>CALNHX010000149.1:0-465821 GCA_940337035.1 Agriotes lineatus
TTTTACTATCGTTAAAAGCTTCATTACCGCACTCAGTGCGGTAATGGATAGATAATGCGATAATGCGGTAATCAATATTACCGCACTCTTTTTGTATAAAGAAATACATTGAACCAGAATTTATTGATGAAGATAAAATATTGAACAATACACGTTTGCTTATGGCACTTAACGAGACTCGTTTTATTACAGCAAAATTCGGCTCACCGCCTCGTTTTTGGCAATCAAACTCGTGTCGTTAAGATGCTCATAATCAAACTTGTATCGTTAATCTGTATTATCTTCATCGGTGTTGTTATATACTATTTACCAAATTAATTTGAGCATCGTTAAAGAGCTTCAAAACCGCTCTCAGTGTGGTAACGAATATTATCGTTCTCAGTGTAGTGATACATAGATATTACCGCACTCAGAACAGTAATAGATATTACCGCACTCTTTTATAATACAAAGAATACATTAAACCAGAATTTATGGATGAAGATAAAATATTGAACAATACACGTTTGCTTATGGCACTTAATGAAACTCGTTTGACTGCCGCAGAGCTCGGCCCACGGCCTCGTTTTGGTAATCAGACACATTTCATTAGGATGCTCATAATCAAACTAGCATCGTTAATATCTATAACACGTAGTAATTGAGTAAGTGGTGTATAATTTACATCAATTTGTTTAAATGGCTTTGCAATGTATGTAAGAATTATCAACAGACTACATATATTAAATAATATTTCATAAAAAATGAACTGTATTATTTTTAGTGGTTAACATTGCTTTTAGCCATATAATTAACTATTTTTAAAATTGACATTTAACATATTATATTCTAAAAAGTCTAATATACGTAGAATATAGTCGATATCGACTTCAAAGTGATTAAGCTCATCTTGTTCTTTTTGTATTTATAATCAACTTTAATTATAAAATATTAGGTCATATTCAGCTAAAACTCAGAGGAAAGCTGGCAACCAATCACAGTACAACTTTAATAGCAATTTATGTACCAAGTGCGTAAGAAGACGTTTATGTCCCGCGGCTTGAAAATTAGAGCTCAAAGTGTAGCCGCGGGCCCTAACATAAACACTCGTTATCCACGAGGTGCATATATATTTATGGAATAGCTAGTATTTACAAAATTGTATTGGAGATTGGCGTTATTGCTAACATGAACGATGATCCTAATGTTTATGAACCCTATTCTTGAAAACATCATTGGGATTATAACATATCACGGTATATCCTGATTTACTAATCTAGCATATTTAGAAATTTTATTAGTACGGGCTACTTACCTCTTGCACCTTCCTTCTGACTAAGGTGAAAACAGTCTTGTGACAGAGCCGAGTAATCTGTAAGACCATTTTTCGTTTTGGTTAAAGTATAATTCCTAATAAAAGGTTGTGCAACTACAGTAAAGTCATCTCGATCGAATTCTGGTTCGTTAGCAACTTCCTCTTCAGCAGTTTGCCACTTTGACATAGTTTCGTAAAATGCTTCAGTTTGATTTCTGAATTCAGGGTTAAACAAGCACGGGCATAAATATGGTTGGGTTACAGAACATATTGCAGGTCTATTCCTGCGGGACGCTCGAGTAATTATACTTAAATCTACGGAATAAACGTGAAATATGGTAAAATGGCAATTATCTGTAACTTACGTGGGGTTAGCACTACATTAACAATGGTTCTAGGTAAACTATCTCTCAGTGTCCTTAACGTTTCCCTGAGGTCGTTTCGATGCATGTCAATGAAACTGTCAGGATTACTTTGCTTGCACATCTCGTCGCAAAAATCGTTACCTCCAACCAATATAGAAACCATCTGCAATTTCATATAATACAACATGCTTTAAAAATGGCCAATATATAACTTCCCACCTTCCATTTTGTATCGACGTCTACACCATAACGTCTTATTTTTTCAATCAAAGTTTTTGCCATTTTAGGAAGGTCTTTCGAATTTGTTGATGCTTCAGCTATATTTAGTTGAGAGTCATTAAGGTTGTTGATATCTTTAAAGGAGTAGCCGGTTAGCGCAGAATTAAATTCTTTTAAAATGTTTGGTAAGGTGGTATACTGCTTCCAGTTTCCTTCACCACCTATACAATAAAAGACAAAGTAGAATATACATTTTTGGAGTTATGAATCACAATCATATGGTTTAAGATATTGAAAAGGTTGCAATACTATACTGAAACATTAAGAAACACATAGTTACAATTAATGCATACACAGCAGACACATATATTATATTAAATTATTACACACTACAAAGATGCAAACGTCATATCCCATATATATCAACCTAGTCATGAGACATCTACACCACTCAGTGCTTGCCAATGAAATCAAGGATGAACTGGAACAGAATGACCAAAAAGTGCTGAATATAATAAAGAAATGGCACAAGTCAACTAGACAACCACTGCCACTATTCTGTATTGAACTAGAACCCAATTAAAGCAACAAGAAAATGTTTCAAGTAGGATTTCTCTGCAACAGTAGAATAATAGTCTAAGCGCAATCCACATTCTTATGTCAACAAACTTACCTAACAACGTGATTGAAAAAAAATAGAATAACATGTGTCGATGTTACATAGTCATATATTGCCACAGACAATACCAATAAACAACAGACCAACATAAGAGGAGACGGAATTGCTATTCTTGGTAGATAAATATGACTCCCCAATGAATATATCAGAAGAATTTCATTGCCAATTTTCTGTCAACTCTAATTACTAAAATAGCACCATAATTGGTCAACATCTTACGCATTATAACATTGATCGCGAGTGGTTAATTAAACCATAAACAAGAATTAATAACTGTTATTGATTTAAATAAAATAGATATAATGCTAGTGTCAAAAGCACACCTTACATACAGAATCTTAGTTAGTATTCCAGCTTACACCACATAGAGCACGAAATATTTAGATCGCACCGTACACGTAGAAGTAGCAGTAATCTAGAATTATGTATCACATTACGAATTACCTCAATTTGAAACTGAATAAATTTAAGCTACAAATACTTTACTAATTTTTTCCATGGCTCTTAATCCCGAAATTATTGCCCGCCCAGGAATATAACCTTTGCAGACAATTTTAATTCCAAACTATAAAATAATTATGACTATTCAATTCACCTGTCATCTGTCAAAAAGTGACCAATGAAAATCCAGAATTCTGACGTTTCTTGACCAATCAAAAAAATATCAGTGGATATATCTTCCTAGAAGGTATTCAAGTGACTATTTTTAACAAATGCGATTTTTATTAGAAAAAGTCAATATTAGTGTTCTGTTACTATAGAAATTGCGTAGTTTGTTGCTAGATTTACTGAAAACTAATTTGAAAAGGTAGTTTGGTTCATTAAATAGTCCCTCGAATACCATTCTTAGTCAAAGTTAAGTAGATTATTTTTGTGGTGGTATCACTACTCATGTCCATTGCGCTTGGGATTAGGACTCGTGCTGTCGCACTCGTCCTAATCGTACCAAGCGCAATGGACATTCGTGACACCACCACAAAAATAGTCGACATAACTTTGACTACTCATGGTATTATAAGTGATTATCGTTCTACTAGAGTACCAACCTATTGGCTCTTTGCTCTAAACAGGACCCCTGACTTATTATATTTTCATGGGAAAGATACAAACCTAGTCCCGATTAAACCGAATTAAGATTTGTAATCGGACAATCTAGTAATAATAAGCACTAAAATTAAAGAACATACACTCTAGGGTCCAGTAATCTTTTGAGTATAAAGCAAATCTGAAACTGCACATAAAAGACTCAGATCGGTCAGTTCAATGCTTTATTACTATTATCCAAGAAAATTACAGGTATTTTGGTACATGTAAATAGCGTGCCTCGTGAATTAAGAGATTAATTGCAGAAAACGATGAGCTAAAGTGAAATAGTAAAGATCTCATAATGTTGCTGATAAATTTAGTATAATAGCATTACTCGACAACGAAGTACAATTCCAGCTACTAAAACTAAATAAACCTGAATGACCAGGTTACGATCTGCCAATGGGTTAAATACTGAGGAGATTACCACAAAAAATCCTGTCGTTAACTACGATATATAATTATATATTATAATCGTACAATGATCATGCTACACCATTTTATTTAATTAGGCACATATTTTTTTCTATTCAATAACAAAATTTTAAAAAAATATTTTTTTCTATTCAATAACAAAATTTATAAACAAAACACTGGTTTACCGATGGGTAACAACCTTTCTCCACTTTTAGCTGAAATTTTCCTAACTAATCTTGAAGTCAATCACTTCTTTAATAATCACAATATCAAAAAACATTTAATTTTTTATAAGAGATACGTTGATGACATCTTTGTTGTCTTCGAGGGAGACGACGTGGACCTTAAAAATTTTTTCGATTTCCTTAACTCAGTTCATAAAAACATTAAATTTACTTTTGAACTTGAAAATGACAAAATCTTGAACTTTCTTGACCTGTCAGTCACCATGGGAGACTGTTCTCTGTCTATTGGCATATACAGAAAACCTATTACCACTGATAATGTCATCCCCTTCAGCTCTTTTCATTCTTTGTCTCATAAAATAGTCGCTTTTAGGTTTTTCTTCAATAGACTTTATAATCTTCCTCTCAACCAATTTTCCTTCAATAAAGAAATTCAGATAATTTATAGTATAGCTTTTAATAACGGTTACCCTCTTGAATTAATTAGAAAACTACAAAACAGAATATTTACTTCTTTAAAACCTAAACTTTTTACTACTCTAACCTCTTCAAGATCTAACGATAAGACTTACCATTCACTACCTTATATAGGCCCAATTTCTCGTCAATTTCAGAATATTCTTAAACAATTTAATCTTAACATTTCATCTAAACACAATGTGAAATCTATCTTAGTTAATACTAAAGACAAATTAAATATTTTAGAACAATCGGGAGTATATAAACTCAATTGTGGGGATTGTGATGCTTCTTACGTGGGGCAGACGGGCAGGATGTTCAAGACTAGATTTAATGATCATTTATCTTGTATTAAAAACAATAATTTATCCATTTCACCTTCCAAGTCATCCTTTGCCAATCATATTTTAGATACTGGTCACTCATTTAATTCATCCAAGAATTATGAAATTTTACATTTGTGTAATAAAAGTCTTAAACTTAATTTGTTAGAGACCAAGGAGATCCACAACGTTCATAACAAAAACCCTCAGTCATCCCTTAATGAAATACTTTATCACAAAAATGACTTATTGTTCTTAAGCTAGTTCCGCCTCGCGCCACTTTCAATTACAGGGACCTACTTATAATTTCCCTCTTTACCGGAATTTTTAAATTTGAATCTGTCATTTCCGAATTTGTTCACTTCTGTCATGACCCGCTTCACGTGTTGGTGAGCTTAACTTGTTCGTAATGTTTAATCGTTTATAAGATATTTCCCGTAAGTTTATTACTTTTCTTATTGTAATATTGTTAATTAATTATTATTACAAAGGTCACTCATCTTGTATCTGGTTTAGCTACACCTGCCTCTTCAAGGTTATCACGCATTCCTTTGAGTTTGCTTTAAATTTAAATATTAATTTAATCTACAATATACCGCTTCCGGATTTTAAGTAATTCTTGACTTCTATTAGGTTCGTAACTATTCTCTAGTCAATTAATTAATTTTAGAAGCCTGATGATGACTTAATTGTCGAAACATGTCGCTTGTCAACTACTTTTTTACTAATTAAATGTTATACATGGAGAAGGTTTGAGTTTTACTATTCCACCTGTGATATTCACCCCATTTCGAGATGAATTTGGATCCTTCAACTGAACTACATATAATTATGGTACCTACCTAAGTGTGAGAGAAATGTATTCCTTAACAGAATGGTTAAATGATGCGGGCATAAAATCAAAACGTTTATCCCTACACCAATTTGGGTTAGAGAGCGCCATTCCATTACCTAATAATCCATACGATCGTATATCAGTTATCAAAAAGAGAGTATGACGTTCGTGTATGTCTCGCAGGTGCTTGGTTGATAAAGTTCATTATACTGGGCTACTTTATAAATTAAAAACTTTCTGTAAAGCTACTTCACTTTGCTTATCGAATGCTATATTGTTTTAGTCAAGTATAATAAATTATCGTCATATTACAATCCGGTATTCTACAGGGTAGCGTCAGCCATCCCCTTCTGCATTTTGTATATACTTTTCACTTATAAGAAGCAAAAAACACCGCTTTCGCCACTTATGTCGACGATAGTGCTATTCGGTCTACTCACGAAAACCCTGTAATGGCATCTTCCAATATCTAACACCTTTTGTACCCAATAAACGAGTGGTTTAATAAATACGCATTAAAATCAATCAAACCAAATCGCCAAATGGTGTTGCTATACGTGTTTCGACAAACGAATTATGTGGGATTAAAAGTGCGTCTACTACTCTTCCTACAAAAAACATTTATAACTAAACGTCAGAAACTGAACTTAAAGTTTAGTGAAGTGTATTATATTAGATTTTTCAAGAAAACTGTACTAAACTGTTTTTTGTTTTTAAAGAGTTAATTGTTTCTCTAAAAAACAATCCCAAAGCCAATTTGAACATACGAGATACAACTGTGGGGATGTGTTAAACCAATATGAATGAAAATTACTGATCGGTTTCAGTTTAAAACCTTTTGCGCTCTTGGGCATGTGCAATGTTACTGTATTGGCCATAAATCCTCTCGTGATAGGTCTACAACAGCGGCGCAGGCAATCATGAAAAGGGAAAATGTTTGAACGATAAGCACGATAACACTTTGGCCGAGAAGCATTCCGTTGCCGCAAAAGGATTATAAAGCAATTCAAAATCTCCGCATCATAAACGGAGCACAATGGCTAACTGCACTTTAGAGAAAGCGCCAACAAACAATAAACAACCCTCAACTTACGCAACTGAAGAAACTATAAACTATATAAGGACTGATACGAAAGCGCCAGTGTTTCATGCAGTCTAACCAGCCATCCCGTTTACAACCATGGGTACGTGTTTACCAGAGTCGTCTGGCACGTGTCGAACCCGCATCACTTTCAATTTGTCAGGGCTACCAGAATGCGTTAACTGTTACGGGATAATAGTTATTTATGTACCAAGGACATTTTAAAGGGGAAATTTCGCTGGGGCTATAAAATTAAGTGTTTATGCCCAAGAGCTATAAACATGTATCGACCCATCGAGGTACGTGTTTGGTAAGAAATTTTTTTCTAACGATGAGCGACCGTTTGAATTATAATGCGCGCTCATAATGGCCTGGTTGTTATGGACTTATATATATATATATTTCGTATCACAGGTATAAATAACAACGAATGCACTAGTAAGACATAATTTTTTCATCACGAACGCTACATTATGTATATGTGTGCGGTTGTTAGCTAATTTTGCTTAAATAAATAAATGGTTGTTGTTTTCTATAAAGTGTTGTAATTTCGAAATACTCAGTGTGTTATCATCAACACCCGTAGACCAGCAGTTAAATTACTAACCAGACTTTACAGGGCGTAATCAAAGTATGGGATATAATTCAGGATGGTATTCTACTAATTTTAATTAAATAAAATCCTTGGTTTCTACTACCCTCCTCACACCTGTAACTCCTTTAAGTCCTAATTTCGGACAAATATTCGTATGAACTTTTTTGCTCATTGTGACTCAGGGCATACTCCCTAGCGTATCATCATACACCCTGTATATGAGGATTTCAGCATTCCATGCCTCGTTTATGTATTTCCTCAAAATTACCTAAAAGCTTATAGTGTACTTTCCTTTAGGCCTTACTGAGTTAGTAGGATGATTATTTGGTGTGGGACCATATTAAGAAATGCTTCGGCTAGTATGGTGGAGCATGATCCAGCTGTAGCCTTAGATACGATGTTACAAATGTTGTAGTTGTAGTCGCTCTTACACATAAAATGTAAGGCCAAAGTTTCATGGTTCTCAGATTACCTTGCACGACGAGGCCTCATCGAATAGAAGCAAACATAAAGAAAGTACTTTGGAGGGTTGTATCTTTTTTAAATTTATGTTGGCAGTGATGTAAATTTTGACTAAATTACTTTTACGCAATGTTTAATACTGATCACACAGTGGTGCTGGGTATAGAAAACTAAGGAAGTTACTGAGCATTTGCTGTAGTTATTTTTGTTATAAAATGTTTCGGTATTCAACAGGAATATTTGTATTTGTTAACATGACATTACTACTATAACTTTACACTGTCAGATCCAAAATGCCAGGGTCACTTTTACTGCCAACAGCAACAACTGCTAACATAAATAATAATAAAAAATACTATTTCACCTTTCTCCAGATGATAAAACTATTCAATCAAATGGTACTGTTTGCTGTATTAAAAAAAGCACTTCGTCGGTTTGCCCCAATCGCCAAATAAGTGTACGTGTCCGTGAAGCTTAACTTGCTTACTAGGTATTTCACAAATAGAAAAGCACAGTGTACATTTTCGAAAGTAAGGTAAAGGAACTGAAATTTGTAAACAACAGATAGTCTCTTACTACAGGGTGATCAGCAATAACTGATTGAGTTGGCAATCCAAAATTTTACTTGAAATTGGCAAGACTGTAAGTCTATGTCAAATTCGAGGTTAGCAGGTTAGGTTTTGCGTCAGTTTTGACACAGACTGATAACAAAGCCTAACCTGCTAACCTCGAATTTAACATAGACTTTTAGTCTCGCCGATTTTAAGTAAAATTTTGGATTGCCTACTCAAACAGTTATTGCTGATCACCCTGTAGTTACTAAAAATTACAGGGAATATACATATAAAAGTAACTTGCATCGAAATGCTGGAGAACAAGAAGTACGATAAGAAGTCCGCAAACAAAATTCAATTAAACGTAAAACGACGTAAAGGTAGGGCGATAAACTTCCGTACCTGAGGAAACCGGAAAATAGCTCTACGTTGAAGTTATTTGCTAGGAAATAGGAGAAAGAATTTTATGACTGTTACACTGTTCAGGAGCATCACAGCGGATCAGTGGCACTACTGTTCACCTATGTATAAAAAGATAAAATAGAAGATGGCTTTGTGACTTCGAAGCAATCGAACTCGAAAGAACTTTAGCAATGGAATTTCATTGATCAATGGGTTCTCCTAACAATGCTGCTCCATGTATAGTAGATTGTGATTACTCTAAAACAAAGCAAAAACGCATTCTTGCCTTGCTTGATCATCTATAAAAAATAACTTTGTTAAATGTCTATGTCCCATTGGCGATGGTGGAATGAGCGCATACATAATTCATCATCTAATTGAATATTAACGACAGTGGTAGAGAGAGACAACTGCCTCAAAACATTTTCCCGGATACTGGAACTTGGATAGTCATCTACTCTTTCAGAAATGTGCTAAAGTTGCACATAGAATACGTTCCAGACTTCCGCAATTTCTAAATTGGGGTCAACCTTGCTGCTTCGTATCTCATTGATGAAGAGCGCTAAATACCCTCTCTAAAATTTCTATTGTGGGGCAACGGTGTGGGCAGATGTAATATTTCGAGATGCAGTGGGCGGTCTCAAATCGGTGGTAGACGAGATGAAAGTACAAAGGAACAGTCGGTGACGTCATGGCTTTTGTAATAAACCAGAGAGGACTGTTTTTAGCAATTTTCGAATTTGACGTTTTATGTTGTTTCCTTATATGGGATATCCGAAATTTGCAATTTAGATATTCCCAAAAAATTAGATAATTGTGCGTAGCATAATTTATTTGTTAGAAAAAATCGTTTTAATTAGTTTTATTTTGAAATTTTCAAATAATGAAAAAAAATTAGCTTGACACATTGATATTACTTCATGGAGGAAATAATGTTAGGATAATTTTTCAAAATTCCTATTAATTAAATTCTTATAGACCCATGTAGAATGCTCTGAAGAGGAAAAAATGACAGTTATGCGCGGAGATTTGCGCAACGATCTGGATATTATATTCTATTTTATCAAACTATCTTATCTTATCCACTCATAAGTGTAATAAAGATCCACATACTCACTAGGTAGTAGTAAAAATTTAACCATAATCTGATATAATTCACACTTACTTACACTTGCAGTTCTAAACCATTGAATTCGTTCTAAGTTTTGAAAAGATTAATGTTTGAAAAAGACTGTTAGGTTATTATTGTTTTGCATTCTATTGCAAGAATATGCAATTAAAATATCCAAAGCACTTTTGATGATAACCGTACTTCTTAACAAATAATACCTATTTATGTTGTTATACCAAATCTCCAATTTCTCTTTAAATTAAGAAAGCATGGTAACAATCTATTTCCTAGGCAATAGAAATTACTTAAGAAAATAAAAATCTTACCTATAAATGGTGAAAGTCCTCTATTTGGCTCATATACTTGCAGTACATTTGTTGCTAATAATCCGTTGCCTGCTACCAAACTATCACCCAGGCCTGCTATGATATCAATGTCACCTGGTCGCAGTGCATGAACACTTATTGGTCGTTCACTACTTCGTGCATTATTTAAATCGCAAGGAAATGGAGCCGTACTATTTATTTTTGGTTGAAGAATCTAAGAAAATTAAAAATTACGTATTGTTTGGCTAGGTACAGGTAAAAATTAACGAAACAATTTTTTTTGTAACATTCAGCTGCACACAGAAACAGAATATGAATGAATATCAAAACAGTAATACTTTTATGTACGATCTATCAACACTATGGGTTTTATACCTCATTTTTAGGCACGAAAAAAGTCTTTTTCTCCCGCTGACCGCATTTTAGTTATTATTAGTAAATGCGTGTTAATGAAATCCAGTTACAAAAATTATATTCAGTTAAAATAATTCTGAAAATTGCCCTGTTTTCATTAACAACGATTTATCTACCCTGGATCTCCCTTTTTAAATAAATGTTCGTAAGTACATACAATTTTGTATACACCTCAGGCATAGCCAGCGTGTTTGACAGTTGTCATGTTACAACCCTCGGTTATTGGCACCGTGTGCTATAACTTTCACGCTGTGAGTCGAAAATGCCTGTTTTACGCCCTTGACTCATAAATAACTAGTTTGCACTTCCGGGCGTAGAATGCAGCTCTTGGTGCTTTAAGATAAGGCGAAATTTTTGCGCTAGGGAGCACTTTATGCCCTGAAAATTTTAATAAAAGACATTTCTAGATACTTTTGGTTACCTCGCTACCTTACGGTACGTTTTTAAATAATTTGAATATCGGCTTTACCATGGCATTTATTGCCTATGTAAGTTATTGTGAAAAATGCAAATTTAAAATAACTAAAACAAAATTACTTGAGATTTTCCGTCATACAAGAAGTCGTCATCTGGTCTGCATGGAATATTGGGTTATTTCAAGTTGTTAAAAATAATATTGCGTAAAGCAAATTCATGCATTTTCTAAAAGAATCATATTAATTCGGGAGGAACAGCTTGAACCAATTGTTTTCTAGTAAATATATTATATAAAGGCATTACTCCTATTAGATTTAATAAATTAGTTGTCTGTTACCCCCACAAGGTTTCAGACGTTGCATATGAAGTTAAAGCAATATACAATTATCTATGCTTTACTGTTGTGAAAATTAATAACGCTTAATGTCAGGTTCAATAAGTTATGTTATTAACAAGAGGGTTAGTGATGAAATTGCCATACAATTTCAGCGTTTGTTTTAAATAATATATTCTTGAAAAGAAATCAACTTCCAACCTTCCTAAGCTTAAAGTTTGTTTACTTAATTAGTGTTTGTACTGTAAGACCAGGGGCAACATTCCATTCTGTGTCTAATGCAATTTAACAGTTTTTAAACCACAATTTTAACATTGCAAATGCAGATTATTTCTCTTTAATTAAATTCACTTCCTGGTTATTTTGTTCCAGGCGAGAGAAACAGAGAAAGAGGGAGAGTTAGTAGCATACTTCTTGGCGATATAGCCTTGAAGGTTAACCTAGATTATTACGTTACGAAATAAATAACCACTAATTAAAAAGGTAATTTAGAAACCTCACCATGTTTCGACTTTAAGATTATATCAGTGATCAAATTATTTAATTAAAATTACAATGACTAACTTAAACTGTAATAATTGTACTTTTAGATAGAAAATTATAAACTGTTGTACAATTACCTACTATTGTAATATATATTTCCTATATCGCAATTTTATTTATCAATTGGAACACCATTATTTTCTGAATAAATAAGCACTTTTCCGAATTTTGCTGATCTTGTGTATTAAATTCCTTTTTTTACAAAAAATATTAAGCGTATTTGTATATTTACTTATACTACGTACCTTGTAAAATCAGAGAGAATGTTTATTATACCCGATAATTATAAACGGCAACTATATCTTACATGAAGTTCTGCAGCCACACGAAGGTTTGTAGGTTCTTCTGATGTTGGGACGAGAGCCCTGAAGACAGCCTGCCTTAAGCCTGCAATCTTTAAGCTAATGAAATTATAAATTGGTTGCTGAGTTGCTGCGGTGGAGAAGAGAATAATTAGTACAGTCGCTACTCTCCAATCGATGTTCATTCTGAAAAACGAATAAATTGGTCGGTAATTCGTATAAGTTATGTACGGTATAAGAAATCGGCGAAAATCGCTTAATAGCATAATTCTTTGTAGAAATAGCAAAATACTGTTACTAAGAAAACCAAGGAAGCATTTCTGTGTCTTCGTGCGGTGTAATTAATTTTTAAAATCGCAATACTATCATCATCCTGAGAAAATGTTTGTGATTTTTTTTTACATATTACGTTTGATTTGCCATAACGCAACTTTTAAAAACAAAACTTAATTTGAAGATAATAGTTTAATACGAGAATGGAATCTGTGATTTTTCATATGGGTTTCGGTTGTTGGTCTTTAGTTCTATTTTTGGTGTCAAATGAAAGATATTGATGTCTATTAATAGGTAATGCCAGGTGACATCGGCCACTCATTGAGCATTTTTAGATATTTAATATAGCTTCCAAGATAGTGTCAGAATACTTAAAATTCTGATATCAAATTATATGCTTTGAGGGATGCTGAATTCAAATAAGTCAATATTTTATAAAATGATGAATGAAATATGTCTGCCAAAATGGATGCCGTTTGGGAAGCGATTCCTGTTGTATTGGTATTGGAGTCAAAATACAGGGTGTTAGGAAAGTCAACCGTGTCACTTCTGGAGATGCTAGGAGACGCTATATGGAGTCGAAAAGTCCTAATCCATTTTTGGTTTAGAAGCATAGTTTTCGTAAAAACGAATGTTGAAAATTAAAAAAAAAGTTGAGAACTGCTGTATTTTGCCATAAATTGGAGGCTTGAGATAGGCTGAGAAAACAATTGTAACATATGCCGTCTACATACATAATTTATTACTTTTTAGAACACTTTTACATCGGAGTTTGATAATTTTAAATCCAACAATGAAGACAAAATATAGACATACTCACAGACCCAACATTACCAGAACACCATACACAAAAAACATATCAACATACTCCTGCACGGTGTATATTTTTACTACAAAAGTCAAACACGCAATTATTTATTAAATTGACATTAATTGACAAAAAAAACATCCAAAACAGAAAAAGGCCGTAGGTACCATACAGCGGTTCGCAAAATTTGCGGTACCAATTTCAACAGTGAATTCTGAAGAAATTATGCTTCTAAGCCAAAAATGGATTAGGACTTTTCGACTCCATATAGCATCCCCTAGCATCTCCAGAAGTGACACGGTTGACTTTTCTGACACCCTGTATATGTGTTAGGGTTTCTAAACTCAAATATACAGTAAAAAAGTTAAAATGTTCATCCATCTATATGTTGTTGCATTGTTGTGCATTAATTTGCCATTAGAGATGAGTTTAGTTAAATTAGAACGCCGGAGCGTAATAAAATTCTTAACTTTGGAAGGCCACGAGCAAAAAATTATACATCAAAAGACGCTGTCAGTGTATGGCGAGAATGAGCCAAATTTGTATCAAATTAAATACTAATCAAAACAGTTCGGTTGAGGTCGTGAATCCTGAAACGTGCAGAAAGGTAGCCTCGATGGTTCTTGCAAATCGATGTATGAAGGTCTCAGAGATTGTTATAGCGTTAAAAATGTCACAACCAGGTGTCCTACACATTTTCCGTTAAAAAGTTGGAATGCCCAAGAGAATCCAGAGAAGTTGTGCAAAATAGTGATAGCGGATCCTGAGACCAAGCATCAGTCAATACAACGGGTTCATAAGCGTCCATCGCGTAAAAAAAAATTCAACACAAGTGTCTGCAGGCAAGCATATGGCGACAGTAAAGGAATCGCCGCCAATGCTTATTCTATCATACTCGAGAAAGTACATCGTGCTATACAGGCAACGCCTATAAATTTGTTGAAGAAAGATTTTTATTCTTGACTAAATAAGTATTTCCGAAAAACTACAAAATACGCACACTTGACGTATTTGATGCAATTTTCTAAAAACCCCAGAGCAAGATAAAGCTTAAAAAATGTCAAAATAAATATCGTATAATATCAACAAATACCAAATACCTAAGGCTTTGCGTAGTACGTCCCTTTAAGGAGTATATTTCGAAGCAAAATGCAACTAGAACTTCAGACAAAGTTCTGTCGACCACAAATGCAATTTGGAAAATAAGCTTAATTTATAAATTACTAGTGAATCACCCGAGCTACGTTTCGGTTCGCTAATTTAAGAGAGATTCGTTAATATAAATTAAAAAAACCCGGGCCGCCCGCGTGGCAAGCGAGCATATTACCACTGAACCAACGATGCTTCGTTGAATAAGGCGCTACTGTAATGGTATATAAACATTAAGGGTTTTATAATTTAATTTTACTTTACTTTTTCGTACTTTTTTGAAAATAAAACCCGGCCTACGATCTAAGTATAAAAATTAGCAAAATCTTAAGCTATCATACAATTTAATCGGTGCAGTATCTTTGGAGGAGATAGCGAACAAACATACAAACATACAAAGAAAGAGGCCACCGATTTTATGGTATATACAGTGTGTCCCCGGATTGAGTTCACTATAGGTATAATCGACAAAAAAATTTACAATTTTATTTTAATGTTTTGAGATCCCGCCCTGCTTGGTCTGAAAACAATTTTAAGCAGAGTTTTAATTTTTAGAAATTAAGTCATCCATGAAAAATATAAAAAAACTATTTTCTATTTAGGTAAACTACCCTTTTTGTTTATGATACGGCAAAATTTTGTTAAGAAAAGTTGTTTATAATGATAGTTTATGGCGCTATACAAAATTTCAGAAAGATCTGTCGACTTAAAAAAAACCGTTATATTTTAGATAATTGTATTGAATTTTCAAGTAAACTATCCTTTTTGTTCATGATATGGCAAAATTTTATTAAAAAAAGTTGTTCAAAATAAGAAATTATGGCCCTACACAAAATTTGAGGAGTATCTGTCAACTTAGATTAAACCGTTATGTTTTAGATGAAACAAATTGCATTTATTAAGAGTGACGGTTTCATCTAAGTCGACAGATCTTTCTAAAATTTTATATAGGGCCACAACTTCTCATTCTGAACAACTTTTCTTAATACAATTTTTTTGTATCATAAACAAAACAAGTAGTTTACCTGAAAATAAAATACAATTATCTAAAAAATAACGGTTTTCTAAGTCAACAAATCTTTCTGAAATTTTGCATAGGGCCGTAATTTATCATTCTGAACAACTTTTCTCAATAAAATTTTGCCGTATCATGAACAAAAAGGGTAGTTTACCTGAAAATAAAATAGTCTTCGCTTCCCTGTCAAGGCCTACTTGTTTTTCAAAAACTGAAAATATTTTTAAAATTCTTTTCAAACCAATCAGGACCGAATCCCAGAACCTTAAAATAAAATTCAAAAATGTTTAGTTCATCTCACCTCTTGTAACATCAATCCTGGGACACACTATTGTATTTTATTTTCAGGTAAACTACCCTTTTTGTTTATAATACGGCAAAATTTTACTAAGAAGAGTTGTTCAAAATGGGAAATCATGGGCCCATACAAAATTTCAGGAAGTTCTACCTACTTAAATATAACCGTAATTTTTAATAAATAGGTTTAATTTAAGTAGGTAGATCTTTCTGAAATTTTGTATAGGGCCATAATTTATCATTCTGAACAACTTTTCGTGGTAAAATTTTGCCGTATCATGAACAGAAAGGGTAGTTTACCTGAAAAGAAAATAGTTTTTGCTTCACTGTCAAGGCCAACTTGTGTTTTCAAAAACTGTAAATATTCTTAAAATTCTCTTCAGACCAAGCAGGGCGGAATCCCAAAACGTTAAAATAAAATTGTAAAATTTTTTGTCAATTATACCTATAGTGAACTCAATCCGGGGACACACTGTATATAGTATGATGCAATGGGGTGGTAAGGTTAGACGACGCGCAATACACATGTTCTATTGCTGAAACGCCAATCCCACCTTCTCGTCATACACCCAAACGAGCCACTGGCGACGGAACATTGGCGGTACAACCACAACATCCACACGCGACGAATATCCCGTTGTCAAACCGGAACACAAAGGCTGGTCTGGACGCTGAGGGTGGCTATCCTACCACCAGTGGTAGCCAAATAACCTGCAAATCTTAATCCAATTGATTACCAAATCGGCAACAATAAGAACTTAGGTCGATTCGGGAACCCCCAAAGCGAAAGCACGTACCGAAATTGGGATGTGAAATGTGAGTACCCTGATGGAGGCCAGTAGACTACACCAAGTTGTTCAAGAAACGAAAACATATAACATCGTAGTTTTATGACTATTGGAAAAAGAGGTAGTTGTTGCAGTAACCTTCAGGTATTCAGTGAAAGAAAATGGAAATGATAACCACAACCTGATAAGATGGTCACCACTATCAGAAAGAATAATGTGAGTCCAACTTTAACTATTTATATTAATTACCTCCAACAACAAATACCCATGAAATCAAAATGGATCATCAAGCACTTAATAAGCGCTAATCATAAAGTCTATCTTCACCAATTAATGAAGTTCAAAAGCGGTAAGCATGGTCCTCTCAAGATCCCTTAACCAGCAATAAATACTGTCTTCCGCCACACCTGGAATCCGCTGTGGTAGATACACAATCTCCCAAGGAGCCGCAAGAAACACAATCTGCAACTGCAAAAATTACAATTCCCACCAATTTACCTGTATAATGCAGGCAATCACAATGCACTGATTGCCGACAAATTACTACAAGAACATTCAACACGAATTATAATACATCCACTATACGCATCAATTTAACAAAAGACGAAAATAAAATTAAATTTCACATATATCAAAACCCAAATGACAAACCTTTATCGGTAGTCATTAAATATGTGCCGCTTTCTCTAATAGATCAGGAAATAAAGGACGAACTAGCAAGAAATCTACCAGTTACAAAAGTAACACGATTATATACAAAAGAAAAAAACCTCTGCCAGTTTGCGAAATGAAACTAACACGAATGAGCAATCGAAATGCATATTCTCACTAAAATTATTAAACCATTCCATAGCAACTGTTGAAATAAGGAGTAAATAAAAACATACCCCAATGCCACCGATGCCAGCAGTATGGTCATAAGAAATATTATTGTAGCCAAAAACCAGCCTGCGTCAAATGCGCAGGTGACCATCTACTTACTGTATGTAAAAACCCACTGATTCACTAAAATGCGCAAATTGCGGAGGAGAACATAGTGCAAATTATCGTAGCTCTCCCCATCATATTAAACTATTGCAGCAAGGAGTGAAAACCCAGACCACCACCCCAAAAGTCAACAATGTTAGAAATTCGCAAGTGAACAGCATACAGATCTTTACAGACATACTTAAAAGCGGTATTAATAAAATCGAAAATGAGTCAACTTCACCTAATGAACCTATACTGTCTAACAATCTCACACAACTTCTAGATTTAATCACACCTTATACCAACCACATTAAATCTTTCATCACAACAACATAAACCATAAACCGGAAAAAGTAATAGAATGCCTGACGATCCTCAACTGGAATAAAGAATCAACGCTCTTTAGTCATTGCCTTTTTAGCAAGATATGGTGTCGATGTAGTATGTATCACCGAGACGCATCTGGATGAAACAGCTAACTTTAAAATTCCTGGCTACTACGTTTACCTTAAAGACCGTAACTCCGAAATTGCATCAGGAGGAGTAGTGATAGCGATCCTTATTAAAAGGAGATTTCTACACACACAACTTCACGAAATCCCCAATTTCAGCATTCAAATTACATCAATCAAAGTTAAACTCGACAACAACAGAAGTATACCAATAGGAAGCGCATATAGGCAGCCAAATAAAAAGGTAGCAGCACAAGATATTACAAAGATATTTGACACGACGGAACCGCTACTGGTCATTGGTGACATAAATTCCAAACACGCCTGGGCTGTAGAACTTTAAGCCCTGAGGGTATTAAACTAGAAAATTTTGCGATAACAAATTTATTCCAAATCCTGGCACCAGATGAATATACGTATTATCCCTATCTAACAGTTCATCAACCGACACACTCGACATTGTTTTGCAGAAAAATCTCAACAAGCCAGTTTATCAAAGGGTTATAACCGAGCTTAATTCAGATCATCTACCAGTGCTAGTGTCTTTCACCAATAAATTATCAATCAAACAACCAACGCCAAAACTTATAAACGGCAAGATGGACTGGAATCAGCTCGAAGACTATACGGAACATTGATACAGCGATCGACCAACTCAATACGACAATTGAAGTCAGTATTACAGAAGCCTGCAAACGAATTAACAAGATCTTTCCGGCCGATTACCCTCCGAGACATATAATTAATCTAATCAAAGAAAAAGCTGACCTCGACGAGAAACGCATTAATCAGACTTACACACCGAATTTAAAGAGAAGTCGAACCTCAGAATCACCAGTTACACACAACACATAGCCAATTTTAGTCCAGGGGACAGGGGCCTGTCAAGAACCGCCAAAAAGAATTTAAATCAAAGGGAAGAACTACCCACACCTTCATCAGAATCTGGTACCGACAATTACAGCTCAGATGAAGAAAAAGCTACAGTATTTGCCGATCACTTATAAAAAACCTTTATTCACATCATGACCAGCATACCTACACACTTCAAACATGCGATAGATGGCATTAAAACAAATGCACCTAGCCTAGACAGAATTCAACCCACCTCACTCAAAGAACTTAAAGACATTATAGACGCACTCTCAACGAAAAAGTTGCCAGGCCTCGATCTTATCACAAACACAATCCTTAAACATCTTCTCCAAAAAAGCTCTAGCTTTAGGACAACCTATAACGCATGTTTGAGAATAGGATACTTTCCGCAGTCATGAAAACATTTCCATATACTAACGTTTGCAAAACCAGGCAAAAATAAAAGAAAACTTAATAACTATAGACCAATACGTTTGCTGACTACTCTATCCAAAGTGCTAGAAAAAGTTATTTGTAAGAGATTGACTGATATTACGAAAGGGCCATTCGACACATTATCAACTTCAAAGGATAAGTGAACTCATCGAGTGCGGTTTTGAAAAGAAGCAATACACGGCAACTGTATTTCTAAATGTCGCACAGGCCTCCGACAGAGTGTGGCTGGAAGGTCTAAAAAAGAAAATCCTTTAATTCGAAGCAAAATATTCTCGTTCCTAGAAAATCGAAGTTTTGCTGTCCGAGTCAACACAGCACTTTCAGACCCCAAAAATATGAAGGCCGGCGTCCCACAAGGCAGCATCTTGGGTCCAATCCTTTTCTGTATATATACATCCGATTTACCTGACTTTAATGTCACATTAGCCACATTCACCGATGATACGGCCAGGCCGCAACTCTGGATAATGCATAAATCGAAATTCTGCCTTAAAAATTGAAAGTGCTGTGTTACTACATAAAGGCTTGCTGCAACTCTTGCTTTTATATGCATCTCCTATACGGTGTTACACATTAAAAACGAATCTACAAAAACTTCAACGATTCCAGAATAAAGTGTTGCGGACTGCTATCAATGCTCCATGGTACTTCCACAACTCTCAGTTGCATCACGAGTTAGCAGAGCTGGGCAGTAATTAATTATTTTGTAATTAAAGTACTAATTAAATTCCTTTTTGTGTATTTGCCTTGAAATTGAATTACTTTTCAAAATGCGGTAATTGTAATTGGGAATTGCCCTTTTTGTTAAAAAGTACTTGAAAATTACTTTTTGAAAGTAATTAACTACTACATTCAATTACTCAATTACTTTTGTGTAATGAAATTACTTTGAAGTATTTAAATTACTTTACAAGTATTTGAATTACCGGTGGTAATTGAAATTACTGAAGGTAATTGAATTACTTTGTGGTATTTCAATTACTGACCTCGATTGAGCGCTAAATTTGCAGAACGCAAAAAAATACAATAAGGTTACATATTAAACAAATCGGGATAGGGTATTCCCCAAGCCTAATTTATGATCTCCTCTGACAATCGAATAGCAGCAACTTTTGTGCAACATTTGCATTCTGTACGACGCGTTCACGAATCACGAGCAAAGAGTGCATTGGTGCGTGTATGTAGTAGATGTGATACGTAGGTTGTAACAGTGAAACTAATATTTATTGTTGAAAACGCTGAAACTATATTTGCGGTAAGTACGTTATAGATTACAATACCTACGGTAAAAATATAATTTAAAATAGCTTCATTAGACGATATTGGTTCATAATAATTATTTATTCCTTTCAATTTGCTTCTTTTAAATGATGTACTAGCATAGGGTTATACTGTAACAGGCGCAGTGTTGCCAACACTATTACTATAGTCAGTGCTCGATTTCTAGAAATAGGGGTGCCGGAACTGCCAGGGGTTGGGGTCTGGGGGGGCACCCCCCGAGTCAAAGGGGGGTTCCGGGGGGCCTCCCCCGGAAAATTTTTGAAAAATAAATGTCTTAAAAATGACTTATTAGATGTTTTTAAGGTCTTAAAGTTGACTCGAAAAGTTGTAGAATTGTAGTGGATTTTTTCTATTAAAAATTTTGAAAAATAAAGATCTTAAAAATGACGTTTTAGACGTTTTTAAGGTCTTAAATTTGACTCGAACCGTTGTCGAATCGTATTGGGTGTTTTTAAAGTTTCTTAGTGCCGATTTTTTTTATAGAGAGAGGTCCCGGAACGCCGTTCCGCCGGGTTCCGCCTCAAATCGAGCCCTGACTATAGTAACAGATTTATTACTTTTTACCCGCGCCTATTACGCTATTACTATTAAAGCAAAATTTATTACGTTTGCAATTTCTATTACTATTCTATTACGTTTCTATTAAATTAATTTTTTTATGTTGAAACAAAATCTGTACGTAATAGTTTTTAGTTAAACATTAACAGATTCTATAAATTTATGTTATTTTTTATAATAAAGGGCCAATTTAGCACTATTATCTTGTACTTCTAAAAGCTATTGAACTTCGCTCGGCATGGGGCAATCGTAGGCTAGCAAACTTTTGAAAAATGTATCGGCTCTTGTGTAAAGTAAATAAATAGTCATCGCTATTATATGGTCAATTTTTTTCATATGAAATGCAATCTAGGGAAAGCATTGTCACTAGATAGAATTGTGTTGGTATATACATTTCTGGTTATTATTTTTGCAGTGAGGTTAGGTTTCATGTTGACTGGTTGACATATATATTTTTTTAAATTGTAGTACTGTTTGTTATAAACTGAAACTGTCCTCAGTTCAACACCTATCTAGTTAAAACTAATTTATAGAATTAGATTTCAAGTTTATAATAGGCACAACTAAAATTTAAAATAATTATATGTCAACCACTCAACATGAAACCTCATCTCACTGCAAAAATAATGTACCAACACAAATCAGTCCTTAGAATTTCGCTATTTGCATTTCCATATAAAGAAATCTGGTGTAACACGCACACAACTTTCTTTTACAGTCATCCTATAATTAGCCAAAAATTTGATTTTTAATTTTTAAGTATTTGTCAAAAATTTTACAAAATTGCAAATTATACAGAAACCGTACAAAATAGAACATTAGTTCAAGAGACAAATTTTCTCTAAAATTTTAAGCTGAATTCAAAAATGTAATAATATACCGGGTGTTCCATTTAAAATAGGAGTTAGTAGAAAAAAATAGGAAAAAAAGCCCATTTTAGAGCATTCAACTTGGAAATCACCTATCTCACATCAATACATATAAAAAATGTAATAAAAATGTAAAGTTTGAAAAAATTTGTTTGAGCCGTTTTTGCAAAAATCTAAAAAAACTGAAAAATCGCAAGAGTAAGCACCATACTTCCGGTTATGCGATTTTCTTCAAAAGCTTGCTATCGCAGCTAGATAGTACACAAATCTTATATATGAAGTTTCAACGTTATACCTCTTTTCGTTTTTGAAATATTCTGTTCACAGGCACACACACAGACAGACCAATGAACAAAAACATGTTTTTTGGGTTCAGGCGACTCAAAAACGTGAAGATCTGTTGAAAACTCAATTTCGAATTTTTGGGGTAAATCCAATACTTCCTTTATCGTAAAAGAAAGTAGAAAACTGATGATTTTGACGGATTTGAGTAAAATTTAAATTATTATTAGTCTATTACCTAAACTGCCAGATCTATTACTATTTTTTTAAATTTCTATTACGGAAAAAAATCAAAAGTTGGCAACAGTGAACAGGCGTTACGTTCAGACAATTACGTTTTTGAGTGAGTAATTGAACTAAACGGCCAAAATCCGATAACATTTAAAGAGCGTAAAACGCATAAATAAAATGTACCTAATTGCGAAATTCCACGCCTGGTTGACCCAAAAATGCAGTATGGGGTATAGTACTAATACAATATAAAAACACCGCATAAGTTTACCGCATTCTTGCAATGAACATTTGTAAATTATCCATACTTTATCGCTTTCTTGCTTTGTAATGATCATATGCTGCTTTGTATACGCACTGCTGCAGCATATTAGGTTTGATTATTATTAACAATCTGGAATAGTGTCTTATAAAAATTGTGATTTTCTTATAATTCCGATTACCTCAACCAACACTACGTCTTTACGTTATATAGGGTGCTGCGTTGACGGACGAAACATACAAAACCATGCTAATTACGAGACATTCAAATATTGACTTCGTAATGGTTTTACACAAAATTCCATTTAGTTTTCTTAAAAAAACCGTGCGTAGGACCCAATTTATGTAATTTGAGATATTTTATTACCCTAAATTTATAATCAATAGGTAATATTAAAAATTTGGTAAAATTAATAGGTATTATTGAAGATGTTAAGATTTTGAAATTTAAAAATATGAAAGCAACCTGCGCCATTTGTCAAACGTTGACAGTAATTTTATGAAATAGGTAAGTATTTTTCCCCGTTTCTTACACGGTGTGTTAAAAAAGAAATTACATAAAGATTGGCCATGAAATATAAAAGTAATGTCAACAGCAAGCTTTAGAATGCATTAACTGTCATCACTTTTGTTGTTATTGTAAGTTTATATTATACGCTGATATCGTGATTGAAAATTCTAAAGCTTGCTGTCGGCATTAGTTTTATTTTCCATGGCTAACCCTTATGTAATTTCTTGTTAAACACATGATAATTATAAAGGTCTCTTGAATGTAAAAATGACTTCATTGTTACGTGCTTGAGCAAATGTCTTTTATTTTTGTATCTGATGTACCAATTCTTATTTTAATCGGCCGTATTGTAATCAATAATCATGCAAGTGAGGAAATTACATTTTAGTCCAGATTTATACATAGGTATGACACGTTTACATTTTATGATGAGAGTATTTCTTGTATTCAGCTGCATTCAAAAATATTTAAATATGAAAATCAGGAGGCTAGTTAATATATTACTGACCAGGGAACAAGACGTATATTTTCGGGAAACCCTTACAGGCGACAGAAAATGTCACTTTCGTGTAAAGGGGTAAACATCTTTTTTTCGAACTGAGCCAACAAAAAATGCTCAAGTTGCGATAATTGGATCACCATGTAGTGTTCTTTACAAAATCTAAATAGAATTTGGCTATCAAACAATTAAGAAATCCAATGCTGCACCCTGTATACTTAAGTAAGTTACCTATTTTCGTCATTCAGCCTCATGTTAGGCGTATTTAATAGTAAATTGTTCTACAAGTTCAGAAAAGTGAGTGTTTTTCAACATATAGGTCGCCGTGTGGGGTCCGGCGCCGGGCTTAGACCCGTAGAATAGTCCCACGGTATGTCCTGCCTGGCGTAAGAGGCGACCTAAAAGGACAGCACACACATTTACACATACACCCAATAAACACATCTACACAACATGCACACGGGGGCAGGGAAGACAGGTATCTCCGTTTTTCAAGAAGTATCGAGGTGGGGCCCTGGTTGGGTTGATCTGGCAGTGGTAGCTGGCTTAGAAACCAGGTATGGCACACCTGGGCCGACGGGTAGTATAGGGGCCCACCCTTTCCTAACCAGCGTAGGGGGCTGCCCTTTCAACCGTCGAAAAATCCCGTGGTATGTAGTAGTGCCAGGTGGTGCCTGGAATAGGGCCCTGCTGCGTATCTCGGAGGGCTTCGTCAGCGGCGGCCCAGACCTCCTAATCGGGACCAGCTCTGTCATGATACTTCGCGGAAACTGGTACACGGAGGACTCTAACCCCAAAGCAATCATACATATCACTTCACGCACACTAATACAAAATAAGCACAAACAGATACAAAATACACACCATCCCCAAATATAGAAAATGGAAGAAGAAAATATGGACTATGTTTCAAACGTGCCACAAAACCCGGAGCACCCTAGCTCCAAAATAGTAACAGAGGAAGGCTCCGAAATAAATTCGGAGAAAGAGGAACTGCTTCTCGGGTCATCAGGCAGCGAATCCGAGGGGGAGACTAGCGTTTCCCCCATGGATAAAGCAGCTAGGGAGGCCCGTCGCAAAGAGAAGCAAAAGGAAAATAAGCGTAAGACCAGGACGCTTAAGAGGCGAGAAGAGAGGGCAAAACGGAGGGAACTGCGGGAAGGCCAGGGTCCATCGGCCCAGGCAAGCCAGGCAGAACACTCTTCACAGGAAGCGGCTGACAAGGGTCCTAGGGAAGCAAGTCCAGGCGACTCTCCAAAGAGTAGCCAGGGCCAGCAACCTAGGGGCCCATGTAAGCTGCAGAGACAGCCCTCGGGAAAAATAAGAGGTCCGGAGGCGAGGAGAGCAAAAGGGGCTGCTGCACGCAAACCCATAGAGCTCATCACGCACTCCATGGGACGAGTCAGGGTAACGGAAGGCCAACCAGGTCCTTCAGGTACCCGACCGACCATTAAGAGACCGAGGTGTGATGACACTCCCCCAGAGGCAGTGAAAAAAAGGCCAAAAAGCTTACCGAAGCAAGCAGGGAAAGCCAAGGCTTCTCATCCTTTGAGAAAAACCACGGCTAAGTCCCAGCGAGCAACGGAGCCGAAGCCGCCTAATAGGGAGAACCAGGTTGTAATCAGGTCTGACCGACCAGATGGCCAGGTTCTCCCAAAGGAAGCTGAGGCAATTAGAGCGAACATAGTTGCCGAGATGTTCAGTGCCATGGCAGGCCCCGAAGGGGGTCCCCAGGGGCCAGAACTCCGGTTTAGGAACTCAGGACTAGTGGAACCAGGCTGGTTCTTAGTCACTGCCCAGGACGACACCTCAGCAAGATGGCTGGAGGGCTGGACACCTCTCAGTGCCGAGGGAGTCACCTTTGCCACAACAAGGGCATCGGAGGCACCATGGCCAGAGAAGGTGGGTTTCTGGCTCAGAAGCCAAGAGGAGGTTGACCTGGAAAAGCTAAGGCAGATGCTTTCCATGCAGAACCGCTCACTAAGAGTGGAGCAATGGAGGCATGTTCAGACGACAGGAGGACCAGGAGGGTGGTTCTTGGGCTTCATGGTCAGCGGAGATACTGTCCGAACTCTGGAGGAGTCTGGGTGGCAGCTCTACTACCAGTTGGTTACTCTCGCAGTGCGAAGGGTGCCGACGTGGAGTGGAGCAGTCCGCCAGGACTCTTCTGAGGCCGGCGTGTCAAAGCAGGCCAAGAAGGACAACTGAAAGGACCACAGCCCCCGCACCATTAACTCCCCATAATGGATTTACTGCGGGTAAGTCAGATCAATCTTCAGCACAGTAGGGGCGCTACGGCAGAGCTGATGAGCGCCCTAACTGGCAGGAGAGAAATAGTCCTCATTCAAGAACCGTATGTTTACAGGAATAAGGTCAGGGGACTGAGGATGGCCAACTACGATGTAGTGGTTGGCGAGGAAGTAAACAATCGACCCAGGACCTGTATCATGGTGTCCAGGGATCTTAGCATGGTACCACTACCACAGCTGGGAACCAAGGACCTCACTGCAGCGGTTCTGGAGTATCAGGTAGGTGGTAGAAACCATAAGGTAGTAGTAGGAAGCGCCTATTTTTCCTCGGATGACGCGCGTATACCTACGGAGAAATTCGAACGCTTAATATCGTTTGCGAGAGATAAAGGTCTTCCGGTAATTGTCGGATGTGACGCCAATGCACATCATTCGGTGTGAGGGAGCTCAGACATTAACCCTTGGGGCGAAACCCTACTAAAATATTTGGCGTCCACGGATCTTGAGATAATGAACAAAGGTACAGAGCCCACTTTTGTCAATAGCATCCGAAAGGAGGTAATTGACATTACAGTGGCCTCTAGGTGTTTTTCAATCAATATTGAAAACTGGAAAGTGACGTCGGATATCGTGACATCTGATCATCGTATGATCAGAATGGAAATGAATTCCGACAAGCCTCTGGAAATTCCATACCGGAACCCCAGGGCAACAGACTGGGAAAGCTATCGTTCCAGTCTCGTTCGCCAAGGAGGTCAACCAGAGGAAGGCATATGCACAAAAGAACAATTAAGTAAAGACGTAGAGCAACCGGCAAGTAAAATTGTCTCAGCTTATGAGGTGGCTTGTCCTCTCAGGGAGGCTCGAGTTCGTAGGGTACCATGGTGGACCGGCACTCTAGCCGATCTGCGCAAGGAATCCAGGCGAATCTTTAACCGAGCTATCAGAGAAGGGACACAGGCCTCATGGGACACTTTCAAAATGGCCAGGAATAGGTTTAAAAATGAGTTAAGGCGCAGCAAAAGATCTAGCTGGCAGAAATACTGTGCAGAGTTAAACTCAGTATCAGACTCTGCTAGACTGATGAAAATCTTAAGCCGCGAAACTAGTCAAACAGTAGGAGCGCTAAAAAAGGCCGATGGGATGTGGACAACATCCAGAGAGGAGTCGTTACAACACCTCCTGGAAGTCCACTTTCCAGGAGACGGCGCCATCCAGTTAGCACCCATAGCAGAACAGGAACCAGTTCCTATAGAGAACTGGCAGTTCGCTGAGGGAATTATAACGGAAGGTGCAGTCACATGGGCAGTACAGGAGTTTGATCCCTTTAAGTCGCCGGGGCCAGATGGGATCTTCCCAGCATTGCTTCAGAAAGGCCTGGATATCCTTCTTCCACATATAGTAAGGGTATATAGGGCCAGCGTAGCAATGGGATGGGTCCCAGAACAGTGGAAGGCAGCCAGAGTGGTCTTTATTCCCAAGACAGGAAGGGAGGACTACACAACTGCCAAATCATGTAGGCCCATTAGTCTTACATCCTTTCTTTTAAAGACCTTGGAAAGGATCATTGATAGGCATCTAACGGAAAGGGTAATAAGAACACACCCATTCCACAGGAATCAGCACGCATACAGACGTGGAAGATCGACCGAAACTGCACTCCACGCTGTCGTGCACAAGGTCGAAAGGGCACTTCACTATAAGGAAGTGGCCCTTGCAGTACTTTTTGACATTGAAGGCGCATTTAATAAGGCAAGAACGGCTACAATATGTCAAGCCTTACAGGCCAGGGAAACCCCTCCCGTTCTGGTCAGTTGGGTGAGAACAGCACTGGAGCAAAGAACCGTGACGGCAAACCTAGGGGACTGTTCAGTGAGGGCCAGGGTGACGGGAGGTTGCCCGCAAGGCAGTTGCCTCTCACCTCACCTATGGTGTCTTATAATGGACGGTCTACTGGGATGCCTAACGGAAGAGGGCTTCTATGCACAAGCATACGCAGACGATGGACTGGTACTTGTTACTGGCAGGTTCCTAAACGTCGTTTGCGATAGAATGCAGGTAGCTTGCAGGATTATTGAAGGATGGTGTGAAGAGAAAGGTCTGTCGGTAAACCCACTAAAGACTGAGATCATTCTCTTCACAAAAAGACGAAAACTTCAGGGTCTGAGGATACCCATTATGTACGGAAGACCACTTGCATTAGTGCAAGAGGTCAAGTACCTGGGGGTAATCCTCGACAGCAAATTAAGTTGGAGGTCGCATGTCGACAGGACGGTGAAGAAGTCGACAACGACCTTATGGCAGTTGCGGAGAGTTATAGGCAGGAACTGGTTGATAAACCCCAAGATTCTGCACTGGCTCTACACATTGGTAGTAAGGCCAAGAGTTCAGTACGGCTCAGTGGTCTGGTGGCCTAGTGTAGAGCGCCCCAGTATTTCCGTAAGATTGGCAAAGGTTCAACGACTAGCCTGTCTCGGAATTACAGGGGCAATGAGGACAACCCCAACAGCCGCACTGGAGGTAATACTGGGACTCCCGGGCCTCGACACTTGGATAAAGAGAGAGGCCATGGCTACCCACCTCAGAATGCGGGATACGGGGCTATGGAATGACCAGAGAGCTCGCACGGGCCATGCTAGGATCGCCGACATGGCTGCTAGAGAAATACCTCTATCAGCCTACAGGGTAACCGAAGCAGAGGACCGGCTAAGGTTAGAAAAAGAATTCTCTCTCACTATCCCAACAAGGGAACAGTGGGAGCAAAAAAGGGTTAAGTTCCAGTCGAATGCCTTGATATGCTACACGGATGGTTCTCGAGTGGCGGAAAGGCAATCCTCTGGAGCAGGAATTTATATGGAAGGCCGGGGGGTGCAAGAAAGCTATGCTTTAGGAAGATTCACCACGGTATTCCAAGCAGAAGTTTATGCCATCCTATCGGTGGCAACAAGGAACGAGGTTAGGATATTCCCAGAGCAAAAAATTTATATTTGCTCCGACAGCCAAGCCGCACTAAAAGCAATCTTCTCGGCCAGGACAAGATCAGCTCTTGTCCAGGAATGTGGAGATGCTTTAGCCGAATTGGCAAGGGAATAGGACGTCGAGCTCATCTGGGTCCCGGGACACACGGGGGTCCAAGGCAACGAGAAGGCGGACGAACTAGCCAAACTCGGAGCCGGGGAAACTTGTTTTGGACCGGAACCTTTTTTGGGTATAACAAGGCAGCAGGTCTCAGCAGCCCTAACCGGGTGGGCCTACAAGACCAGCGAGGAAAAGTGGAAAGGATGCAGGGGCTGTCGTCAGGCAAAGTACCACATAGCGGGATTTGATTCAAAGAAATCGGTCTGGCTAATGGGAAGGAGCCGAAGAACCACAAATCTTTTGATAGGGATCTTGACAGGCCACTATAAACTAAAGAGACACCTAACACTGATATGAGTAGAGAAAGATCCCATCTGCCCAAGATGTGGGAGGGACGAGGAAACGTCCTTTCACTACTTGGGAGAATGCGAAGCGTACCAGCGACTGAGGTATAGAACCTTTGGAGCACCTACGCTTCGAATGGAAGAGTTGAACTCCCTATCCTGGGCCGAAATTCTGATCTTCATTAGAAAATCAGGAAGGTTTAAGCAGGGAGATGAGGCCATCGAAGAGGACGATAATGAAGGCGGTTGAGGGGATGACATGGGGTTGGCAAAAAGGGCCTATGGTGGCCTACTTGCTAGACTTTGGTCTCCCCACAACTACTACTACTACTAGTGTGTTCACCAACTCAGAACCTCTCAACTTGAAGTCACTTACCCGACTGAAGATCGGAAGATGCTCCCCACGCGCTAGCGTGGAGCGAGAAGAACTGCGACGACAGGAATTACCGATCTCAGCTGCTGTGTGCAGTGGCGGTGTCGAATTTTCAACTTACCTAGCAGATCTCCGAGAAGAACAGACAGGAAAATATGGAAAACGTTGGTCCACCATTATACGCCACCGTGACCCTTAGAAATAATGATACGACAAAGAAAGATGCACCAATGATGGTACATCATAATTGGTATTATGTGACGAAGGCGGCTATATGAGAATCATTAGTGTTGTAACGTTTGCTTCTGTATTGAATTTCTATCATACATAAAACGTACTGAAATAATCAAGCATTGCATCTGTTCGACGGCGAAAGGCGATAAGGAAACCCCATCCGCTCTGCGCAAAGTGGCGCTGAAGAATCGATCGCGTCGTTTCCTTCCAATTTGAAGCGGGGCAGAAGTGTCCAGATATCGTCGCAAGAATAAGTATAAAAGGAGACCGCAGTGCCAGTTCCGGGCTACTGATCTTGAGATTACCTGACCTTTCCTGTTCCCGATTCCTATCCTTATCTACCCCTTATTTTGTCCCTACAGCGCTTACTGTCTCGCGGAATAAACCTTCAACCCTTATTCAGTAGACACTTACGGAGATGGCAGCACTTTATCCAACTAGACAGCCTTTAATTACCTGCACCAGTATAATTCCCGAGCGTAAATCTAAGCGCATCCAGAAAGGCAATATTTCACAAAACTTTTTACACCGCCGTTGCTGCAAGCGAGATGCTACAACCCGGAGACTGCTCTACGAGAAGTTCACTTGGAGAATCTGCTACAAACGCTTGAAAACGCCGTCCAAAAATTTGAGGTTCGTGTCCCCCTACAGAAAGCTCACCGCCATTCGGCTGCAGAAACAAAGGTTTTCTACCTGCTGGATTTAAAGCCGCGGTCGTCCAAGGAATACAGATCCAACCGCCTAAGATAGTAGCAGACCCCGCTGCAGGATTAAACAACTAAAGCCGATTCCAAGTAAACGTTAAACTTGCTAATTATTATGGCAAATTATAGCTGCCGGCCGTTGTCAACAATCCAAAGCCGGAGGTCAAGTTTGGGTGAACAAGAGACGTACTATAACCATTTTCCCGAAAAGGAACGGGCGTGTTGGCCGCTCGAGTCAAACGACCTGCGTGACCCATCTCTGGAGAATTTGGCGGACGTCCTATCGGACCATCCACGACTAGCCCGCTTTACGCTCCGGCATCGTGGGTTGCGACACGAGCCAGGAAATCAAACACAGCCCCACGAGAATTTATTGCTTATTAATGTACAGTTCATTTATTGCCCATTAATCCTATGTAGCTAGCTAGAAACATTATACTTATTTTCGTAATTATCCAGTGGTTTTACTAACCTATCATATATTTGAGGGAACGTCTTTCTCCGACTTTGAACTTAACCTGAGGTATAATTTTGCAGCCATTAGTAAAGGAGTTGAAACGTCACAGTGTCAAAGCGGTCATTTTTGTTCAGATATGACCTACAATATGAAATCTCAATACCATTCACAGGAGTAAAAATGTTTAACTTGAACAGAAGTCAATGTGCTGCGAAAAATAGTTGGTTAAACTTTACCTAAATGGTATTTCCATCGATAAATGCGTGACCTCATAGAAACTGATTGCCCGTAATATACCAAAAATTTTCTTTTTTACTAAAATGTAAATAAGAACGTAATGAAAAACTAATAAATAAAAAACCCAAACAATCAAGCTAACCAAACAGATAAAGATTATGAGTATTTTGGTAGTGACAATGTCACCTTTCTATAAACGCATAACTATAACACCAGATGACACGCAGAGCTGTAGATATCTGTGCTGCAGCAAAGATTCAAATTTAGCAGGATTTCGCAACGCCGAACAAGAACGAAAGGTTTTCAATAAAGATGACACTAATCTTTATCCTCGCAGAAGCTTCCGCGTTATTCCTCTCACTTCCCAAGACCCTGCAGAAAATGCATCGATTCGCCCGTGGCTGGTAGCAGCCATCTCGAAAAAGTGGCGGCAAACAGTTGTTTCAGCAAGCAACGCCTCGGGCTCCATTTTATCTTAAACTTTAATTCGTCGTGTTTCACTCAAACTGCAACATTTATCTCTGCCGGCTGTTCTTTATCTTCCTGGTTTAATAATCAGCCTGGCCTCGCGCGGCCGGTGGCGAACTTGCGTTCAACTCAGCCAAGGGTGGTCCAGGAAGCTAATTAATCTTAAATTGCGCAGGCTGCTGGATGAGGGCCAAACACCTCGTGCGAAGGGCGATTTTGCGAAATTCGCCTGAGCTGCCGGCCCAGGGTCGTATTTATTTTCTCATTTATTCTTGTCAGCTCCGGGGATCTGACTTAAAGCAAATTTTGACTGGCTGGATGCGGCATTATGGAATTTAAACGAGCAAACGACTCGAACAAAAAATTAGCGTTTGAGTAATGTCGGGCTAATATCGGGCGCGTTTTAATGTGTTCTCGTCCTGAAATCTCCATTCTGGTATTAAATTTGAGGAATGGTATAAAGCAGACGCGAACAATTTCCTGGATGTTGAAAAATTTCCACCAGAGAGATGACGTATTGAAACTGTCCCGATGCGCGGAGCTTAATTGCAGCTGAAAGTGCCAGGTGTAGCATTAAATTAATCGCGTTGTAAAAGAATTACAGAAAGGGATTTCTGATTTAAATTAGGTTGGCGGTCAAAAAAACCTTCCGCCTTCAATTATTGAAAAAATCTAATAAAAGAGAGCTCGGCTTCAGGGAACGAATTCAATTTCTCTTACACAAGTTAGTGATATAATTTAATTCTATAATTGAATTTACTTTGAACCAAATGATAGAGAAAATCAAATTCTTGGAACAGTCTAACTGTTGGAAGATTTGAGTCTTGCTAATCATACCTATTTTGAAAGGGAAACTGTTTTTAGATGGAAATTTATTTAACATGCAAGGAAATCAATTGCGTATGCTTAAAATTAAATTGAAACTTCTAAGAACACAACAATTGTGTTGACTTTGTTGTTGTCCGTTTTTAGCATGGAGTAAGGAGTATACAGTTAATATTATTCAGAAAATAAAAAAAAACGACTACCTAAACATGAAGGGGTGTAGCTCTTTCTATTATATATAGAGTTACTTTCTTGCAGTTTATTAGTACAAAACTATTAAATGATCACTTACATACATCTTAAGTTTGTGCTGCTCATTATATTTTTCACTTAAGGTTATTTGTATGTGTTCCTATACTCCTTGTTTTTTTTTCGAAAAGTGTTGGTTTATGCATATCATTTAAATTACTGCATTTCGATAAAGGCACTGAAAAAATTAAAATTTTATAAAATTTATCTCGCTTCTATGTAATTGTGGCTCTCTGGTGTATCACCTCTTGATTTGTCATATGTTCTTTATAATGCTCTTGGTACATAAATAACTATTATTATGCCCTATGGCTAGTTGGATAACAGCTGGTTCTGTGCACGAGTAATTTGGTGCAGGCGCACATGTCTGTAGATGGGATATGTACGTATTGTTTCTTATGTAGTATAGACTGCTCAGGATGTAGCATTGTAGCTTGCTAATAATAATTGCGTAAGAAGTAAAAAATATGTCAGCAGTAAGTACAGATTACAAAGTAAGGTACGGTAAACATATTTAGGTTATTCCATAACAATTGACAACGAATAGCTTCGTTATACAATCTTGGTTCCTAATAATTAATTGTTAATTTAAATTTGTTTGCTTAAACTGATATTTATTTATTTATTTCGTACTCAGTCAACAGCCGTTAGGTTAATTATAGGCGTCGCTATACATTTATGGGGACTTCCAACCCCACTAACGACTGTCACGATGTTATTGTGACATCCGGGACCAACTATTTCGGTGGCAACCGGCGCCGGAAGAAGCAACCGAGGAAGTGCCATCCAAGTTCTGACCAGAAAGAGCGTTGCTTAACTCTACTGATCGAACTTGGACGCTTGTTCAAGCTACACCACCCGGGACCAGGGTGCACATGACTATCTAAATACTGCTAAATAGAAATATACAACAACAGTTTCTAGCGAAAGTAATTTATGTAATTGATAAATGAATTACTATTTCATTTGAGTAATTGAAAATCTGGTAATTCAATTACTTCATTGGGCGGTAATGGATTCTTTTAAAGTTCATAAAACATGTTTTATAATATAAATGCTTAGGCATCAATAGGTTGCGTTTGCAAAATAAAAAATCTGCAAAAAGCTTTACCCAGAACTTCCCTCGCCCGAGTTAGTCAATTTGAAAATAATTTTTCTTTATCCCGCTGGGGTTGTCAGGACATTTTTAAATCCTACAATTATGCGACCTTTTTCAAGTGTTTTCTGTTCAAAGATTACGATTTCGCGTGTATATAGGTTTTTTTCGGTCATACTTTCACGTTAGTATCCCATTAAATTGTATCTAAAACTCTAAAGAGTTGACACGCACGCAACTTTTTCTGGAATTGCTGGGTGAAGTCGCTCCGGTCTCTAGCCGTCTTATTTTCCAGCTGGGTTTGCTTCGTAACGTTTAAGCGAGCTTGTTTAGATCAAATTCAAAACGCAGTCTATGGGAGCAAGCGAGATATTTTTCTAAGTTATCCGCTCCGTTGCAGTCTTCTCTCTCTGGCCCGCCAGCTTCCTGCCGGGCGGCAGCGCTGCGCCATCGGTCTCGTTCAGGCAGTTGGGAGCTAGCATCTGGCAAGGGGCGGTTGTGCTTCAAGGCGCACGCCAGCGGCGTTTCCTTTTGAGGAAGTGCGTCCGTAGGCGTGGTACGATATTGTGTTTTTGTTCTTGTGCTGATACAGCCTGCTTCAGTTTTTTGTGTTCGAGTTCATGAGGGGTCATCTTAGAGTGAAGTAGTGTCTATTGGTGGTGTTTGTTTTTGTACGTGTCCACGTGTTCAATTGACCTTCCGTCTGTAATTTCCCGACGGCCTGGTGGGCCACTTTTCTCCGCTACATTGGAGGATCCATTTCTTCAGAACGGACAACTGTACTGGTCTCGAAAGTTTGAGAATTACTCACTGGAACACTGGATTTCGCACAAGCCCTGCTTTAGGCCCTGACATGTCTGCTTCCACTGCAAGCCCTGCGACGCCAATTGACGCAATCAGGCAACGCTAACCAAACAAGGTAGAGTGCGCTATTTTTAATCAATGATTTATGGTACGCAGGTTTGTAGATGTTTGTTCATATTATAATCTAGCCGACAGCTCGCGTCATTCTCAAATTAATCATTTATGGCACACAAGTTTATAAATATTTGTTCATATTATAAGCTAGCCGACGGCTCGCGTCATTCTCAAACTAATCATTTATGGTACACAATTATATAAAATATTTGTTCATATTATAAGCTAGCAGACGGCGCGCCCCATTCTCAAATTAATCATTTATGATATACACGTTCACCAATATTCATTCATAACATAAATCAGCCGACGGTTCAGGCTAGTGTTAATTAATCATTGGCGTTACCATTGCCGCAAGATTTTAGCAGTAAGGCGACCTCCCAGCTGGGCGTTTAGATTATAGCGCCTTTTTGTTAATGTTCATTTTCTGTGTACACTGACTACGTCGGCGCTGTTGTATTAAGTTGTACCAATAGAGCGGTTTACTGTGCGTTGCTTTATAATTTTCCTACGAGCGTGTGCATGCTTGCTTTTCAGGTTATGCTATTTACAGTATAAAGATTTATGCACGGTGAAGCCTGAGAACAGTTGATAAGCGTTGCAAATATTTTATTCCCGTTTAGCCAAGGTGTAAAGTTGGAAGTTAAGAGCATTTGATTTCCCGGTTTCACTCTGGGTCTATCTTTACATTTTCGTGTATATCGATGAATTCGGGTGGCGCTCAATAAATTATATCAATGTTTACCGTCCCTTAGGCCGTTGCCCGTGGGTAATCTCGTGTAGTACCCCCCTCGGGTCGCTGATGTTTAGCCGGCATGTCCTGCTACGGGCAGGGCAGCGGTCCCAGCTGTGGGACATGACACACCTAGGACCGCTGTGAGGAATATCGTCCGCGCCGTCCGTTTAGTTCTTACGTAATTTTGTATGTGTCGGCGCGGTGTAATAAAAGTCGTTTGAGACGGTAACATGCTTTAAACTCGCCGCACCTGCATAGCGATCGTAGCCACATCTCAGCAGCGAATGTAACTGCAGCGAGATTATAACTGCGCCATCAAACGTTATAGAAATAAGTGCGGCGCGCGCCTCTCTTCAACAGAACGGGTTTATTGTTGAAACGTTTTCACTCTTTTGTGACATCCTGTATGGGTTGAATCTTATTTTCGGCAAATGTAAAGCCTGACCTATGTGAAGGTTATTACTTCCTTCTATTTCAAATTTAACCCAAAAATAAACCAAATTGTATTTTTTTAATGTGCTCACCCTGTATATATTTGTATGAAATTGTACCGGTTTCATGCGAGGTAGACCATATGTATGCAAAATATCGTCTTCCTCCGAAAAATAGTTTTTGAGCTATACTGCCAACAGACAGACAGACAGACAGACAGACAAGCACACAGACAGACGGAATTAAGAAAACCTCCTTTTCGTCATTTAGAAAAATTTAAACGTGAAGATCTGATAAAATCTCGGAAGGTGAGTTTTTCGTGATTACAATACTTCCTTCGTCTTTCAGACGAGGGAAGTAAAAAGGGAGTTATTTATTTCCACACTACACATATGGCATGGCAATGTTCGGTACACATTTTTTCTCTATTAATACATTTGACAATGTTTTTAGAAACTGGGAACGAGAAAATGCTCTGTCACTTTGTTTGTGTAAATACAGTGATCGACAAAAGGTCGACATCAATTGGACAGATAAGTTATTTAAAGATTTCTGGAAAATCAAACTCTAGCGATCAAAGTTGGTTAAAAAAAGATTAAAAATGGGCCAAATGGAAGGTTTCACTTGACTTCCGGTATCTGTCAAACTCTACATGTTTTGAAAATAATTACAAAAAATCTGTAAAAGGCTTTACCCAGAACTTCCCTCGGCGACATTTTGACACTAACTAATTTTAAAAATCTAATTAATTTAGGAGTAAACATATCTTCCCGTTTCTAATAAATTAAATACATTTTCAAATTAAAAAAATGTATCCCGCTGCGGTTTGAACCCCCGTATCTGCAGAGCGATCCTAACCGCATCTCCGCAGCGAAATTCCAACTACGCTATCGAGCCTGTTCGAGATAAGTTCGGCGCGCGCCTCTTTTGAACAGAACGGTCTTATTCTTGAAACATGTTTACTCGTTTTTGACATTATCCTGTATCGGTTGAGTCTTATTTTCGGCAAATGTAAAACCTGACCTATATGAAAGTTATGACTTCTCTTTATTTCATAATTAACCCAAAAATAAACAAAAATTTATTTTTTTAAGGTGCTAACCTTGTATATATTTGTATGAAATTGTACCGGTTTCATGCGAGGTGTATATATATAATATGTATGCAAAATATCGTCTTCTTCCGACAAACAGTTTTTGAGCTATACCGCCAACAGGCAGAAAGACAGAGTGACAGACGGAGTTGAGAAAACTTGTTTCTCGTCATGCAGGGATCCTGAAACGTAAAGATCTGGAAAAATCTCGGAAGGTGGTTTTTCCGCGATTACAATACTTCCTTCGTCTTTCAGACGAGGGAAGTAAAAAACATTTACTAACCTAAATAAAGGAAAAATTTTACCAGAAAAGGTTTTTTTTAAATGTAATATTCCACCTAAATCAAAATCGTATATAGTCAGAAAAAAAATCTTAATTAGTCATTTTTCTTTGTCACTTTAAGCAGGTAACACAAAAGAAGTGAACCCAAAAAATTAAAACGAACTGTCACACCCTGTAACGAGGAAAACTTGTGGTGTCGCAATGGACACGTCGGAGTCTTCTGATGGCCTCTAGTTACCCATAACCCTCTGCGTTATATCTATCATTTCGATAGCACTTTGATTTAATTAGATAAATTTTATAAATTGGTTAAACGGGTTCTCATAGGACTTAAGTTCTTAGGGTTTTCATAACCCTCGAAATAGCACGTTCTTTCTTTAACTAGAGTAGCACACACATGTTAATGAAATAAAACCCCATAGACTCTTTATACATTTGAAGACGTTGCGGAAAGAACGATCGAAGTCAATTTTATTCAAAAATGAGACTTTGGTGCCATCTGATACGAAAATGAGTACTTTTATCCCTGAATAAAATCATAGTTAGGACCGATCTAAGTCCCTACAACACGCCTTGTAATAATTGGTGTGAAAGTCCACGTCATTTCGTGGAATAGCGATCCAAGTCCACTGAGAACAGCTTTAAAAATTGCTGTGGCATCATCATCATCATTGTTTCAACCATGTTTTTTTTTTGGGTGTAGCATACTATGGAAACTATTCTGTTACTTTCCAGATTTAAACTATTGACTTGGACCGTTCTTTCACAAAATTCAAAAAAGTGCAACGTACCATTTGAAAGGCACTATATTTAATGAAGTTACTCTGGCCTTCGATTTAGAAGGTATAATATTATAAACTGGAAACGTAATTTTTTAATTTGTGTTTAACTAGGTAGATATTAGACTGAGAACCGTTTTAGTTTATAGTGGAGCCATGAGTTCTACGACGTTCTGAATAGATCGGCGTTAAATATTTCTAATTCCCAAAAAGCGCCGCAATTAATTTACCTGGATAAACTAATACACCATATTCACTCAGTCTGTGAAACAACTGCTTGAGAGCTGCAAGTGTTCTTTTTCGGATCACGAAGCTAACGACAGGTCTGCTACGAATGCGTAACACAGATCCACTGCTCGGATAACTTCATTTATGAATCCTCAAAAAGTCTGAACCGCGTCACGTAAACCAAAACTCAAAAATGGAAATTCATACATTTCTAAGAAAGTCGTTATAGCAGTTCTCTGGATGCCGTCGGGATAAACCCGTATTCGATTGAAATCTATCAATAAGCAGATCGTTGCATGGTATTGAAAGAGCGGTAAGCACCGCAAGGTTTCCAATTGCCATCCGTTTGGCGTTAAATATAACGCGAAAGATCAGTTGCTTTTACATAGACTTACGATTCCTTGTTCTAGCATGAATTGAAACTCTTTTTTGGCTGCTCTTAGCCTACCTGGCGACATCTTAGAGAGGTGATAATTTGGTGAGTCCTAAAAAGCATTATCTGGTAGAGTAAAGCCCACGGACACGCGATTCCTGGAAACTGAGATTATATCTTAAAATACGGTATCTCCAAAAATTGTTTTGATGCCGTACGACGCACACTGCCGAACTTTGTTCAGCCGTTAAAGCTTGTATCACATAGTTTAACGTTGACTATTTATGTCCACTAACAAACCAAAATCCATAATCACGTATATCCACGTTGACTCAGAAATACCTAATATAAATGTTTATAGGTGAACAGTTTATCGTACATCACTTACAGTCTGTCCGCGTACCAGGTCCTTTTACATAATTTCTCAGGCATATGCATAAATTTGCATCGGCGTCCACTAAAAATGGTATTTTCCTTACGACGTCAGTAATAAACAAATGCCAATTATTCTCTGGTAAAGGATCACAGGGAGCACTTACGGATTGCTTTAAGCTTTGATTGAGTCCGAGTAATCACGCGGATGGGTGCAGTTTGTGGCATTATAGTTAAAACGATGGTAATACTAGCAGATCCTCGCTGTTGACGGAGACCTGGTGCGCTGGCTAAATGAACTTCGACATAGTGGCTGTCGCTTACAAATTAATTGCTCTACCTGCTGCGACAAAGCTTTAACTTGTTTAAAACTTGGTTAATCACTTGCTCCCTAAGTCATAGATTTATCGGCCACAACGGATGCACTCTATGCTGGATATCCTAGCGTAGGCGATGCTGTTGAAGATAGAGATAGTGTTAATCGCCGTGTTTTTATTTACAATTATACTATATAAATGACATGTCCGAATCACCACCTCAGCTTGTTACATCACTTACACGTAAATAAATAAAATGCACGATAAATTCACAAAAGTAATGTAATATGGAAACGTACATAGTCAGAAATGGGTAAAACACCCATATTAACACTAATGCTACTGCTGATGTAGTGAGAGAGGGCACAACCTTGCAAACCCTTTTATATAGTGCTGCCCGTAGTTTGTTCCATCGAAGTTTGGTAAGCTTTTGACTTCTTGGTTTTCTAGACTTCCTAGACAATGAACGACAATGGATGTCGACATTCTTAAAAGTATTACGAATTTCGTAAATTGTTTGAAAATTCTGCTACACACTTATTAACAAACACTTTTTTATTTTTGTTCCCCGTTGCTTTAAACATCACAATTAACATGTTCAGATGGTTAACTACATCTGGGCTAATAATCTCAAATTATTCCCAATAGATACATTTTTCTAGCTCCACAGGGATTGATAGGTTAAAATCTGTTAATAGGTTTACTTCGCGGTTAGGTATCGACAAATTGATTTCTTTAAATTTCAACCTTTGGTAGGATATCTCGTAATTCGCGCTTTTTCATTTCGTTTTAATTTATTTTTCCTGCCAACCATTTTTAAATTTACTAAGAATTTTAGAACGCAGCACTCAGCATAAGGGGTAAACTATGTTTAATCATTAGTGCACAAAAGGTGCTACTGATAAAGTATTATTTTTTTTGTGTCAGTGTATGAGATAAACAATAAGAGAAGGTTTTATTCGATTGTAAAACTTTATCGTGTAAATCGCTGAAGAAAATATATTACAATCGTACTGCCTATGCAATTAGTAGCACTAATGTTTCAAGTATTTCTGAAGACAAGTTACAAAGAAATATGTCTAGAAAATGTTGAAGACTTGTTTGAAAATGATAAATTTGTAGAGTGATATGGGTACATAAAGACTGACTGAACGAGCGAATGCTTGGCATTTTTATATATTTGCATGCAAAGGGTTTCCTTCATTGCTGTAAGTGCCATGTTATCGCATTTTTATCTCGTGTAAGCAAAATAATGATCTGTGTAACTCATTGAAGATTTTTTTAATGAAACTCATACTACACATACGGTCCTTATTGAGATAAACAATGCCTCACATTTTTGTGCTTTGTAGCGCGTCAAAACACTTCTCTTTGCTTGTTATGAAATAAGATGTAGCCTGTCGTGGAATCTATCTCTACACATTTCAATATACCTTCCCGACTTGGTCTAAACCCAGCAGGAGGAGGAGATCCAAGTCTTTATCAACACCTACCTTAATTCTTTTGGCACCCAGAAGTAGACATTCTAATACTGCCTGGATTTGGTATACTCTCTCATATTATTGTTAGTCAAGAAAGAGGAAGAAAGGAAACATTTTATTCAATTTTGGTATAATTTAATAATAGCAATTGGCCTACCAAGATGTGTTGTTTAGGCTCACCATATATTTACTGTAGGAGTAGACGTAGATACTCGATCATACTTTACTTCAGCAACAGTAATAAATCATTGCTGTTCCAACAGCGAATAGGAGGATTAACAGGAGTTGCATTAACTAACTCTTCTATTGGTATTATTTTACACGATACTAGTGATGGGCGCGTGAACGAGTATTCACTCACGTCACGCACGTTTCTCGTTTGCTTTAAACACTAACTTTCACGCACGCGCAAGCTCACGTTCACGGCGTGACCCTCCACTCACGACATGACCAGCAGCTTTTATTTGAAAATTCAAATAGAAGAGGATCTTCAAATTTAAACCTAGTAAAGGATCTGCAACAGAACTTAGAACTCCAAAATAAAGTATGTCTTGCACGTGAAATAGTTTACGTCATATGTTGCAACCAGAGTAGCACACACAAAGGAAGTAAATGAAAAGTGACTACAATAGCTTACAAGGGATAAATACTGATTTCTCATAAAAACAATTCTTGCACCCGCCTTCAAAGACATCACTTTTAATACCAAAAGCTGTCTTTGCTAGGCAACATTTTTAATTAAAGTACCTTTACGACCGAAGAACTAAAAGTAAGTTCTACTTGGTTGCCTATAGACGCAGACACGCGATTGACTGTAGACACAACATTCACAACACAACACAGGTGCGAAGTTTCGTCGCTGCAGGCTTCCACACAGAAGGACAATGACCTCCCGCTACAGCTCTAGATCTTCGACATGGGTGGGAAGCGCGGGAGCGAGACACCCTGCAGTATTTTATTTCTTTACTAAATATTTAACGTGGAATTTATGTGAAACGTGCATCACACCTTGGAAATTTTCATTCACGTTCAGGGCCCGATTTTCAAATATTACTCACATTCACGACGGGAACCGCCGTGACCCTCCGTAACCCGATTGTTTTCACGTTACCCGCCCATCCTTGCACGATAGTTGTTACATATAAGTTCATTTTCCATTACGTCCTTTCAATAGAAGCAGTATTTGCCATTATATGGGGATTAATTCTCTAATTCCCATTATTTACACGATTTCCATTAAATCATAAGTTATTAAAGGTACAATTCTGTGTAATATTTATTGGAGTAAACCTAACATTTTTTTCTCAAAACTTGCTACGATTAAGAGGTATACCACGGCGATTCTCAGATTATCCAGATGCTTTCTTATCTTGATTTGGCAAAAGATTACGGAGCGGAGAAATTTTATTGAACATTTTCTTTAATATCTCTGCAGAAGTAATTACATATATATAGAGGGGCTGCGACACAGTCATATAAATAGCTGCATAAAACTCTCTGAATTAAAATGTATCGAAAGTGCAGAAACGTAGCATGAATTTGTTAATAAACAGGATAAAATGGTAGAAACGACTAAAACGATGACTAGTACTTTAGGTAAGAGATTGAATTTATGGGTACAGGTAGAGGATAAGATAACGAACCTGACGTTTATTATACGAGGCTTATTTTTTTCAACCTCCGATTCAATACGAATAAAAAACAAGAATGAATGTAAAATATTTATTCAATAAAAAATGGTACACATATCAGCTACATTTCTACGTGTGCGCTTTTTCAATAAAGGCAATTATCAACCGTGAGACGAGGGTCTCTATGTTTTTCTCAAAGAAGATCGCATAATCACTCAGCAAATTTTGCACATTGGTTTTCTGCTTCTTTATTAAACTTTCGGCACTGTTCTTGCACACAGCCGTGGCTTATAAACTGTACTCATCTGATGATAAAATTTGGTTGCATTATTCCCTTCACGGTCCATGTCTTCAGCCACAAGAATCAAAATTAAGGGTTACTGCGTCCGCCAACCATAAACTACACATCATAAGCTGTAATTCGTTCTGTTCTGGCTGAAGACACAGCCCCTGAAAGGCATAATACAGCCAAAATACATCGTTAGATGAGTCAAATTTTTAAGCGACGGCTGCGTGCCCGAATGGTACACAAAGAGTAAAGAAGAAGCTGAAAACCAAAGTAAAGTATTGGATGAGTAAACAAACGGAAATCTTTTTTGAGGAAGGCATGGAGAAGCTCGTGCCACGGTATGATAAGCGTCATTACCGAAATGACGAATACATGGAAATGTAGCTGAGAAATGTACTTACGTTATCTACACAATAAATGCTTCATATTCATTGTTGTTCTTTATTGCTACTGAATCGGAGGTTTAAAAAAATAACCCTAGTATCTTATTCAGATGGAATTCCAGCTCATATCAACGACAATTCTTAGGTCGGTCACAATTAACTCTAAAAACTGCAGAAACTGTTCTTTCATTTTAGTAGAATATTGGACTATGGACTCCTTTTATTCCTGTCTTAGATCTATGTCAGTCATCTGTTATCTTTATCCTATGGGCAGCACGAGTTACATACAATGAGACAGCATGTTATAAAGAAAATCCCGTTTACAACACTTAGCAAGCTTAAAGCAGCTCAACCTGAGGGGTGGGTATTAGACTGAAATAAAGAATAGCTCACTCGCGATAGTCAAAACATCTGTAGCGTTTGAAATACTTGAGGTGGAGCTGAATGCTTCACTCCAAAGGACCTACTGGCTATAGGAAATGTGTACGATGCTCAACTTTGTGGGATTTGGGTCTACCTGCTATCTATACCTTGTTGTGCTTAGTCATCTACGGAACACGTTCAACTGCACTGTGCCTTACAAATGGCAATGGTATAAGGAATTTCAAAAAACTATGTTAAGGTAACATTCATAACATTACGTTTGAATGGGTCTCCACTAAATGTCAAAACCGAAATAAATTTAAAACATTGCCATTCTACCTGCTTGACGCGACATCACAACCTTAGCAGATGTCTACAAAAGAAGTATCACAAGATAAAGTGCTTTAATGCTCTTTGGAGCAGAGCGCTAAAGGCGTTACTGCCTTGCATACGGTGATATGCGCTCACACTTTTTTCACGACGATAAGCCTACTTTAAACGCTTAAAAATTGGAGTTACTTGATATAAGCAAAGATTCTTACCTTAAATATGTTTCAAATTAACGGTCATTTACACATGCAAGATAATTTTAAACCATAATGACTTAGTTGGATGCAGAGAATTAAATGAAGAGAGAACGCAAGAGTTTGGCCAGACGATACCTCAAATGCAGCCAAAGTTGAGCAGTTCGAAACGGACACAAAACAGATAGATGCACTAACCAAAGGCGTCAACTCTACACGTGATCTAGGGAGAACTTTTCCAGAACTTCGTTTGAAGAATGAACAGTAGCAACTTGAAAATATCTACTGACTTTGAGCATGAATCCGCCAACCGTTGAAAGAAAAGCCTTATCAGGGTTTTTCAGGATGCCGGAGGTTTCAAAACGATAGATCAATGTACAAGGCGTTCCTTAGAATTTGTGTCCGATCATCGTTTGATGTAAAACTAAAAATCGAGATGTTATTCAAAATTACAAACTTATAAGGAGCATGCGTTTCTGGAAGCTGAAGTATCCAACACGACAGTATTTTCCTAACCGACAAGATAGAGCTATGGGACACAATTCCACTCGGCAGGCACGTTTGTGCTCGGTTAGCTTTGGTGGGACTTTGACGATTTATCCTCTCACAACGCAAGAAAAAATCGACGATATGATTCACGTGACTTTCTTTGGTCTAACGCTGCAGAGATTCCAAACGATTTTTACAATTTATTGCACATATTCGAATTATTCCTTTTATTATACGCGTTATGTCTTTCTATGTATCTATATCTATCCAGGTTTATCATTCATAATTTTTTTTACAAATTTTAATTACCTATTCATTATTTATAACCAGTATTTGTTCATTAACTAATTGGTAATAAATATTTGTAGAGCAATTTTCCTTTCCAAACCTTCACTATTAGTAATTTTGGTCTTTATTAATTAAATAATGCCTTTGCTGTTATAGCCTGCCTTAACATTGACTTAGCCTCCTCATCTATTTGTACTATTTGGTTCTAAACAAATGTCAATAATATAATTAAAACGGTACTGGTTATAGTGTATTTTGCATACGAGGTTGAGATAAAGGGGGGTTTGATCTAAGGAACTCTCCGATCACCATAATTTTAAAAAAAATCTAACAATTTCCTTCTTGTTGCAGACAGCCAAAATTCCATCAGGAAGATGCCAGATGCATCGACAGATAACGTGAGTAGCGCCCGAGTTCAGCAGACAAACGTCGCGTTTACAGAAATATGAATTGATTCGAGTGGCACCGAGAGGTCCGAACAAAGGGATGGAGACTGAAAGAAAATATGCTTTAGCTACGTGTACACTGGAGGGCCACTCGACCCCTTTTAGTGCACTCCGTGTTGAAATTCATGATGTTGGGTTATCTCGAGAGATATTGAACAGCGAAAACACCTACGGCGCTTTTAAATGGGCTGCGTCGTTTTATTGCGGTTATAAAGTGGCCTTAGTTACATGCTGATAGATTACTGTCCATTACAAGTCAAACTGCGGCGGAGCGGAGATAAAACTCCGCTGCGAGCGCCCTCTCGAATCGGAAGCCGCTTTTGAGCGAAACAAAACCGAATAGCGGAACTGCTCATTTGCTGGGCAAAAATTGGAATTCTAATAAGGCTTTTGTGCCGGCAAACCACTTAGTGCCCAAGGCAAATTGCAATACCTAGGTTATTTCTAATGACGACATTCGATTTCGGAAGGCAGTTAAACTTGCCAATAAATTTTGCATGCCGCTCTTGGTGAACCGGAAAGGACTTTTTCCCTAGAAGTTTTAGGTTCCTTTGATCTATATCAGATAACTTGTTGCACTTAGCGTGGACTTCCAAGGTCCAAAAAGAACCGCCACGTCGATTCGTGTTGTAGAGATTGTGTCGCTTAAAAGAACAGCTCGTGCTAGAAGCTGCCCTTCCGCGTTTCTTAAATTATACATAAATTCTTCTGCCGTGCCGGCAAGACGTTCTCATATTAATATTTCAGTAATGTTAGGCTCAATATTTGGAGCAAACGCGGAGAATTCCTTTTACTTCGTGATATCGATAATCCTAAAATTTCCTTCGCTTCTGTGCTTTTTTCAGGAGCACCACTTAATCTGATTTCCGCAGATCTCTCACAGAAAATAATCTTTTAATGTTACCAACTCATCAAGCCCGGATCGCTTAAATTATAAATAAAGCCAGATAAGAAATCGGGCGGGATCACTTGAAGATTAAGTAGTCACCGCCGCCATTTCAGCTAGACTTGTACAAATGGCTTAAGTATTGCTGTTGTGGGAAGGTCGGCAATGATTAATCGGCTTTAAGAAGTTATGGAAATTGGAAGTAGGGCCAATATCGCAAATGCGTGTTTAAATAGGATGAGAACCGACTAGGCCCGTCCTGCTGTAAAGGCGATAGTAGGCTATCATAAATTTTGAATGTTCGGCTGTATTTATGGAGCTCCTTAATGTAAACACTTAACCTTTACGCCAGAATTCAAACGATGTTTGCGTTATTGGAAATGGATTTTCTACTTCTACCTAAGCTTGACTTACATTTAGTAAAGGTTGCTGTGTAGATGAGTTATAAATTAGTTGCAATTTGTTAGAACCTCTCAAGTACCGGACAAGTTTTCCTTTAGATGTTCATACTATTTTCTATCTTATATCTTCACTTTTGGTATTTTCATACTAGCGCTGGCGATACCGCCATTTTTTAATCTATTAAACTAAATACTAGTTTCCTACTAACTACCTTCGGTAACCTGTTATTCACGATTGGTTTTGGTTAATCAACATTAACCACATAGCCACGACTGAACTCTAACCACTTAACTATGATCAGCATGGCGATGGGTAAAAAGGTAAAGATTCAGGGTCATTTCAATTCCCCAAACTGGGGTCGAGCTGCTATACGGACCCCTTAAGCCAAGAACAAGAATTATAGGATGGGCTACAGAAAGAAGGGGTTATTGCGAGACGCCTAAAGTCGGGGTGACTGGCAATCCTTTTAGTTAAAACACACTCGGACACGAAGACCAAAGCTAGTGTTGCGAGATTAATAAGAACACTTAAGTACAAACACTTGCGTTTATTTTTCTGCCGTTTACAGAACACTTAAGTTTAATAGCGTTGTTTCTTAACTTTACGTATTTACATCTTCTTATTAACTAACTTAATTCTAAGTCCATTCAGACCAAGAAAGCTCGGTGGGCGTTTACAAAGTTCCCAATAACCTATCAGAGCTGGTCTAAATTTTGGAATTTTGGCACGTACATACGGACGTGATAGTTCATAATAGTTCTATGAATTTTAAAAGTTTGTGGCTTTCCCACGGTGAAATGTGGTTTGCTCGGACCCTTCGGAAATTGTCGCTATAAAGATTTACAATTCTACTAAAAGCATTTGGTCCCAGCTGCAAATAATTTTTATGATAGAGTTGCAACCGTTGCTACTTCTAATCACGTACCGGTCATATACATCACTCAATATTTCGGTTTATGAAGTAAACCCTGCATAAACGTACTCTAATATATTCGTGAAATTGGAATATCTCCAGCTTCCCAAGCGAAATGCACGTTTCTAAACATCCGCTTGTTGTAATTTAAATATGACATTTTTCCTACGAATTCTACCGTAAAATATTTATTATACAGATGGCTTACAGCTAACTAAAGTACAGTTTATTTCTACATAGTTCATTTAATTAAAGAACGCAAATCGTAACAGGGTGGAGAATGAAAGAGAGGTCAGGAAAGGTATCCCGGAATTCGCCTCAGGGAACGTATACTGTTGATTCATGAAAACCACTTAAAAACGTGAATCAGAGCAGACGGCCCGGAAATCGAACCCACGACTGCTAAGAAGACGTGCTAACTACTAACTTACAGAGCTCGGTGAGTTGACAGTAACTATTTCTGGGTAATGTATGTAGTTAATAAATCGTGGCGTATTTTATTTCAACCTCGATACACAAGTATTTATAAACCCAATCAGTGGAAATACCTCATTTCCAAGGTTGTCATAAAGTTATCGTACAGAATACTTATGGTAAAACAGTGAGAATAGAGTAGTAATACAAACGTTTGCAAGTATGTCTAACCCGTTTTAGTTTAAGAGTTAGTATTAACAGATTACAATTAATCAGTTGCTTGTTCGTAAATAACCGGTTAGTAGACGATTGACAGGTCGTTTTTTAGGTATCTGTAATTACCGGTTAGACGTTAGTGTTAACAGGTTACTATTAACTGATTGAAGATAATAGATCGATAACAAGTTAATAGCCAGTTATTAGGTGATTAACGATCGGATGTTATTAGGTATCTGTAAGTACAGCTTTTGAAGAAGACTTGATCACTTCACCATCTAGCCCTTTATTTGCAACTCGTCTCTATTAATGGATTACGATTAATTTTTTGACTTCTCGTTAATAACGATTGTTGATACTTTTTAGGTATTAGTAACTACAGCTGTTAAAATAAATCTTGACTAGTTGGCCGGTTATATTTTACCGTTAGCAAGTTACTATTAACGGATTGTAATCAATAGGTTAATCACTATATAATAACTTGCTATTAGGTAAGTAACTTCTCATATGTTATTAGGTATTTATAATTACTAATTTAAAAACAATATTTTGACCAACCCACCACCTAAGGAATCATGGTTAACCAGTCGCTAACGGATTACTATTAATCAGTCCAATTCTAGTAAATAATGATAATAGATAATTTCAGGTAGGTAGTTATAATTACGGCATTCAAAAGAAACTTTTATATGTTAATAGGGTTTGCAACAAATCACTGTTAACGGATTACTTTTAATAAATTGACCACTAGTTAATACATTCCAAGTAGATAATTAACCGGTAATATGCTATTAGGTACAGAATCTGCAACCACTGCTTTTACAAAGATCTTGACCCTTCTACTATTTAACGGGTCAGGGTTAACAGATTTCTATTAACGGATTACAATTTATCGGTTGATTAAACCTTAATAATAGTTTAGTGAATGATTAACCAGTCATATTTTAAGATATTTCTAACTACTGGTTTCAAAGTAGATCTTAATTTGTCGACTGGTCACACGTTACTGTTAACAGGTGACTATTAACGGATTACAATTAATAGGTTGGCCGCTTCGAAAGTAGTTAATTGGATGAAACTTGATCGGTGGACTATTTAACCCGCCACGAATAAGGCCTTGCTATTGAGGTATTGCGATTAATCGCTTGATTGTACATTAATAACCGGTTAGTAGATGTTAGAGCCAACATATTTCTTTGGTATTTGTAACTATGGCTTGCACAGGTCGACCGGTTTACATGTTGCTGTTGAGAGGTTACCTTAACGTATTATGTTGAATGGATTGGTCACTTGTTAGTAAGTGACTTGCAGGTGATTAACTGGACTAAATAGTTGTATTTTGCCATTGTAACTGCCACTCTTAAAGGAGACCTTGACCAGCAGACCTTCCACAGTTAGCAGGTTGCTTTTAACGGATTACAATTTCAATCGGCCAATTTTCGTTATAAATAGGTTTGTAGATGATCTACCAGTCAATTTTTTGGGTATTTATAACCACGGTTTTCAAACGAAATCTTAACTACCGCTTACATGTATTGTTAACAAGTTACTACTAACGGGGATTGCAATTGATAGGTTGATCACTCGTTAATAGCCTGTTAGTAAATAATTAAAAAGTAATATTTTATTAGATATTTGTAGTTAAGTCTTGTTTGGCTAATTCATTACGGTCAGTGAGTTGTTATTTGGACTAATAAGTTAATACCTAACTAGTAAATCGTATTAGAGCCGTTACAGGTGATTACTTGTTAATAGCGTTAGTAGATAATTAACTGATCGTGTTTCATTATATCTTTATAACAATGGCTTCAAAGGGTATCTTGACCCACCAGTCGACCAGTTAACCAGTTATGGTTGACACTACTAATAATCATCATAACATTGTTCTCTTAACGATCTTTTTAGGGATCAAATAATAAAATTACATTACTAAAACAATCCAAACAGATCGGAATATGAGCTCGCAGCAAACCAGCCGATGATCCATAACAGAAAAAGGCTAGCGAGGGGCAGCGAATTTCAAATAGCCGACGTCCCCGGGCCGTTCATCGAGCAAATTCCGACGAATTCGAATGATTAAAGGCTCGTCATTTTATCGGTCGGGGATGCCTCCCGAGGGTCAGACGCTGCATCCAAATTGCGACGGGATAAAAACTGGACGGAGGCCTCCTTCACAGCGTTTGTTCATGAAATTTAAGCGCTTTGGGCTGCTACATGACGCACGAAGCGAACCAAAGAGCCATTAGCGGGTAGGAAAATATTTGCATGGGAAAGCTATTTTTTGCTAGGCGTCGCGATTGTCAGCGAGAGAATTATTTTGTGCTTTTAGGATTGGCTTCGGATGTTTGAATACCAAATGATGTGTAAAATTGGGCAAATTGGGACAGCGTGTTAAGGGCACGCAGACGAAATATAGAACTTTGCCGGCATGATAAAGCGCCGGAAAGTTAGATGGAAAACCTATTCAGCGCCTGCGGGGGAGGGCGCAAACTTGCCACCGTCAAGTTGACAGATATTTTTATTAGGCAATATATCACCGCGACGTGTGTTCTTAGATGGGCCGCCATTAAAAAAGGCCAATAAAATATTCATCCGTCCGCTGCTTCATAACGGGCTCGGCTGCATTTTGCATGAAGCAATTTCATTATCGCGATTCTGGTGCTAGTTATATCATTATTGACTTATTGAGTTATCCATTATTCAGTGTGTACTCTCCAGAAACCGCGCTCGCTCAAATAAATATCGCGTCTGATTGGGCGCTGCAAACTCATCTTTTTGTAACTGTATCTCTTAACCATTCGATTTCGGCTTGTCAAAACTTTTCCTGCGCTTTGCAGTTCCTTCGCTCCACACATTTCTGCTGGATCGCCCGTTTACGGTTCCATTTACTTTAATAAGGAGTTATATTTCCACGTCGCAGAGGGTTTGCGGAGTTGCGGAATACATGTAAAAATTATTAAGCCCTTTTGATATTTTCCTGTTCTTTGCGGGAAACGACCCAGGCTTGCTTAGGAGCGAACGTGATTTAGGGACTTAACTGGAATGCCAACTTATCGATTTAGGGATATGTTCTACATGAGGACTAAATTCAGAATTTCAATTTCCGTAGTCCTCCCGAAGTAACATAATTTATACAGATATATCGCTTTGTAGAGTAAACTATTTAGAAAAGGAGAACATACACTTCTGAAATGCATACTTAAACATCTTTAAGATATTCAAACTTATCCTCACAACATAATAAAAGTGTGATTAGGTAGTATCACCATTGGTAAGCATGTATTTTAAGTTACTCTACTGGGTGAACAAAATGACATTATTTTGAACAGAGTAGTGCTAGACATAATGATAATGAGCTAAATGCTCAAGCCGTTCAACTATTGCTGAAATCTTTTAATTATGGTTTGCTAGCCATCACCGGTTAGTTGTGATGAATTTCTCATGACCACTATTGAACACAGATGTGTTATGCGTGGTTAACGAGTTCCAATTCAATGACGGCGAATTTGCTCCTACCTTGTGCGAATCGGAAAGGCTAATGACGAAGGCTGCAACTGCGGTGAGGCCTCGAGTACCAGCTAAAAACGCAGCACACAGCTGAGACTGTGAGACGCTTGGTGGTAGCGGGGCGATGTTGCTACCGCCTGGTTAATGCTTTTTTTAGTTTCAACCAGTTTTCTCGGTTGTCCTACCCTTCGTAGCACTAATTCTTACCATCGATCAGATTTACAACTCAATTGCTTTCATTTCCGTTTAACTGCTTTTTAGCATACCAGCTTTTAGCATATAGTAACGCAAATGCTTCCAGCTTGTCACCGTCCACGAAAGCTTCCTGTCCTACCTTGTGCAGATCGGGAAGACCGATGACGAGACCTGCAAGTGCGGCGAGGACTCAGGCACTCGCGCATAGCGTCCGCTGGACACGTAAAACAAATGTCTGGCTTACAGGCGCTTGGTGGCAGCGGGTTAAGGTGGTCGAACAATTTGGGGGAGTTGTCAATCTCGCTGCACTTAGGGAGCTCGGCGGAAAGATCGAAGGATTACGGGTAGAGAGGGATTTAAGGTTGAAATATTAATATCATTGTAAATTAATCGAGCTTGTTATAAAACATGTTGACAGACGGTGCAATAAGCAATTTTATTTTGATTTGTAATTACAAAGTTCTGAAATAACGTAATAGTATAATACAAAGCGGCGTAATTTCCAATACAACTAGACATAATAGTGCTAACGTCTCTCTAATGACCTAGCAATATATTGTAGTGTGACTAGCATAAATATTTATCAATCCCACTGTATATAAAATATTAATATTATAATTGCATAGTAATAGGTTGCTTAATCAGTTGTTTGAAAGAGCTGTCTTTGTGATTGTGAAATGTATGTCAATTGTGTGGAGACATTAGATATTTAGAAATAGATTAAGTTTGTACTTCGAATATGTAACATCTATATTATATATTATTAAATGTCTAGAATTCAACGATGGCTGTGGTTGTAATCTTGGTTTAATGAAATCGACTCTGAAATGATTACGATCACAGCACATGGCGACCCTGCCAGGATATGAACAACTAATATAAAGAAGTTCTGTATTATCATATATAATGTAACTAGTGGGTCCTTGATTATCAAATAATCATTTCTGTTTACACGAGATATAATGTTTGGCAATCACGTGAGTCCGAAGGACGAACGTGATTGCCTAAAACAATATATCGATGTATTTTAAATATTAGAAGTACAGTAAATGTGGTTGTTATCACAATTGTACTGACAGCAGGTAACGTGATGTTTGTGAGGGCGTGTGATTATTACCTACTCGTATTAATCAGGAAGGTATGTGATTGTTAGTTGCTATGTACATTATCAAAAGTTAGTACATGCGTAACTATGCATTTTGCCATTTTTCATTGGTTGATGTTAGAGGGAGAGGGATAATCAAACATAAGATGCAGTAATGTTTAGAGTAGACCACCTGGTTGGTTGAGCGAGTACTGTTCCAGCTTAGCAAAAAAGTGGGCATGGGTTCAAATCTGGCCTTGGCCAAGATTTTTCTCGTAGCGGTGATTGGCTTCAACTCAATAGTTAAGTCACTTTTTAGTTAGAATAAATTTGTTGAGTATGTGATGTTTGGATGTCTGGAGGAAAAATACAAGCCGAATGCGCACCATTACCTATGTTACACTACAAAATATCTAGTCCTCGAGAACGAAAGGTAAAAGAGACAAAAAATGATACAGTAATGAATACATGTTCAGAGTCAGTGGCGCTACTGTAATTTATTCAATCCCATTACAGTAAATTTATAAAATTTCCCTTCTTGTTCTTCTCATGTACCCAGCATTCCTTTAAATAATAATAATTAAAAAAATATTGCCAGCCATTTGTGTTAATTAAATTAATTAGGTCAGTGAGCCGACGTACCCTTGTACCTCCATTACCATAAATAAAAAATATTACTCTCCTAAGCTAATTTTTGTTTAGCGCAGTCATGACGGGCGTAAATTCGAGGCAGTTAATGTCACTGCGACCGACTCGTTTAAGCCCGAAATTTCAGATTCGGGTGCGGGCGTTCTTTGTTTTCCTTTAGCACGCCGATTTGCATGTTGGCCACCTCGCGAACACGAGTTACAAGGACTTCTTACGGCCGCCATTTTACGTAATAGGGCTTTTTTTTCGACGTTTGCCGCTCTCTGTCTGCTTTGTTGTCTCGTTTGTTCCTCGGCACCCCTTGCAAGATTGATTGCATTCTAACGACTGCAATTTTTTGCTCTTTAGCGCTAATCATAGCGTTACGTCCTTATGTTAACCTAGTTGGGAAATTAGTTGTTTTGCCTTAATTAGTTTTTCGTCGGTCGTCAAAAAATACCGCGAGGGAATCCGGCGCGCAAACGCTTCTCCGGGCGAATCTGTAATTATGAATCCGTCGAATTTCAATATGCCTACGAGTGTATACCCGGGTTTTATACAATGCGCAATTTCGCCAATCTGCGAATCTTAAAATTAGATCAATAGAATTACGACGATGCTAATTTTGTAAATAAATTTGGTAAAGGGCACTTCATTAGCGATACCATTATTGGTAGTTAATGAAACTTAACTGTTGCTTTTATTTTAATGACTCGCAACTTTGAAAGTACAGGGAAATTGTCATGGGCCCCAGAGATGCCTATGCCTAATAACTAATCTACTTAAGATCCAGTGATAATTTGCTGTTTACGCGCACCCTTCTTTGCGGGTTTAATGTTTAATTAATTAATTTACAGCCAGGCTGTTTGCGCTAAGTGTAAACGAAGGGAGGAAATATTAAGTTATTAGGTTAATTTTAATATATTTATATGAAATAACGTAAGACCTAATAATAGGATAGCATATTTCACATGGCACCGCAACATGTAGCCACTGAAGTATGCGAGTTTTAACCAAGGGACTTACGGATGCCACGTAATGCCATTTGGGGTGCCTAACGCCTAACAATGTTTTCGTCAGCAAGTAAAACTGAGATCGTAGCTTTACGGACGTTGGTCAACGGTAGCAGCCCAGGAAAACTCATTTAGGTTTTAATAAGTTTCAAAATGGACACTGCAGATGGGAATTGCTAGCTGCTCGGCCGTGAGTTCCGTCCGCGGCCCGACGAAATTTAAATCGCCGCTGCAAGAAGGGTTTTAATTTCACGTCCAAGCTGATGCGGCGATATTTTAAACGTTTTTCGCGTGTGGCATAACTTACGTTTCCAGAATTACGTGCAATTACCGTCCTCTTTGTAACGGGCCTCGAAAATCAGGAAAGACAGGCTTGAAGTGGTCGCAACAAACGAGAACCGGTCACGCAAGGTATTTCGGGTGTCCAGCCCAAACTTTGGGGTCGTTGAGGACCTGAGTTTTTGAGGTGCTGCGCAATAGTTCTTTGTCAACAGACTTTTAATTTTAAAGCTTGGCTTTAGCAGTTTGAAGAAATTTGTTAGAAAACTTTTTTGCGATATCATTGAATATGGTGGAGTCAAAAACCGGTTACAATGAAAATCCACAGAGATTTCCTTTATAGAAGTCAGCGCTTCTTTTACAAACGTTAATTGAAAAAATATGCTTTGTTTCTCCTCTTTACTGTAGTTACATACCTTTAGCAACAACAAACACTAATTTACAAAGTCAACATTTACTGAGGCGAGGTAGCAATTATTGTTTATCTCGATTCTTTCATCATGAAGAAAATCTTCCAGATGAATACACTGTTCTAGCTTAATTATACGGCGAAACTGTTCATTGAAACACTGAGTAAGCTTGTTGCGAGCAAAGCGCAAAAAACCAACAAAACACCATTGCACCTGGTGGTCTGAAAGCGCCTTTTAGTTTCAGCGCTGTTAGCTGGGTTTTAATGCACTTTCAGGATCCATTTACATGCATAGATTACCCCTACGTTACTCCACAAAGTTGTACTTAATTAGAGCATGGCATAATAAATCGCTTTTGCTAAAATACAAGCCCGTAAGGGCACCAACGGTTGAAACAAATCCAACGGGTAGTGTATGTTCGTCGACAACGCGACAGTTTTCGCTGGTAATCCTGTACCTGGGACGGTCACACTGATCGAGCTAATCTCAAATTTAGCATATTTTAGGAAGTATGGGTTGTATAAACAGACGTATGTTTTGAAGTCATTTCCAGAACATGATACTGTAGTGCATCAATAATAAAGCACGGATAATAACTTGCGTATAGAATTAGACCAACGGGAGCAATTAGTGCATCCGGACAGACTGCTTCGAAATTTGCGAACTTTGTCAGCAAACTTTTAAAAATTCAGGATTGCATGTTGCATAAAAGGGTTGTCTGCAGCTCATTAATAGATAACTTGCTAGATATTCATTAGCACGATACAGCTTCCAAATAAAATTAAGGCTTCACTACCGTACGTTGATTCGTCATGTTACGACTAGGCTAGTTTAGAATACCGACATCACAGTTTTGAAGGATATGGTAACTTGTCTTGTTGCAATTTTTATAGTTTAAGTAGTTTAAGCAGGTATTAATTGATTTTGATAAAGTGGCTGCAGAAAAGCTATTATATTATTCAGCCATGGATTCAGCAGAACTTATTGGAGTATTAATCTATTGTAATCAAGTACGCATCATAACCGATTTGGTTAACCATGACTAGTTCTTCATGATGACTGGAATTGTTAGTATTGAATAACTTAAATAACATTAGAGAGTTTTACATTATGAGTACCGACCGGTAAGTTATTAATAACCCAGCTGAAAATGTAGCATATTGTTACAGGAGAAACCTTGTTTAAGTTATGAACAAGCTTAAAGGTGACCTCGGCGTAAAGAGCGGGTCTTATATTGAATTAAAATAGTGCTTGCTTACGATAGTCAAAACAATTGCACCTGTAAAGAGATTGGCACACTAACTTCGTGTTATTCCTCGTGTCTTCCGTTGAAGTACTGGTGGACTTGAACCAGACAAAATCCTTCTAGACGATGGCAGATGTGCTTGATCGGTAGGTTTAACTTGTGTAGTAATTAAATGGACAGCAAACTGCTAAAATCTAAGAAAGTCTCGGTTATCAGGAGCTGATCGAAAATCCTGGCCGAGATACGTAATGGCAAAAAGAAAATGGAAGCCATGGCTGGTGGCCAATCTTCAATAAAACCAAAATTTGTTACAGAATTGTCTACGCGCGCATTGGCCTTGTTCCAAATGCAATATGATGAAGATCCTTAAGAGCTGCGTTAGCTTTTATTACGGCATAAAAAATATTTTACCGGAACACCGGCACTTACCACAGGTTGGTTTGCCTCGGGAGGCAACGGTGATAACGCCCCAGGTCGTACATAGTTAGCTCGCCGGAAAGGTGAGGTTCCCGTTACTCGTAAAGTCTGGCTCTATTTTAGAACAGTAAAAATTATAATAAAATTCCAAGGCACCACTGTGAATTTCAACTCTTAGCTCGATAGATCCACTCCGTTCATGGCCGAAGCAGATTGGGTCTGGTAGGAAATACTTCCGTGAAGGCTTAACTGTTTGTCAACTAAAGACTTAATTGCATTAGCTACAGCAGTTTAACTTTTGTTTAGAATCTCGTAACAATTGTCCACTGAGTAATTAAAAGTAAATTTTGAATTCAACGCGCCTAAAAGGCACGTTTCCTTGCTACTCAACTAACTGGCAACTCAAAGAAATCCACATATGCAGCTTAAAAATGAAGTTCGTTAAGCTTTCAAATAGCTAGAGTTGCACAAATACAATATATCATGTAAATAAGACTACTCATCACATAGATAGATATGCAAAATTTCAAACTAGAGTCAACAATTCAACAACAGCATCTTGCACAGTGCGTGCCTTTTTACATAAGGAGAAGCAAGCTCGGCTAAACAACACACCTCGAGTGTACAATATCAAGCTATCTTCGAACAAAGTAAACAAATCTTATTAAGCGTCGGCAAAAAATAATACGTGGGTCACACAAGTAGGATATATATAGCAGCGGAATGAGTGCTGCGAAGGTTTAAAAAAGAACGTAACCTTAAACCAAGGTAGTTGCTAATTAAGCGAACGCCCCTTAATTTAATTACGTCACTGGGGACATTTACATCTCGGCAAACCCTTTAGTATGTTATTACAGATATGTATTTTTGAACTGCAAAAAGTTGACTATGTAAGGGGATGTGCAAAAAAATTGATGTTACCCGTATACAGCTATGAACAGTCGTCGTTGACTTATACAGGGATGCAGATGTAAAAGGTAAACCAGCTTCCACTTCGACAATTTTGGTTTAGCCCCACCAAAAGCAACGTCGTCAAGGCCTCCGAATTTATAGAAAGTCAACTGTTTAAAATTCGCCGAAGCAAAAGTATAAAACTCACGTGCATATTTTTACCTTACAGGAAATCAGCAAAGTTTAATCCGAAGTTTTTATCCGTAAACAACTGGCTAACAGCCGCACCAATCGATACGAGAAGATCGACTTTTACTGCGGCCTACATATTTTTCGACGACAACCCAAGGCAAAGTTTTTCACTCACAACCCTACGTTTCTTCTCTCAGATAGCGGAGATACAAGTCTACCAAGTCCAGCTCTTTTTATTTATCTCTTTGGAATAGGAAACGCTTCCGCGATTAGGCCATAAAATCCAAGCTCTACAAATTGATGGGGTATTTTGAATAAACCTGTCGCAAATTGTTCAAGAAGCGGGCTTTGAGATTAAATTTCTTACATATTATCGAAGTGACACAACATCTAGACAAACCGGCCGTTCAAAGCTCAGCGACGGGAAATCAGAGCACGGGAATTTTGCACAAAGTACAATGGCAAGTCAGCACATGTTTTCAATGGAATTTGTATGTTGGAATGAAATCTTTAAGTGCGATAATAAAAAGTGTGGCTTATCTAGTAAGCTCCCAGAACTGCACTAGCCCAAAATGCTCAAAAGCAAAACGCATAGCATTGGAAATTAGCATAACAAACTAAAAGTGATTTTGTATACACTCGGGTGAAAATTAAAACTGTCGGGGAATACAAACTAAGTAATTTCAAATGGACATGTTTTATATAATATTTAGAGTTAACCGTCATTTCTCTCTAATCTAAGAAGCACGTGATCTTTCTGTCTCATTTTGTGCTGGCAAAGATGAGAGGTCGTGACTCCATGTGTTCTTAGTTTGTGTTTTTGACGATATTTTTCCATCGTTTACTGTCTTCAGTCTCCCTTAGGGTTGTTTGTAAGAATTTTCCCGTTATTTTTTAAAATCTAGTCGCCTCATCTGGTGAGGGGACTTCTTGACCTCTGGCTTTTTATTTTTCCTTGTATCATTACTTTCCCCAGGTTATTTCATTGTCTTTTGTTTTAAATGAGCATAGCATTAAAGAATACGTTTCCGACATATTGTCGAGAGTGGATCTCTTTTTCCTATTTCTTGAATGAGTCAGTTTTTTTCTTTAGTTTTCTACACCATATATGAATATTGCAAATACTGATGCATGAACTAGTCTACAGGATGGAGCTTGTAGTGGTCTTTATGTTTTATTTTTGGGTGGCTTAAACGGTTACCGGATAACTCGTTGGGGTGGAGGGATGTAAAAGGATTCTGTGCCAACAGCCTTATGCAGGCTCACATAGGGAGGGTAGTAAAGATTTGGACCCGTTAGCAGAGGTTCGTGAGCACAGAAAGATATTCAACTGCATTACTTTATTGACTAGAAAATTTCTTATATATACACTTCACTTATGACGTAAATTCTAAAGGATAATTACAGTGATCTTCTTTTTAGATTAGTAATCTGTCCGTCCTTTCGATGTGTGGTAAGGTGTTTAAAGGCTGTAGCATGTTCCGTCTATCAACTATCATTAGCTTAGTTTTATATTCATTTATCCAGTTATCTAAAAGCCAACGTAAAAATTAGTTAAACTTTCTTCGACGTGTATATTTCCCAACACAACTGTTGAATATAAGCTCACAAACTTTTATTAGCCATTATTCAAATATAATGAAGCTAAGCGACATTAAAAATAAATTGCATGAAACCTGCATGTGTTTCGCTGAGGTTCCCCTAAGTTTCATTACGTCATACGGTCGCCCCGATGCAAATTTACAAATTCATGCTGCACGCGCGCCCAAACGGAACCGAAAGTTTCAGCGATGGCTTTATTGCCACCGTTTTATTGCGGCGCTGATCATAATATCGGAAAAGTCAAAGACGCCCGTAATCTACAACACAAATGTAGAAATATCTTAGCCAAAACTTTGCAAGTTTGATATCGCGCGGCTTCTGGCGTATGCGGCAGAAAATTCAATAAGCGGGAATTCCTTCAATAACTCCGGTGGCTGCGTTATTCTGAGATCAAGTGGCATTTGGAAACTTTAGCAAGGTATTCGGGGCCACTGCTCAAAAACTGAGCCGACAAGTACTCAACTATGAGGGCATGCATAGGTCGAAGCTCCAAAAGCGCCTTCCATCCTCTCGGGACTTCCGTGCACACGAATTCGGTTTCGTTGTTCTTTCTAAATGCTTTGAGTGGGCAATTAGGGGCACTAAACCGTCCGGATCGTTACTTTAATGAATAATTGGCAGTCGGCGAAACAGAAGCGTTATGTAGCCCAGATCGTCTCCGTTAGGAGTATCTTTTAGCTAATTAGCGGCAACAATATTAAACATTATCGTTTTGATGGTTTTATACAGTAAACGCCCCTAGCGTAATTCCAAACGGTATTTTGATTACTCCTTAGTCCTAAAGAATGATGATTGCCATAGTTGTGGGATACTGTAGATACAGTACGTTCACTACTAAACGCCCTGATGCCTAGGCAGTTTCTGGAGATATATAAATAGAGAAACATAGTTAGAATCGTCAGAGCAGTGAACGCATTGAACGTGTTAAGTATTAATATCAATATCAAGGCAATTCTTTTAGTTCGAATTTTAGATGTTGTTAAACGTGTAACATAAATACAAACGATGACGATTTACGTGTAGCACCTATAATGCTTAATTTTACGGTCAGTTGTACTAAAGTATTAAACTAGCATAAAAGTGAAAACAGTCATTAAACATACAGGAGTGGGGCCAGTACCATATGCCACGAGTTTTTCCCATTACACGTGACGGTTGATGAATTATAGATTGTTGAATTTTTACAACGTATGAATTAATGAATAAATGCAGACTCCACATTATGTGGTGGACATACGCTCTAAATCCGGGGACGGATTTCGCTGTTTGGTGGGAGATAATATCGGAAACATGCTCTGTAAAACATAGAAGTCGACAACCCTAAATTCCTATTACGAATACGATTTGTCGTGATACCGAACGTTTAAGCACTTTACTGCTATTTACATATTGCTTTACATTGAATTGACTAAATGTGGAGAGCTAGTTAATTGTATATAGCTAATAAAACGGATAAGTAGTTTACCTTAGCTCATAATTTGTACTATTGCCATTGCGCAAGCGTACCAATTTTATTGCACCCCGTATCTGCCACTGAATACGCCTCTACTTTGAAATACCACTAAAGAATAAACAAAATTAGCTGATTTCGGAAAGCCATAATCGGGTGGACGATTAATCTTGATCGCTTAACGGTGATAGTTACTGGGTGGGTTGGAAGGTAAAATTAGAACTTCAGTTTTACTCATTAAATATTTGAAATTGTTCAGATTGACAAACTAAAATTACAAAATGCTGTAAGGTAAGACGGTTAACCAAAAGGTGTTACAGGGCACAGCTAACTGAATCGGTGAATCGATCATTCACTGGATAACAATCGGCTGTTTGCTAGTTGACTGATGACCGTTAATTAGTTGTATGATTATGATGGATAAAATCGATTCTAAGCAATTGCAATTGGTGTGTTCTATTGATGTGCTTGTTTCATATAACGTTATATCACAGACACGGCCACTAGTTTCAAGCTAGCGAAGAAGGGTTATACATTTTATCACGGGTGAAAAATTGTACGGCCCTAGTAACTTACGGTTTCCTCCCGATATAAACCGCTTCCCAGAGAAAGAGGAATTTGATCTAAAGGTTTTTGGAATATCATTTCAATATGCAGGCGATCTTTGCGTATATAATATTTGTTGGTTGTATGTTAGCATGCGCCCTCATAATTATATTTAATTATAACTAATGGATGGCAAACGCCGATGTGATAGCGAGCGAAGAGCTTTGTTCAGGGGCAAATGCGAACGCCGGGCGAGCACGTTTTGGAAGGTGCGTTCCAGCGCCACCTAAAAGCGAACGTGCCTACATATCCTGGAGCGTAGTAGCGTTAAAATAGCGACTGTGAATTTTGTAAAAGACATCGAAGTCTTGCAGACATTACAATTGGGTTACTTGGTGCTAGAAAGCTAACAAAATTGCAGCGGCGTTATTGAGTGACGCATTAGTGAAAGCATTGCAGGGACGAATTGCGAGAGCTAAATACTGGTTAATCAGCGTCATTCATCAGTCAAAACTCAAGCCGGGTGATCCAGACATTCAAATTAGGCCATTTGCAGGTGGCTATTGCGGCAGTCGTAATTATTTGCGCTCGGCTTCCATATGCGTAAACTTTCTGGTTTTCGGTGTGCGGTCACTACAGAGACATCATTAGAAACAAGCGTTCGAGTAATTTAACGTTATAGTCTTAAGACCCAGCTCCGTGGCGTCTACACTATAGACTAGTAACACAAACGTGTCGGCTGTGTGAATTATTAACCATTGGTGATGTAAATACGTAGTAGAAATAAAATTTTGGGCGTAGCTCCACAATGTTGTTCAAATAACTGCGGAGTAGAAACAGATTTTACTTGGTGGTTTGTTATAGAAAATACATGTACGTTGTTAAATTGTGTGTGAACAAATTGGCGTTTATTTAGGTAGAGCTAGCCTTTTCAGCTTGGCATGAATGAAGTCAAAGTCAATTTCTGGTCTACTTTAGCAGAGGTTTTCGGTAACCACAAACCGTAGAAAGTAGAATAAGAGAAATCTCAACGCTATATAGCTAGCTGGCAATAAGGAAGAACAATTTATAAAAGTGTAGGGGGCAAAACTGCCTCATTACAGTTTGGGGCCCAAACGAAGAAACTTCTGAAAGACATGTTATATCAGGTATAAACTTATTTGGTCTATTGTTCATGCTCCTTTAAGTTATTTTAGAAAATCGCACGAATCGTTTAATCTAGAGTCCATTCTAATATCAGCGAGCCGGCAGCTTAACAAAACCTTGACCGTCTCCGTTGGCCAAGGAATCTTTGTTCTAGTCGGAGTACTAAATGCCTTATCTTCTGCAGTGTACCATTAATTACTGCATTACAGCTAAGTACAAGTCCAACCGCTTGTAAAGTAATGCTGCCGGTTCATGGTCGCCCACTGTTGAATGTAGTCAAATAGTATACAATATTTCCACCGCACATGTTTGGAACATTAATTTAATAACCGACAGCTGAAATAATTTAAGCAACCCCGTTTGGGTGTGCTAACCTCTATATAGAACCGTGACTGATTTGTCGTTAGGCTATCAATACCATTTTTCTTAATGTGTATCGGCGTTGTGGTTCAGGTAGTTTAAGAGTAACTTTAGACGGCCCGACTCTTTCAGCTGTGGCAACTGTAAATCATATGTAGCTTGGTGTGTTGAATATAACTGTTTTACATTTATCTCAGGTAAATACGATTTTTAATGGAATCTTCTTGGTACATCTCTCGCAAAGGGATTAGCATACTGTTAATGCCTAAACAATACTAACTATTTTCATCCCGTTTATCCGTTTCCACCGATGCGAATTTCGCAAACCAGCACCTGCTCTGTCAATTTGGTATAAGCCTCATCCCACTAGCTAGCTCCAGTAAGCGGGTTTTAACCTGTAACAATTACTCGACGATATATTGTTACTGTGATTGTATGACTTGGTCGGTGAACAAATAAATATGCTAGTCCGTAACCACGAAGGAGTCTGTTAAAAAGAGTAATGATTGGTCGTAACAGTATAATCGAGATTTTTCCACAACACCGAAGCGCACTTACCGTAGCCTGCTTTGCGTTGGGAGACAAGTAAAAAAGATATAAAGCATCATTAGCATTACATTACAACCAACCCTGTTTGGTATAAAAAGAGAGTACCCAGCTAAGCTACGCATAATACATCAGAGGAACGGCTACCATTTGGAAAATTTTGAAGAAGGCACGAGATAGAATCACCAGGAATGCCTAAACCCCCGAACGTCCGCATCTAGTTCGCCTGGAGAATGAAGCTTACGTTACTCGTGAAGTTCGGTGCTGCCATAGAATACTGAAAACTTTGAAGATTGCCAGGGCGCCACTGTGAAAATTCAATCTGTTCTGTGTGAATCTCCCTGTCCACTGTCTAAGCAGCGGACGTTAATGCAAGGGATTACGTGAAAGCATTATTTCTTTTCAGCTAGACTTAATTACTTTAGCTGTGCGAGTTCGACTTTTGCTTCCGCTTCTTTAACAATTGTTTAATCAATAGTTAAACACAACTTTTGAATATAGCGCTCATAAAGGATGCGTTTCCTTATTACTCAGGCGACATATTTTACCTCAAAAAACAAACATGTAGTTTAACAAATGGGGTTTATTACACTTTTGAACGACTAGGGCTATTTAAATGCAAATGGTCACAGCAGGCGATACATGAACTAACTTATAAAATTAAAGCTCCGTTAGTTTATAGTTCAAACCCTTAAATAGGAAATGCAAACAATAAAACTAAAAAACCCTCCTCTAATTACTGATAGAGAGGTTGGCATCAAAAGCAGCTAACGTTGGATGTACAAATCTTAAACTATCTGCATGTACAGAATCAATCTTACTGCATATACCAACTATAGAGTGTGCACGTCACTTATGCAACATCATATCTAAATCTTATGACAGCGCTGAAGACGCCATAAACTTTAGGACAAAAAACAATGACGTTAAATCAAGTAAATAACTGCTTGAGCAAGCGCCTCTATATTATGCACGTTACTGGGTAAAACTCACAACTCGGTGTAGCATAACAAAATATGCAGTACATGTACCTTAAGCCGAGAAACTTGATTTCAAGAGTTGCAACAGGAAGGTTTGATGTCTCCCAATCAGCCTCGACCGACGCAGCAGAGCCAAATTACAGCTGTGTAGGTGGCCCGCATCTGAACAGATGCAAACGAAAGTGGTAAAGCTTCCCTCCTCAAGCGATTTTTAAAACACGAAAATTGGCGCCAAGCTCTCAGGTTTATCCAAACTTAAAAGCCTTTGTTTAAATCCGCTGAAACTACAATAAACCCATGTGTTTTGTAACAATTAAATGAAATTGAAACGAGACTGTTTTACATCCGAACTACGATCCGAAGGACTGACAATCATCCAGTGCAACACACATCACTACAACGAAGATTTTATTGGCACATGGGCTTCCGACAACGGTTATCTCGACGACCCGGAGCTTTGTTCACACTCTAGAAGTTTACGCCTGTTTTCTTCTAAGTGCCGCATGCAAGTGACGCTCGGTTAGTTTCTATTCATGCGCCTGGGCTACTTCCTCCCGATTTTGCATCTCTTTTTATACCCAATACACTCGTCGCCCTCATAGCGTAAAACTCCATCTAATGGTGCTAATGGCTTTGAAAGTCCCAAGGCACGTGCATTTCGCAGCATTTCACCTAGCAACTGGTTGTAATATGTAATCTGAAACCAAACGTGTTTTAAAGGTTTTGTCAGCATTCCAATGGATCACTTTAAAGTTAAAAATTTATAACTGCAGCAGAAATCAATGCTGCCTAAAACCCAGGATATGCTTTAACATGGTTACTTAACTAACATGAAGTAGTTAGTGAGCTCATTTTATTTTGTTTAGAGCATAACACTAAAATATAAGAAATATTTACTTTGCAGTACAAGCATGGGTTCCTAGGTTCTGAAAGTCCAAGAAAAATTTGAAAATAATTTCTATTAACTAACCGGTGCTCGGCTATTAACTAGTAGCCACTGTTTTTTAAAGGATTTGAACCAGTTAATAGGTTTTATTTATTTAGTAACTGTTAGTATCAGATGCTGTAACTGGCTCAAAAGGCAGAATAAGAATTAACTGCTAACATGTAAACATAAATGGTAACCCCAGCCGGTTAAGCATGACGATTATTGGCTAATTATACCAACACTAGCAAATTGGTACCGATAGCATTGCTATACAAAGAAAACGGTGACTTTACTGCCAGATTAGCTAGAGCTATCAATACTTGATAATTTAGCGCTATCTCTAGTTCAAGAACAATTAAGAATACAATGGCATATCAAAATTTACAAGACAAATAGGTATATGTACCTCGTTTTCAATCACTTTGTACACAGAAAAGTGGCAAATTGACAATGACAGTCGAAACTAAAGAGCACATAAAAATAATTTATACCTTGAGACCTGCGTAACAACCTTCGAAGCTTAAATTTGCCCAACGCAGAAATAGCTTTTTGCTATCTGGCCGGCTTTCCGTACGCTCAAGCGTTTCCACAGAACCGAGAATCAAACTCCCCTTAATTGCGGGGAAGTTTGATAAATTACAAGACCTGCATAGCCGGTTTTAAGTAGTCGAGCTGCTATAAATCGAGGCAGCCTGCAATCACGTTCGCCAACTGCTACGGACTTGCATCCCCGGGACAAATTGCAGTGTTTATCTACGAAGTCAGACGGCATGCACGTGCCCTTTGTAGCTCTTGCGTGCATTATTAATGTCCTTACTTGTTTACTCTTTCAGCAGGAGACTGTAAGTGCACGCGAGTGGCACCCAGGGTAACAGAGCAGGGCTTAATATTTAATTCGCGTTTAAGTGTTGCACGTAGAGGCGAATCCGGCTTTAGACTGTGAGATTTTGGCCAACCCTGTTTTAGATGGTTGAAGCTATAAGTACGTAAGCTGTTGTGTTGTGGTTACTACAATCTTTATTTTGGTCCGAAGTTTGCTTATTGCCATTGGTTATTTTCATAGGGGTTTAGAATATTATTTGCCATTCTTTTTCAGTGCCCTGCTGTGGTTACTGTTACACGTGCTATTAATGTATGCTCCAATTTATACCAGACTCTTGGTTGTAAGCTGTAGGTTGTCTAATAGTTATGCCTTTCGTTTGAATGTTTTTCTTTATTGTCGCTATGGCGACGCGATATGAGGGTAATTGGAAATTTTCTTGTTAACGCTGTTATCCTGGATATATTCGGAATTTTCGTTATGATCTACGCAGTAGTAACAAGAGCAGATATGTCGAAGACAATGCAGTTAATGCGAATTGTTAACATTATAATTATAAAAACAACACACAGGAAAATACTGCGAGGCAGTATTGGAAACGAAGAACACAGGGAACGTAGCGACATGTGAGATATAGCCCTATAAAAGAAACAGCCACAAAAGGGGTAGGCACACAATATCAGAAAAATTTAGGACGCTGAAGGCGGCACTGCACTACGAACTTGTTTCACAAAACACGTATAAATACACAAACACTTTGACCATACACAACTTAACTGGCATTCAGCTTAATTACCGGCAAAGTTTGAAAATCAAGGAAAGTGCAGACTCCACGCCTTGCACAATATCTGGGCTGAGTTGGTCGCCAAAGTTAAACGATGAACGCGGTCTCGCAAATGGTAAGGCTTTCAAGTTCAAATTCGCAACGAAGCTAAAAGCTCCGCAGGATGATAACGTGCGTAATTCTACATGCTATGTAGGGGAGAATTTTTTCCAGAGCTTCGTTAAAAGAATGAACAATAGTAGATCAAAAAATTCGAGCAATCAGCGTAAATCTACACGCGACATACGGAAGTGTTATTCAGAGATGCAAAGATATGCGAGAATGGGTGTGATATAAGGCGTCGCGTCGATAAACAATAGCGGTTCTGTTAAATTTAATCAGAGATCGATATGAAATTTCCGCAGTAGTAGATGTTAGTAGATCTGACAAATCTATCAAATAGTTACGGTCACTACTTAACTGTTTTTAACTCTAATATGTCCTTAGACTTTGTGAAAAATGTTTTTTTTATTAAAGAACATCTTACTGCGCGATTCCTGCTAATATTAACCTTCAAAATTTGGCTTCAAGACTTAAACCTTTCTCTGGCGCTGGGAAGATGTGCAAAGCAATCAAGTACTACCGGTGATTCACCATAGATAATTTTCTTATGATCATGTTTGAAACTGCCACAAAGAACTCGCAAAGTGCACTATTGGCGGTAGAGAGGGCCCAGAAACCGATTTTCTTTCTTCTAACAATTCCATTTCCTGCCTCCTGGTAGACCTAATATTTATGAGATGTAATTTTTGTTGGTCTTGGAGCTGATCTTTACTATAATAACTCCTATATAGCCAGCTTATTGCTCTAGTTTCCACGCAACAGGGTGGAGCTCGTCGCTTTTCTGAAATTACCGGGAAATCGCTGCAACTTGCAAAAAATTAAAAACACTAAAAGTAAAATACAAACCTGGAAGTAGAACTGACCACTTCAGCTCGTACCCAGCTGCAAACGCTGAGTTTCAAAGCCGGTTGCTAATATTCGAATTAAATCCCGAGTCAAAGCTAATTGAAAATAAGCCTCCGTTTTGCAGCAACTAAATAAACGTAGTTGAAGCACCCTTCAGTGGTATCGTGTTTGTACAAATGTTGTCCGGCTACGCTAAAATATGTAAACTGTGCTGAAATACGCGTTGTTTACGGCCATTTTCTGTTTATACACGCGGTTATATTTGATGTTATTTATTGCTCGCATACGTAATAAGTGGAAATTAATTGTGCTTTAGCGATTTTGCAGAACGGAATCGTAGCAGTTCTTCATGGTGTTGAAGTGCTGAATTAAAACAATTGTGATATGTTCTGTAGACGAAACAGGACCAAGGCCTTGTTTCTAAATTCATGAAGTGCAAAGCGGTGCGATATGGTAATTTGAAGGGCGACAAAATCGGAAAAGAACTTTTAAAATTAATGCGGTGGAGTGGAAATTGTGAGTTATTTCCATTTTGTATCGCTGCATTTGCAGATTTCGTGTAAATAAACGCTACTGTTAATTAAGAGCTATATATTTGCTTTGCCTTAATGGTTTAATGATGTTTCGGTAACTGCAAAATATGGTAAAGCACAGCATATGCGTTAAAAAGATAGATGAACATGCTCAAATTTGTATTTCTCTAGTACAGGTGTTTTACATACATACCAATATACCAATATAAGACTAAATATTATGGAAATGATAGGAAAATAGCAAACAGTAAGAAAATTGTAATAAACCTTTACTGTACTGTACTGATAAGGTTTTAAAATAGTTCAAATTAACATGCATAATTTAAAGCTGCGAATAAACGAGAGAAAGCTAAAAGTGGTAACATATTGATCCTTTTTGTGATTTTAGTTTTAATACATGGAACGTACGAGGAGACAGAGTTTTATGAGGAAACGAAATTAATAGTAAATACACTTTGTGGGAAAACTTAAAAATTAATTAATATCTGAAAGTATTGGTTGTACACCAAAAAGTACAAGCCAAGTTCAGAAGAAATAGGGTTTGCGAGTAAACATCGGATGAAGAACCAACTACTAAAAAGTTGTAATAAATGATCGCTAGCTACAACAGGATAGATGATAGCTGTGAAAAAATCTGCGAATCACGATCTTAAAAGGAGAATAATCTAATATCAGCATATCACCGGAATGGTAGCTGACAGTAGCAAGAAAATAATTAATAGCATCACTTATGTGTTCAGTACACAAATTTTTATCTTTACACTATTGATAGTGAAAATAGCTATTTATGCAACAAGTGCTAAAAGTTGACGTTTATGCACGAGACATGAAAATTATGAAACGAAGCCGAAGGCTGAGTCTCATAACATGTCTCGTGCATAAACGACTTTTAGCATGCGTTACATACAATACTTTATCTGCGACCTTAATTTTACTGTTATTAATCCATAAATATCGATTTAACAAAGGTTTGCATCTACGACACTTCTAATTTAGGTCATAATAAACAGTAGGCCATGGCGCGGGAGCGAATGTTTGCGAATACAGTAGTCAAGGTTAGTTACGAAATGTAATTATTAATACTCCACATCTGGCTGTATTCATTACATAACGCTTTATTTATTTCAAAAACACTTTACCTGTAACGCAAGAAGCAACTAGAATAACTTAACATCTTCACTTCCAGTTCGAAAATGTAGTTTTATAACCTCACTTCACTTTTAGCACATGGGCTAAAAGTAAACAGCTGATTTCTTTAACCACAGTAAACTATAAAACGTCACTTTTAGTGAAACAAGCTAGCGCTAAAAAGCCTACTTTTAGTGGTGGTCGTAGATAAAAGATATTATGATACCGACGGTCAAAAGACATATGCTACAGGAGAAACCCCATTTACGAAAGGTAATAAGCTTAAAGTGAATCCAGCAGCTTAGCATGAGATTCGAAGACTGAAATAAAAGGTTTGCTCGCGATAATAAAAGCAATTGTACCTAGAAAGCTACAGAAAAAATGTGTTATTTAAAGGCGCCACCTGGTTTTTCTCTGCCGGTGATGCATTGGGGAAAGTTTCCACTAGGAGAAAACACACCGTTTTATTTTGGAGTTCCTTGTAATGTGCGCATTCGATTTCGATGTCGCACTTCTAATTCAAACAGCCGTGTTCAAAACTCATTTTGCGAATGTTGCTCAAAGGAATTTTATTTTCCAAAACGCGCAACCTCGGATGAAAAGTATCTCGATTTTGGATTCTCAAGTTGCCGGTCTTCGAATACTTGCTCTTCCCTGAGGCGTCTGTGCCAGCGGGATCGATCAAGAGTTACTATACTGATTTAATACTCATGATTTCCGAAGTAGCCTATGCATTATTACTCAATTTTGTTTCTTGTAAACACTTGCTGTGCGCGCTCTAAGAAACGTCGCTTGCAAATTCGTTTAGCTCGCACTTCAACTAAGGGTAAGCTGTCCTTTATTTATTAGTTTATGTACTAATCATGTGGTAATTAGGCCTTTCCCTGCCTGTGAAATAATTTTTTCGGTATTGTCTCATGAAAGTCGCTCGCAGTGGGTACGATTCCTGCACGTGCTATCAAGCCAAGATAGCTCCTAGCAATATTTTTGATCATAAATGCCTGCGTCGTGACACCATAAAGAAGATTCCCATAAAGCAGTAAGTACATACTATCTTGCATAATTCAGCGGTTTGTTGGTGTCGATAAGGGCATAATTGCCAGCTATGAATTTGCGCAGTAATAAACAAAGGCCTTTGGGGATAAACTCGTACGGGTTAATGTAATTTTATTAGCTTTTATCAGAGGCTTATCACATAAAAAATCTGCTGAAAAACGTATGCAGTGTGTATGCTGTAGTTTCTTCGCTATACGCAGTGCGACCTTGAACGCCCGGAATCTTCAATTTCCATTTTTTGCAAGCTAGCGGAAGTGCGTTCCTTTAATCATCATTAATTACAGTAATGTTTGCATAGCATTTCAGATGTCAATTTTTAATCATTTCATTATCAACTGTGACATTATGGAATGGGTCTACTCCAATCACATTTATTTTTATTTACCGCTGTAAAATGTAAAATGATTGTTACTTGCCATTCTTGGGCCTTTGAGGCAATTGTAAACTAATTGGTATTGCTATTTGCGACAATGTTGATTTAATTAAATTTTACGTACTGTTACTGGTTACTCGTTATCTTGTTTATTACCTTTCATGAACCTGTTCGTTGCTTTAAATATAGGTGGTGGAGTTTAGAGATTCACACTGTAGGTGGTGATTTGTGTTGATAGCTAGATTTGGTTTCTGTTGTGTCTGACGCCTGGCGCCCTAGTGTATAAAATTAATGACGTTTCTTTGTAACCCTAAGAAGGCAATTGCGAGACCAATTACCAACCGCCCTTTATGCGTGCATTTGAAAAGCCATGGCGGCGTCCAATCTTAAACTAACCTAATACATTATAATGACAGACAGCTACAGAAGTCTCTTATTGCTTAACAACCAGCAGCTATTTGCTGGAACTAAAGGAAATTAATAACATGAGTAAAAATAAAAGTATATAAGAAGGGGTAATTACGGTTTTTAAATTGTCAAAATTTAGAAACGCTGGTTGGCGCCATCAAAGTTATCAAAACTCTCTATTATCGCTTCACTGCTTACTTGCACTATTTATATAGTATCGCGTAAATGGCCAAAATCAGCATTTGTTCATTACAATTGCAAAATACCGTGATTTGACCTACTTCTACAAGAGTGGTGATAAAACCAATTTACTTAACTACAGACCCATATCTATACTTCAATCAATATCGAAGGTATTTGAAACCATTTTATACAAAAAAGTATTTTCTTATGTAAGATCACAAATATCTAATACGCAGCATGGGTTCATGCCAAATCGCTCAACCGTTACGAATTTGTATCCCTTTACACAGAAATTATCTCAGGCTTTAGACGATAACTTACAAGTCGATGTTATATACACCGACTTTGCCAAGGCATTTGACAAAGTAAATCACACTATTTTACTAAAAAAATTACACCACTTAGGATTTTCTAACAATTTAATTTTATTTTTTAGTTCTTATCTTAGAAACCGGAGACAATGTGTGGTCTATAAAAGTTATGTCTCGAGGGAATACAATGCAGCATCCGGTGTACCTCAAGGTGCCAATCTAGGTCCGTTGTTATTTCTCTTATTCATTAACGACTTGCCCATTGTCATTGAAAATTCAGAGCACGCATTGTTCGCGGATGATCTTAAATTGTGGAAGGTGGTTGAATCTACCAATGATTGTCAGGCATTACAAAATGATGTTGACAAGATTTATAAATGGAGTCAAGAAAATAAATTATACTTTAATATCAATAAATGCTCTACACTAACATATACTAGAAAGAAAAACATAATTAGATTTACGTATAACATGAATACTACTGCACTTTCAATTAAAAATGAAGTAGTGGATTTAGGCGTTACGTTTGATAGCTCACTCACATTTTCCAATCATATAAACAACGCAGTAAATAAATCTTTTAAAATGTTGGGATTCCTGATACGCAACAGTTTTAACTTTAAAAATAATTCAACCTTAGTAAAACTTTATAACTCATATGTTCGCTCGGGATTAGAATACTCTGCAATTATGTGGTCGCCAACGTATACTGTCTACAAAGTTCAAGTAGAAAGAATCCAGAAGCGTTTCATACGGTTTTTGCACTACAAATCAACGGGTATATACCCTTTAATAACACCTTCATATGCTCAGTTGCTTGACGAATATAAACTGCAGTCTTTAGAAACGCGTCGTTATATTTCATCTTTAATATTTTTACATCGAGTAGTACATTCCAAGATTGATTGTTGCTCCACAATTCTAATGCAACTAAATTTTCTTGTACCTAGAATAACTTCACGCTTTCGAGCTTATTTTTACTTGGATAAACCAAGAACCAATATCCTACGCCACTCACCTTTATATGTAACTTGCAGTATAGCTACCTTACTGTCTCAAGAAATTGACATCTTCAATGGAAACATAAAAGCATTTAAGCAAGATTGTATTTGCGCGCTCCACCGGCCCAGCATTGTAGGGTTACGCCACTAATTAGAAATAGAATTTGTTTTAATTTTTAATTTTTAAGTTTTTATTTACTTTTTAAGTTTTTGTCAATTCGATACGGTACGTTATTTTTTACATTTCTACAAATGTTTACTTTCCTAAATTGTTCAAATGCAGGAGTATATTAGGTACGAATATATTTAAATCAAAAGTTAGTTTATGCAATTATATGACATCATATTGTTTTTTGTTATGCTTGTTGTAATTACACTGTAGCCTAATTTTAGTGCTTTAGCACTGTTGGCAGCAGTTTAAACAAATGAATAAATAAATAAACATATCAGAATATTGTTAAAAATAAAAAGCTATTCCCTTCGGGTAGCAAAAGCGCTTAGTAATAGAATTATTGATAAAAAATATGCTTTACCAAAAAGGTCATAGAGTTAGACATAACGTATCAATATAAAAGCGCAAGAAGATTATAGACCGTGAAAATTACATAAACTAAAATCCCTGGCAATAGAAAATTAGACAAAAAGAGAAAAATATTGGGAAGCTTTCACCAAAAACATAGAAAGAGACATCGATGATTTACAAAAAAAAACTTTGGTAGAATGTTCGAAATATAATACACGAAATTAAGGAAAGTAGAAAAATAATAACAGTATCTTGACGTACACAATAATTAATTAGAAGAACTCATTATGAAGAAAGACGGTAACAAAACAGAAATTGTAAAAGAAGGCGTAGAACAAGTAATGCTGCCGTCATCATTATCGCATGTCTAGTATTAAGGCTATAGCTTTGTTGTACATAACATGATAAGCCAGATATCCTGCTTAAAACTAGAATGCAAAGACATTTTCGCTAGACTAAACATTGCTAAATATTAGAGTAAAGGTATCCTTGAACTGATACCAGCTCAATGGATTATTGGAAAGTAGAACAAACTTCACTCAGCGGCTTTCGACTGCAAACGCTTGGGAGAATTTTAAATCTGCAGGCATTTTCTCTTTGCGAACAAGATAGCTAAGTTATTTGGGTGTTGGCCATGAGTCCCATTTTTGGGAATTTTCCAATTATTTTTTCAATGTCATCGAAAGTTTAGAAGTGTTTTCGATTTTCCGAAGCGTTGGTGCAGTTATATTAAAGTATGATGTTAACCCTGCAAATAAATTTTTTCTCTGCACCTGTTCATTGGGCCGCTCTTCACCTTAAGGTAGGCGTTTGCCCTCTTAGTTAATGGTAGTAATTATGCTGTTCCAATTTTTCGATGTATCTTGGTGAGGCGACGAGTTGCTGCCCTGAAACTAAAATGACCATGGCTGTATATGGGCATTAGCTATAGTTTACAAGTATAGTTAATAATTATGTGGGTGTGACTAAAAGTAGCACAACGGATTTTTTTAGGCGAGTAGCGCAAACTACAGCTTTTATTTAATGCGGCATTGTACATGTTTGTCTCTATGCGCTGGGTTAATCGCTTCGCCCTTTTAAATGTTGTCCAGCCCTGCATGCTATTTGAAACGATCTATTTAGTTTAGAGAGATAACATTTAATAACCTTTGTTTTCTTACTTCTTAATTTTATTCATGTATTGCTTTTGCATAACGTAGTAACTCCTGCCCATTTTCTAATCTACAACCTTCTGGGCGTTTATGAACCAATGTAACATATGAGCCTTTCGTAAACAAATTGTACCATATATTCATATGCTGCTCTGCACTGATAAGTCTAGGTTAATGTTTATGCGTCCAGGACGCTATTTCCCTTCATTTTGTTGTAACGGTATTCAAACAGTAAATGTTGTAGCCTCATTTTTATTCTATACCACTGGTAGGTTTCATTTGACCCAACCGATATGTAAGTTCCTTTTAGATTGTAGGTTAGTGGAAACAAGAAGCCAAACACACTAAGTGAGTTTTATTTAGACTGTGAGTTTGACTGCTTTTGTTGTCGTGGTTGAGGACTGGCGCCCTCGTGTACTTTGCTTTATTTGATTTTTTGAATAACCTAAGGAATCATTGTCTGATTCTTACCCATGACACTAAGTCGCCGAGAGTTTGAGCGAATACGAATTGTAATCGCCTCCTGTTGAAGGGTATAACAGCATTTCTAGCAAATGACTCAAGGATGGTTCTTCATAACTTTCCATTATATTTAACTAAGGAAAATAAATGTACCAACAAACATGCAAAGAGCAGCTTATCAGCAAAAGAGAGCCGAGAGATTCCCCGCCTCTCTATGAATGTTGCCTTAGAAGATCTGTTGTAGTAGGGCATATCTTTCCTTAATCTTCATTGTTTGGGTGTCTTATTTTGAATTGTCACCAGTACTTTGTTTTTCTTCAGCATTTCGAGTATTTTTGATTGTTTATTTGATTTCCTCGTGATATAATTAAAACGTGGCAGATTTCTAAAGTTTCGAGTTTTTCACAAAATGCCCCAGCGTGTGCTCATGGTCCAACTCCATAAAGTAACACCAAGCCTGTAGGCTTGTTGTATATAACGCGATATGCAGAATATCACCCTTAACATGTACAAGCATAAACTTACATTGGACGAAACATATGGTAAATATTGCAGACTTAACACACCCTTGACTACCTAACTCCTTACAGAAGAAATTGGTTAACTGTATCAGTTACTAAACTTACCTATCCATTACTTTTGCATTTCCGGCAGTTGAGATAACTATGGTTTTCCATAATTTGCTCAATGATGTAATTAAGAAAAACGAAAGAAACAATATAGCCGCTAGATACTAGTTTTAGCTACGTGAAAAAAGCAGTGAATCAGCAATCACACCAATTAATGTTTTTTTACGAAGCTGCTTGGTTCCTAAACTGCAACCAACAAAAGCGTTCGCAAACGTCGGGGTAAGTTTTCGGCGTGCACCAGTGTTAACCCCTAGGTTGGTGTTGTTTGTAAGAGCCGCGGTATGCAATTATTTACTAGGCCAACAAGTTCCCCAAGCCACTGGGGCGAGGGTCGACCACACACTCAATCGAAAATATCATAGTTTACGGTGTTTCCCGGCCACAAGTAACAGTTTACATTGATTGTGGCGGATTCGTGGGCGGGCGGCGTGTGAATGGGCTCTTTAGAGAGCCGAGAGCAATAACAGGCGCAGAAAATTCGCTCTTTGTTGGTTACAACTTGTGCAGCTCGGTAACCTGTACGTGGCGGAATAAACGTGACAATTCGGCATTATTACGTTTGGCCCTCCAACAGGCCATATTCGCGGTCACTGCCGAACGGATAAGGGTTGTACATTTATGTATTCGAGAGAGGCCGCCTTGCCCCTTTTTTGCTCCTCCGACACGTCCGGGTTTGGGAATTTGCTGTTAATGGTACTCGCAGACATAACAATATTTTAATAACGACGTTTAAGGACGCTTGAGTTTTTGCTCCCGAAGTTCGTTTGTTATGCAAATTAAAGGCCGCGCTAGATTTACCATTGTGGAAGTTAAAAATTAGCCGGCGATAAATTGTGGGTTTTAATTTTCACTTTCGGTGGTATCAGAATGGTAATCGACGTGATGGATCAAAAAGCTTTTTGCTGAAATGCAAAAAGCTGAGAATTGTTAAAGGTTACAATGTAACTGTATGAAATATATAAGCAGAAATGAGGTATTGTACTGTAATTTTTTCTACCTGACAGAACAATTACAAAAGAGTTGACTGAACTTATTTCGGCATATTTAATGTTTTACACACGAAGTTTTCGGCGATCTTTTAACCGACCTTTTGTACTTATCATTTTAGCTTATCCGTAGCTTGGGGCAACGCCGCCGCCCTTATATTTTTTGAAATTCTCCCACACACGACTTGGGTCTACATTCTCCCAGGCTGCATGTGCACACGGCATTCATTCCCGTGTTCGCCGTACAAAAATTTGAGCCCGATTTACAACTTTTGGGCTAAGATTTTAAGTTCTTGACATCTTTGTAGATTTTATGAACAGACTGGAGCTTTATTAGTAGGCCGTATTTCGTTTTGGTGCATACCTCCATCCTTCCAGATGCAAAATATCTACCACCCAGGACAAAGCCGGTTGTGCCTCGTATCAACTGCATACAATTCTCCGAAGACATTGATTAAACGCTAATGCGAAAATATAGCTGTATGTAGCTGACTAATGAACTACAATCAATGAATGATAACAACTAGTAGTTACCTTGGCGAACAGTAAGCACCTGATCGACTAATTTTATCTTATGCAACATCATTGCCCTATAAATACACAGGAAAGACAATTACCTTTTCGCTTCCAAGATTAACGCTTTATTATATTCCTAAACACATAGTTAAGCAGTAAGGATGGGTTGAGCCAATTTTGGAGATAATTGCAGCTAACGCGTTATGGTTAAAGCAGACGGTTAATTGATGACTATTAGGTGTTGAAGTTCTCAATAACATTAACATTTGTTCGTTAGCCAACTACTTTTATGCTATATATAGTGAAAATCTTGACCACATGAGATTAAGGGTTTAGCTTATTGCTGCGCTTACAAGTCTATAAAGAAAATAACATAATAAGTGGGGACGTGGTTATCCTATATTTTTTTCGGAATTTAGCAGGCATAGTCATTTAGAAATAATATGAAGAATTAGGATCTTGCTGAGCGATCAGGAGATTGTGGTTAACATTTCTAAATATTGAATAAAATGTAGAGCAACAAATAAAAGATGCAAGATAAAAACAAACATTTCCAAAGTAGCATTGAGTACTGGGCGTTGAAGAAAAAAAGAAAGAGATGATGAATACTGTGACAGTTGGTATCTTAATATGGTCATTAGGCTTTAATTTAAGTTTATTTTACAAAACAAGTTCTATGCTCAACGACTGTTGGTCAACTAGTCAAAGGAATTTGAGTTTTTTCGCACTGAATTTACTGTCACGGAGTCAATTGATGGAAAATGCTATCCCTTTTTTTATTTGTGCACGCAAAATGCAATTCGGTTTAGCTTATTGCTGCGCTTACAAGTCGATAAAGAAACTAACATAATAAGTGGGGACGTGATTGTCCTATTTTTTTTCGGAATTTAGCAGGCATAGCCATTTAGAAATAATATGAAGAATTAGGATCTTGCTGAGCGATCATGAGATTTTGATTAATATTTCTAAATATTAAATAAAATGTAGAGCAACAAATAAAAGATGCAAGATAAAAACAAACAAACATTTCCAAAGTAGCACTGACTACTGGGCGTTGAAGAAAAAAAGAAAGAGATGAGGAATACTGTGGCAATTCGTATCTCAATATGTTCATTAGGCTTTAATTTAAGTTTATTTTACAAAACAAGTTCTATGCTCAATGACTGTTGGTCAACTAGTCAAAGGAATTTGAATTTTTTCGTACTGAATTTACTGTCACGGAGTCAACCGATCGAAAATGCTATCCCTTTTTTATTTGTGCACATAAAATGCAATTCGGTTTTCCATTTCCAAACGACCCAACCTCCCCTTTCACGAAGAGGAATTTCTGGAAATTGTTTTGAGTAATCAGCTATCAAAATCAATACAAGCTGCCAACTCCGGTAGTAATATTAATAACCTGCGAACAAAGTTGGAAGCAGCCAAATCCGCGCAGGCTTTACACCAACGCAAGGTTCCAACCAATCGGGAGCATCTTGGTTAACCCAGGAGAAAACCAATTCAAAAAAGTGCGCTGCGCGTCACGGGATTCGTGCATTGTACGTCCCTCACAATAGAAAGAGACCTACGAGCGCGTATTGTAACGTACAAGAGTTTTAATACCGTAATTTTGCATTTGTTAATTTTTTCCTTTACTTGGTAGCTCTAATAGGCCAGGTTCGATTCAAATATTTACTTTGAGTGATTTAAAGAAGACAGTTCAACTCAAATAACATTATTTTATTAACAACAATGTACAGTTCAGGTTCTAAAATAGGAACGTATGTAATTAAGCAGTAATAATGTACAAAGAATAAACAAAATATAAATGTATTCAAGGTGCGGTTTAGTGAGTGGACAACCCCCGTCGCATACCTGTTTACGACTGTTTGATGGCCACGGGCACTTGGCAATTGACAGGGAATTTCGCCAGCTTTCGTAGCCCTGTGAATTCAAAAATATTACTTGGCTCTCGGTTGGAGGTGAAATAAACAATACGTAACCGTAGTTGGTTTATTTAATGAGATCAAATAATTATTTGAAACTATTACCACATGTGCAAATGCAAGTGTCCCTCAGTGTCCAGCTGTGGTATGCGGATATGCGATAGCAACGGCTCAACCTTGGGCCGAGGTCACATTGATAACACGTCGCCTGTCGAGGTTATAGAACCCTAGAGCTATCACGGAAAATTCCAAAGTGTATTAAGGTATGTGGCTTTTACAAGGAAAATACGCCTGTGGTTTGGGCGACTAGTTTGTTAATTTTTACGGTAATCTCCGTGGAAAAAATGCGGAAATTTTGCCTGCAACGTTCGGCGGAGTTTCACTCGCCAGTTTGAATGGCGGTTTCAGGAACTCAATTGATCCCAAAGTAAGGGGATAATTGTGGGTATTAGCCCACGGTGTAAGACCGTGTAATTAACTTATACCGAATTTCCGGGTGAGCACCAACAGGCTCAGAAAATATAGGGGTTTGGTTCTATTTATAAACAATCACTCACTATCCGAATAATGTATACGGGTCGACAGAGCGTTCTAGAGAAGATGCTGTAGAAAATCTTGGTCGACCTTCGCTGGAAGAAGGTTAATCTCGGTGGCCCAAACGGGCTTGGAGCGGGGCTCCACCAAGTGGAAGCCGCAGGTCGGGTCGGTGAATCGTAGTTTTCTCTCTCTGTGTTACAAACTTAGAATTGAGGTGCGCGATGGACGGATTGTCGTTGTGGTCGTGAACAGCGGCGGCGTCGCAGCGCTGGGCTCCCTAAGGCGCTTGTAACGTAAACAGGCTATGTTTCAGAACCTTTGTTAGATGATTTTCGACCTCGTTCAGCCATTTTTGCTATCAGTCCAACTATAGGTTGTCATTAACGAAATTAGTTAAAAGTATTCTGCCCGAATTTTTCCTGGATTCGGCCCTGTACTAGTTACATTTAAATTTAGTCCGGCGGGTATTGAAATGCTTGCGCTTCGTATTTGTGTTCTTAAGTAACCAATTCTTTAACGCGGGCGCAAGGCCATAGTAAGATTTCTTTCCTCGAAACTATATTATAAATAGTACCGTTTATGTTGCATTTGCCGAATTGGGTCCGTGAATTCATTCTTTAATGCAGGAACCAATCGCCTGCACAAGGCCGACGTGAAGTTTCTTTCCTGGAAATTAGATTGTAAAATAATACCTTTTCTTAGCTTCTTGAATTGCGCCCCTCGCTCGCTGAAAGCGCTGATTTGGCTGTCGAAGGTTCTAGAATTGTTCGTGTTAATTGTTCCTTGTTTCTTTTGCAAGGCTGGCAGGTTTTTTGTTCTGAAGGAATGAGATCATTCTGCGCGGGGGTGACCATCGTTTTACCAGCGCGTTTCTGAATTAATTGGCATCGAGCGGTGAACCACAACTAACGTGCAAGTTTTTGTCGCTCCCGGGCCGCGTGCTTGCGGTCCGGGATGCGTTCCGTGAACGCAGTGTAGTTTCGTGTTCAAGTTTTGCGAACTTTGTGATCATCACGTAATTAAATTTTGATTTGGAGTTCAGCTTAGACCATTGGCACGACTATTTTACCCTTGTTGGGTGTTTGAAAGAACGCGCGCGGTGGGCAATTGAGTTTATCGATAATTCAGTGTTGGCAAATAGCCGAGTCGTCTCCTTAAGTTGTTGTACTTCCCAGGGGAAGATAGTTGCACCATTTGCAGATCCAATTAGAGACGACATCTTGAAGCTTGTGATTAACGGTTTCCCGTACCTTTGTGGGGAACAACCTTTTGCGTACTGCATTTTTGAATTACCGACGCTGAGTTTATCGAAATTGACGGGAGGCCCACCGCGTGTCATTGTTGTAGTGCCCTGGTTGCATTCTTTGCAAATTCCGATTACGTCGTGCCATTCCGAAGCCTGGAATAAACCAACTCTATCGCTCCGGCCCTTTCTGTACCTCTGCAACGCCGAGTACACCTGCATCTAACACCGCATGCTTCAACTTAGGTAGGCGCCTTGTATTGTATCAACTAAATAATTCTGGTGCCTAACTTAAGGTGCGGTTTTATATTTTATTGTGCGTCAGTGCTTATAAACGTTGCGTACGTCCGCTAGGACTTATGATCTGTCTCAGTTAATGTTTACCAGGGGCTTTACTCCTGGCGTCCGTTTTATGTCACTTGTCTTGGATAATATTGTGTTTTTTGTGTCTTTGTTACTAGCCCTTAAGATATATTTTGGTTTTGTGGGGCCCCCTTTCATATTCACGTAGGATATCGTATTACTAAATTTAAACTCACCTCCGGGTGTTTGTTTTAATGTACCGATTTGTGTAAACTGTCATTTGTTCCTTTAAATAATAAACCTGTTAAAGTCAGTTCATTCTTTTTATGAATTTTGAAACCCCTTCTGGGCCATTCACTAATCCAGTGTGGCAAAGGCCAAGTATAATTAATTTTGTGAAATTAAAGCATGCTCTTTTGATTAAGCAAGCCCTCGAGATTTGGGCCAGTCAGTGTTCTTTTGTTATTCTTTAGTGACGGTGGCCTTGAAGGTAAGTGATTTAACGACAAGGTCACCCGGCTACTCTGAGGAGGCTTGGTAACCAACAGGCTGAGGTGTTCAGCAACGTACCTGGAGGACTTCTACATAGGCTACGTGTATTGTTCTTGGTTCTAGACACGTTAGCCACCCCTAATCAGAACCAAGTGGCGCTCAGGCATTTCTTTTTTTGTTAACCAAGCTTTAGGGTAAGTACTCCGTCGGTTTTCCATTTAAGTCTTCGAACTACCCCTTCCCGACTGAGCTAAGTGCGAGTAACAGGAGCAACAAAATCTGCTCCGACACATTAAGATCTGTGATTTCTAGGGAAAGCCGGCGAACCCTGTAGTTTGTACCCGAGTTTGGACAATCAATACGACCTATGTCGATCTGATGAATTAATACCGTAACACCTTTTATGTTATATAACGATTAATTAGAGCTTAAACAGGAGCGAAACGTTACAACATAACAAAATCTTAAATCAGGGCAAATTCAAACAAGAAGGTGGTAGTTGGGCTGGCAAACGATATCAAATAATAAGAGTGCAGCTCAGCGTAATGAGGGAGATTTTAAACTGAAATAAGGAGTTTGTTCGCTATACTTGAAATAATTGTACCTTAGATTATAGGGGGGGTACTGTGATAAATTTGTATCTGTTTATGGTGCCACCATGATGACTCATCACTGGTGATGCCTATATAGCTTGAAATCGCGCGAAGCCACACTGGGCTTTACAATTGAAAATTATAACAGAAAATTTCTAAGCAGGTAACATCCATAAAGACACACTTAAACGGGCCAGCTGTTAGCGCAAAGAATTTAGAAATCAGTATTGAAGAATTCTACCTAATTGTTATGATAAGTCGTCTGAGGATAAACTCAACTGGAAAAAACCATATTGACATGCCTGGTGCAGAGCCTTGAAAGCACTGCTCTGCTAAGGGAGATACACCCTAACATTTATTTCACAAGGTAGAACTTAAAAGCTGGTCAGAAAAGTAAAGTGGTAAAGCAGTAATGCTCATGCATAATCATGTTTCAGATAAATAAAAACACAAATTTAAGGTAAATCCCACGTGCTTCAGATAATATACCCTAAACGACTTAACTGGGCGCAGTGAATTAAACGGTGCGAAAATTCAGGTGATACGTCGCCATAGCTGAGCGGGAATTTTATCAAAATTAAGCGATGACGCCAGGCTCGCAAATTAGGAAGGTTCCTGGCTTGAAAACGGCAGTTGGTATCTTCTCCAAAGCTTTGTTTGAAGAATGGATAGCTGTAGTTGCAGAATAAGTACGAGCAGTTAGCATGAATCCACACGCAATAAACGGAAAGTTTTTTCAGAGATGCACGAATTTGAGAGGATGATTACGATACAATGCGCCTACGTCCTAAAGTTGGCAAAGCAGTGTAGTAGAACTATGCCAAATAACTACGCTTCCCGAACGATACGTTCACATCACAAACACAAAAACCTTTCGGTTGGTTGTCCTTGGTGAACATTAAAAATTAATCGCCCTTGCCCATGCCGGCCTGTGTACAGGGCGCAAATCATAATTAATATTTGTTGAGATTAATTTACAAGGCGTACTATATTTAATAAAAAATTTAATTTGATAAACATTTTACAGCAGCTGTATGTGAATAATATCCTGGTAGCGAATAGCGGAACTAAACAAGAAAAATGCCATAAAGCTCAGCCAAGCAGCAAGACGTAATGGTCTTAATAAAGGGAGGCTCGTCCGCATTATCAGCTTTACGGGCGCTGATTTTAAACACGAGCATAAAACCACTATACAGAAAGTTTTACGCCAGCCACTATAAGTTCAAAGGCTTTGTTTTACACATTTCGACTTAAGCCGCTCTTTGCATAACGTTTACTTTTGTTAGGTGTTCCCCAGTTTTTGTTCTCCCGCTAATCTTCCCTGCAAACGAGCTTAAACGCTACATCGAGTCGTCGAATCCACAGCCACGTCAAAAAGTTTGGACTTTTGTGAAAGACTTGCATCGTTAATCAAACGAAACAGAATAATTCCGAGACAATGGCTTTGAGATGACTTCCGAGTGCGGAATGCGGGGATTATATTCGGTTTAGCTAACTAAGAGGATCCCGCTTTCTGCAAAACGACTCGATTGTTCCCCTAAATCTTCAAGGGACAAAATACCAAAGAAGCTGAGGTTTCCTATCATGTTACGGCAGTTAGTAAAATTTTTGGGGCTTTGTGCGCTTCAGAACCGAATCTAAGAATTTTACAATTATAATCTCCGTGTTGCAAATCTGATAAATTAACTTCCACGAATTTATGATTGGAGCTCATCGCTGGCTTTGCACAGGCATAAAAATAAATTAATGGCCGAAGTTATCGGGCCAGCTCCAACTAGCAGCTAGAAAATCTCGTTCCCCGAAAACACTGCAAATATTTGATCCAAACTCGGCGGACGCGCGTCGAAGTTTGGAGGCTGCGGAGGCCGATAAAGCGTGATGGTGTACCTAAGGTTGAAGGTTCGATGATGTCTTCCACAGGATATCGAGCTTATGAAGTACAAGCCGCTTGTTAAGTTCCGCATCTGAAATGGGATTAACTGAAATATAGGGCAGTAAGTTCAATTTTTGGGGATTTCCTCCACGCGTAACTTTGGGGCTTGGGTTAAGGGGATTTCTAAATTTATATTTTTATCGGCTGCCAGGGATTACCGGCTCGTGTTTTAAATTGCGAGTGACACAATTTATGTCGGCTTTGTCGATGCATCGTCTTCGTGAATACTTAAACAGCTGCTGTCCCTTTTTTGTAATTAATTAGTGCTTGAAGTATCTTTTAAACCACTTCCAAGCGTCTTTAAATGATTAAAGAAGTCGAATGGTTTAAATTTAATTTTCCTCGTAATTCATGCCCTGATCGCCCAGCAGAAAAAATATCGCGGTCTCGATTTGTTAGTAAAAATGATACTTTCTTGAAGTATGGTTTTTGCTTGCAAAGTCAGACTGGTATTAAAGGTATATGTGCCCTCAAAGTATTGCCTTTTCCAATTTGAAATGTTAGTTATTGATAGAGAAAATAATTCTTTGGTTTAAGATGTTCTATACAGTTTTCATGACAACGCATATGAAAACCAGACGAATGCAAAAATTTTGACATGTTGATCTTTTAATCGGTTGTTGACTCTGTTGATAAAGAAATCTATATGGATACAAAAATGCAGTCGAGATGATGCGTTGTTGGTGATATTCTATACGGACTGAAAATAATATTCTTCAATACACCAAGTCGTAAACAGGGCTTCAAATTAAATAGAGCTTGGTAAACTTATTTTTATTTGAAAAACTATGCCAATTTACCATAAACAGTAACTAACCGCTCTCGCCAGGTGAAGTGAGATCCTGACTTCGCACCCCTCACTGGCATAAAAGCAGTGACGACGGCGATATATTTCAAGCCCATATAATAAAATATACAGAAAATCGTACGACACTCATTAATGACCAATTGAAAAAATAGTTCACGAGCCGTAACCAAGACAACAACAAAATTTCTTGGAAATTTTTTGTAGGTAGACTAACCTAACTGTGATTAATAAGTGGACATTTTTTGACATTCACTATTGTTAATAAGTTCGAGGTTAGTGTATGTCAAATTTGATGTTAGCTGGTTAGGTTTCGCGTCAGTTTTGACACAGACTGGCGCAAAACCTGACCTGCTAACCTCAAATTTGACATATACTTGCAGTGTCACCAACATATTAACAACTTACTATAGATACATTTTTGATATCACTTGATATTTTATTTTCGAGTAAAATTTAAATTTTACTTTTTTATGGCCGTGTCGCTACGATTTTCTTGCCGAATCTGCATTCTAGCATTAATTCATGTCCGGTAATTTTCTTATCGTGCACAGAACAACGTAATCGGCCCTCGCGTACCGCTCGTGCCGATTAATACGTTGTTACTGTGCACTCTAAAAAATTACCGGAAAGAATTAATGCTCTTATGAGATTATAAGTGAAAATTTTCAAACGAAGTAAAGATAGTGATTGCCCAAACTAAAAAACGCATGACGTATAGTATTAGACAAACAGAATAAAAGAAATGCGGAATAAAGTCCCTCAAAATCACCAATTAGGTTCAGTAGCCCAACAAATCAAAAAATGAATAAAGGCTTTTCTACTAAAACTAAACTAAGAAAATTACAAAAATTGAAATAATTGAAAATATTTAAGTTTATTCAATCTTTTAATAACTTCTACTAGTGCAGTAGACAATATTTTGGTTCTGGAGTACCGAAAATCAGTGACAAAGAACGATTTAGCAGTTAATAAAGTAATATATCAAGATAGGAACAGAATGGAATCTATCACTATGCATTGAAATGAAATAAAGGAAAAAAGGTTAATTTCCATTGTCCATTCGTTCAGAAGATAAAGACAGTGTAATAATCCACTTTATAGCTGAATTTATTTACATGCTATACGTTTACCTAAGTTTTAAAACGTACTCCTGTGGAAATATTCTTGCCATCGAGAAACAGGGAAGGGAAAGGGGTTCGCCTTGCAGATCAAGTCTCTATTTGGTCATCACTAAAACAGCAAATAATAATAATAATAATAATAATAGTCTTTATTTTTCAACATACATGCCAAGATGTACAAAAAGAGGAATTACAATGTACGTTGAAAAACCTTAAGGCGTAAGCTCAAAATACGTGCCATGCAGACACGCATTTGGTTTTCAGCTTAAACCTTAATAATCTTAAACTTAAACTTAAACTTAATCAATTATTATATTAATTAATTGCTCTCACTGTTGCTCTAATAAACAATAAATCTAAAAAGAAAACACAAAATATTATATTTTAAGACTCATATCTCTTACTGCAAGTAATTTTTCTTTTAGTTTGATTTTGAATGATCTACAGGTACATAATTTCAATTCGGCAGTTAATTTATTATAGATTTTGTAAATTTGGAATGTAAATGACCGTTGATATAACACGGTGCGGTGAGCGGGTGGTGTAATTAATCCTTTATTTCTCACATTTATATTATGGACATCTGTTCTGAACCGAATTTTTTTGTATAAGTATGAAGGTGTTTTATTCGTCATAATTTTATGAAACAAACAGGCTGTTGCTAGATATCTGCGGGACTTCATATTGAGCCACTTTAATGGAACTAATTTATGTGTGACGTGTTCAAATTTACGAATTCCAAATATTAGCCTAATACAAGAGTTTTGTACCCGTTGTATTCTAGAAGATGTATCATAGGTTAAGCATGAATTATAAATTTCAGCACTATAGGAAAACTGTGACAAAACAAGAGACTCACATAACATTGACTTTAGCCTGCTACTAAGTGAGTGTCGGTGAGGATAAACTAGTTTTAAATTTAAGTAGGCTTTTTTAACACAAGTATTTATTTGCTTCTCATATCTAAAGGAATTGTCTAACCACACGCCTAAACTTTTTACTTCACTTTGCATCTGCATTTTAGTATTATTGATGTGCAAGAGAAAGTTATCGTTAATTGAATTTACTTTATTTGAAGGGCCAAACAATATATACACATATCAAGCAAATATAACTAAAAATCAGAGATATTAAAGTAGCAAGTCGTGAAACATTATTGGCATGACTGTGCAATGGTGTCGACATATTGATAGGCCATTAAAAAAGCAGCAACTGAAGCTTCCGGTAAAAATTAAGACAAGAACAAGGCCACGATAATTAATGTCTGGTAAAAAATGAAAACGGACTTAACCAGCTCACTGCACAGGGTGGGTCTATTTTTAGGAGTGCAAATGCTTCCGTCTATCTTAATTTCGGTAGAAATACATAAAGTCAATGACTATGAGTTGTCTGGCACCATTCTTTCTCTCACTTCGAAGAGAACGACCTAAGCACATAGTGAAGTCTGACTCTTTCGCACCCATCTGGCTTTCATCAAAAATCACCTGCAAGTGGTCGTATCCACTGATTTAAACACCAACGAACTAATAACAAAATGTATTGTAAAGTCACAAGGTCATTAGGCTGGACACAATCCAACCTGTATTACTGGCTATTCGCCGTCTTCCCTAGTAAAAGAGGACCTATACGCAAATATTTAAATATTAGCTACAAGTAAAGGTACAAACAAATGGGTAGCTGCATACTCAACTTTAATGGAAGCGAGCTAGGTACTTATAGCGTTAAAAGGCGGTGTCGAAACGTATTTTTGCGTTTCCTAAAAATTCTGCTAGTGCTTGGACCATTTTATCCTAAGAACTGTGGCACGAGCTGATTCGATGGAGACCAGTTATGAGGTTCAGGTATTTACCAATCTACGAAGACGACCATTTGAAGAAATCTAGGTGACTAATGCATTAGGCAGTCAAGGACGGAATCCAAGTAACTAAGAACTTTGAGCAGCGTGGCGGCATGATTTTAACCAACAAACTCGGCGTTTGCGCTATTTTGTCCTTTAACTGGGTACACAACACCTTACGTGCATTAAATGCAGATCGGAAATGTTGTTAATCCGACGATTTCCCCGATTGATCCGACCACTACAACTTGTAGTAATATAACATTTTCGGCCGTTCAGGTTATATAATTCAAAAGTTAAACAGCACTGTGCACGATATTTATAGAAGACGTTATAGTGATGCAACGAAATGGGGTTTTTAAATTGATTTCCCTCATCTGCATATACCTTTTTGTGTAGTTCAAGAAATCCAATGGTTCGTTGCTGTCTCTATTCGTTAGATTACGAAAACTGTGATAAATTTGTTTACTAACATCCTAGTACGTATCATCAATTCCTAAACTAATATCTAACGTTAATAGCTTGTGTAAAATAATGTAAACAAATAAAATAAATGTTATTTAAGCAATTGCTTTATGCTGAAATCCAAAACACCTGTGCGTTCGGCCAGCGCCACCGCTAAAACGTGGCGCTTTTTTGGGTGAATTTAGGCTCATAGAACCAAATTCGGGAATGAACGATTTCACTGACAGATTTGCCCCACGAGAGTTCTGGCTGACTATTTTAGTCCTACGTAAGCAATTTCTAAGCCAGCCTTTGAGCCCGTCTGCGGATTGGGATTTTAGGGGGTCCGGTGAAGTGATGCATTTAATTTCTGGATTTAATTTTGTTCGAGGCTATTCAGGGCTGCTGATGGATCCTTACTTACTACGTAAGTTGTACCTCTGTTTAATTATAGAGGAGGTTGTTACCTAATCGGAAATGGTTAGGCCGAAGCTGTGCTGCTTGCGCCGTGGTCGGGCGCTCCAAAATTTTCCCTTGTTGGCGTTAGTTTTGTAGACCAAAACTCGCTCGCCGCCAGCTATTATTCGGGTGGGAAAAGAATGCAGGTTCAAGGTTGTTTCGCCAGCCAAGTATCGACTGCATGACTTTTCAGGGAGGAGGGGAAGCCCTGGATTTTTTTGTAGAGTCCTTATTTCAAGTTCTCTGACTAGCAGCTGGTTGCTTCGCCGGATGAAGCTGGACTCAGAAGTGCCTTAGATAGGTAGGGTACTCTCCTTTTATATTTGTTCAAGATTCCTTGTGTGTCGACCATTTTCTGAGAAAACAAAGGTGATACAAGCAATGGAAAGTAGTGGAGTTGAGCAAATTTGCGGTGAAGTGTAAACGTCTTTTGTGATGCAGAGAGTTTCACAAATTAATTAAAGTTAAATTTAACTTGTATGGGCGTTAGCGGTACTATAAACGAAATAAGCTAATGCAAATGTTTAGGAATTATGTGCAGCAAAAAAGTGAGCGCGTAAGAGGAATCGATAACGAATAGGGAATGAGAAAATATCCATTAGATCATCAAGTGGCTTTTATGGAAATCAAGTTATACGAAAAATTATAATTTTGTAGTAATTTGAAATTTTGAAGTGGATATTTCCATCAATCAGTTATGTTTTTCAGATTTTAGACTTACAGCTTAATAAAATATCTATAATACGGGGAAACACCCTTGCTCTCCAAGAAACCACGCCGAAATATTTCTTTGGTTATAAACATTGCATCTTATTAGCGTCCTAACAACACCGACAGGACCCTACTCAAGCCCTCTACATTGGAAGAAAATCTACATAAGGAAAGTTGCTCAAGTATGGCATTTAATTCCGAGAGGAACGAAGGGTCTGTCCTGATTGTGAGGGTGCGCAGGATTAGTTTTTCCAGGGTACATAAATTTTGGCCGGAACTGTCCTCCTTAGCTCAACATAAATTTGCAATTTGAATTTTTCGGGCGGGACACCTGGAATCCCGGTTTGATTCGAACATTAGGTTTAACGGAGTTTTACGACAAGCGGGGTCGACGCTAATCTTAGGTATTATTCTTATAAAGTCCAACACGAACCGAGCCGTAAGCTTTGCTTAATTAGTGAACTTGCAAAATTAATGTAAACCATGATATATGACATTTTAAAACCCCAGCAAAGATAAATGTTGTGCTAACCAAGATATATGATGGCGCGAGATTTAGAAGTGACAAGCGGAGGAGCGCGATCAATGGGCGCCGGTAATTCGGATTCCAAGAAAGGTTTTTCATTTAATTACCTTCTGGGAAACGCGGACAGCCTTAAGCGCATCGAGTCGTACTTTAAACTGGTCAATTATGCGGCGTGACGTTTTTATCTGCGGGTATTCATTTTGTGCGGAATAAACGATGAAATTCCGTATTGTCCTGCTCACGAGCTTGATCAACCGAGAAGGCTAACGTGATTGATGCGAATACACTGTAGTCGCGGCCGGCACAAAAACCTTAAATTGTGGTTAGGCCGGGAACGACGTCGGCAATCTTTCCGGAATTACTAAACTAGATTTAGACACTAACTCTCTTAGCGATAAATATCGCCCTCGCGTTTTCTTCAAATTCAATTTGCAAAAGCGAACGTACAGATTGCGATTTTATTTATGAAAGGAGAGTAAGGACGCATATACTTATGTAGAATAAATTTATTAAGTAAGCCTGAAATGTTGCTTCTAATTTTCTCTCTTAGGTGATAGAATATCTTGTTTTTACAGTACAGCAAGATGGCTTTTCATTTAAACCTCCTTTAACTCTACCTTGCTCGCCTTGATCAGTCTGTATCCATTCTCTGTTTCATTTAAGCCTTTAAGCCTCTGCCAGTTTATATAAGCTATCTTTGTGCGCTGCTATATGAATGTATTTTCATTCCATAGTTCTAACACGTCATTTGCCCATCCCATGTTGAATTTACATGTCTCTATCCTCCTGACTCCCACCGTCTGCTCATTGCAATTTAAATGTTTCTGTTGAACGGTGGAGGTGAATCATAAACAAGAAATTTAGAAAAGCGATAAGAAGATACTCAGGGAACATAAATGCCTTACATAATAAATTAGACGGATTATAAAAGAGACCAAAGAAGGTATAGAAAGGATACATTTTGCGTCAATATTAATAGCTTAAAATAATGTGCCTAATATCCACGTCAAGCTAATAAAAAAGTCGCCATTCCACGTACGGAAGTCGGAAAGGTCCCGTGGGCAAGGGTTGTAAGATACATTCACTTAGTGGCTTAGACTGAGAGGTTTTATGACTTACCTTTTCACGTACACACTAGCGTAGTTGTTACAGCGGGGCTAGAATAGATCCGATACAATAAAGCGGCAGAGCTTTTCCCCAGCATGCTATGTGAACTCGAAGAGACGAAGGACACCCAGAACAGATTGATCAGCACTTTGGGAGCTCACGATATGCTACTGATCAATCGCAGATTAATTGAAGATTACTTAAGAATTACTTAGGGCATTTTTGTAGTGCAGTGTAAACGGGGTTGACGCTCACTGTGGCCTCAATGCGTTTATTGTGTTACCTCCTAGTCATATGTGTGTGCAGTTTGGTTACTCTTTCTCCTAGACTAGTCTTCAGAGAAGAGGGAGGTTAATTACTCAGTATCGATCCACTGCGACTGCGGAAAAACTTCCACCTAGCCATGGATTTCAAACAAGGACTTACAAGCCTGGCACTCTATCCACTGCACTACCCAAGTGGTCTTACTTGGATATTACTTGAAAATTAGTCGAAGAAGGCCAGGTACAAATTCAGTAGAGCTCAAAACAACTTGGAAGTAGGACGACAAAGGGTCCTGTATCTGAGATTTCATGCGGCCAAACGAAAAGTTGTTTTAAAAATACCTCCAAATTAGAAAAATGAGAAAGAGAAATAACTTACCCTTGCTGTTAAGATTAAAGCTAAAATCAAAGAGGTAGCGTAGGCAACCATACATATCCAAGTATCTCAAAAAATCTCAATTCTTCATCAACCGAGCAAAAAATTAAACTAGGTAAAAGTATTTAGGGCTATTCCAAAGGGAATAAAAAGGAGAGGATAAAAGTATAGAGTGTAAATAATTGAACAGCTACTTAATAAAATAAAGGCATGTTAATTTTCTGGGCAGTACAATAATGACAATAAACCTGAAGGACGAGAATGATGTAATTTTAGGGAAATAGACATATAACACTCGGTATGGCAAAAAAATTCCATCAGTAACTGTGCATATTGCAAGTAACAGTAAAAACACAACAACCAAAAAAAAATCCATAGGTCAAGTGATGGATTAATAATTTCAGAAGAAACACACGAAAATGTATCCGCCTGAAAATTTAAGAGACCTACGAGACACAATACAACGAGAGTCAGCAACAAAAGTGTTCAACGAGTGTATATATAAAATGGAAATTTGTTAAGAGTTGGATAAACGCGATTGTATTGTACGCAAAAAATGAGAAGGCAATGTGATATCTTGAACTTTGTGAACTTTTGTGCTCAGGTGAGGCTAATATTACCAAATTACTTTTTCTCGTTTACTCACCTTGACTGGAAATTCAGAACACCATAGATTTATTTTATTTTCGAGTGAAATAGAATAATAACAGCATAAACAACATACGTCTATTGGTCTTTGTGTTACAAATTGAACCTTTCTAAAATAAAATCAACTATACAAATGATGTACAGAGAATAAAAATGAAGAATCTCTTTGGGTTTCTGGAAACCTCTCATACACCTGCGAGTGTAAGCAGCCAACCCAACGTCTTGAGAGTCGGCGGCGCGGCGCCGGAACAAGACTATTGATTTTCTTGGAGCTGCTCGCGGTTTTCGGCAATTGTTGCTGTAAAAAAAGTAGCACTATTTTAAGAATAATCAACACCCTCGCGAGTGTTCTTTCGGGTGTTTGCATATCATCTTAATGCTTTGGCTTGTATATGGTGAATCTATACGGTAGGGGGAACTGCGGACGAGTTTTTACCTTAAGGAAAGTTCGGTTAGTGACACGTACGCTGCCGTCTGGCGGCACACTTTCGATTTGTAGCTTTCGGGATCCTGAAAGAAAAATAGCTTCAAGCGGATGACCTGTAGGACATTCCCCTTTGCAAGAAGGGAAGCTTCTACCTTATATAAGTAATATAATATGGCGCTGGCGATAGGTTAAAGTTTTCTTTTCCAGGCTGATGTACCAGGTGTCTTTTGTTTCATGATAGAAACGACGAGGCCGCCCTAACGAAATGTAACACCGTAGGATCTCGAGTAGGACTACCGGGTACTTTTTCCTTTATATGAGGAGGCTAAAGCATTCCAGAGGTGAGCAGGTGAACTAGTATATGCTTTAAGGATGGTTCATCACCGATAACGGCTAGTTGGACGTGATAAAAGCGTCAGAATACCTCATCACTAATTCGTGGCTTGGTGGATACTATTGGCTGTAGGAAGTCCCACAATCAATGCCGACTTGGTGATAGGGTCGGTACTTTCGGAAAGACTCATCACCGATAAGAGCTAAGTGTGCTTAGACTGGCCAGGTTTCTAAGAGAAGGTCTGGAATCTGACTGAAGAGAACTTCAGGGGGCAGGTCTCTCACTTTTATACCTCTTCCTGGAAAAATATCGACCGGACTTACCTTCCAGTGCGATTTGGTGGAATTGGGTATTAGCGATACGTTGGTTCTTACGTGCCCAGCTGAGTATTTTGCGTTTATCGGAACTCGCCTTATTATGGGGGTCCAGTGCCATATGTGACTGAAATCGGCGTTTTAAATTTAATCTATGCAAAAGGAAAAAAGGTGGTTGGGTTAGTAAAGAGAACTACAAAGGAGTTGATGAAGAATAATTTGGAAAGAAGCTTGTATTAACGTAAAATAGAAAACAGCTTATGATGATGAAACACTTCGTATAAAACATTCGCATCCTTATCTAGTTTAATCCATTTTATTTCAGTTTTTAGTTATAATTTCGAATGTGGACTGTACAATTTTGAAAAACTTGAATATATTATGTGCTAAGAGAAAACCTTTACTGGAATGTTCGAGATGAGCAGCGTGCATTCTTTGAAAAGTATTGCCTGCGTAAACCAATAAAGCGCCGCCATTTTGCTCATCTCGAGGCAGTGACACTAAGTAGCCGGAATACATATTGTCAAGGTGATTAGCTCCACTTTGTGTGCCCAATTTATGTTATGTTATAATTGACTTACACCTTTACTTTAGTTTATTTTCAAACATATTTTTATATTAAATTGAATTTTAATTAATTTAATTTCCCTATTTTTATAGTGCTTAATCAAAATTATTTACCGCTAGCCTCAGTAGAAACGCTTGACTGAAAATCAGGTCGGATTCTTTATAATCTAGATTGCTTATATTCTGAAATTTGATGTTCTTATTTTATATGACAACTCAATACATCTGTCAACTGACACTTCACCCTAGGTTTGAAAAAATTAATTACAAATGCTTCATCGTTACATTTGTCATTTGACAATTTCAAATGGTAAGTACTTCATTAATTAAAGTTAACTCACTTCACTCTTTATTTTCTTTCAGTTCTTATTTTAAATACTTGTACTCTGTTATCTTTTATTGGATTTAACACTCTCCTCTACCAAAACCCAATACATCCAGCTCTGCAACTCACCACGCTACAAAATTGATCCATTCAAAGTTACAGCGAAGGCCTCAACTGACAACCAACTGCCAAGATGTCCAGAATCCGGATCCAAATCAACACAGGAACCCAGTTCGCCACAGGAACACATGAAAAACAGATCGCTCCCTTTAAATCAGCATCTACACCTCCACCACAGTATGCATCCAAATCGACATCAGCTGTAAATGTGTTTACTCTAATGCTCAACCAAATCACACGTATGAAACCTGCTGCAACCCAGCACCAGCACCTTTATCAGATGCAAGCCACAAGAAGTGACTTGACAAGCTCCACAGATATGTTCACCCTGCTAATAATGTTGTAATCGACTTCCTTTGTAAAGCATCCCTTGTTATCAATTCAGTCGATGCAATGTAATTCCACAATAAACTCAATTCACATTTCCTTACTTTTATTTGCCTTTGTAGATCCTAACTGTATTTTATTAGTTTTCTCACTACATTATAATCTTCATCATCTAGTCTGCTAATCATTTTCTTTTAACATCTTAGTTTTTATTCTTCTTTACCATGCCAATTACTTTCAATTTTAACCCTTTTATTTTGCCAAATCTGTATTTAAAAACTTTTGTAAAGGGGGTTTATTTCTTAATTTCAAACGTTAGAAATAATATTATAACAATTTCGTTATCAAAATTTGTTATTCTAATCAATAAAATATCTGGTTAGCGATCTAGCTTATTTTTACAGTCCAACATACTATTTAAGCTTTTTTATATGACTAATACCTGCTATGTTAAATAGCATATTTCGAAAAAGTATTTGTTATTAACTTCCAATTTCATTTCAGATATAAAGTTAAGTTAAATCCTACTGTTTCTCAATTAGCTTTATTTAATTAATTTATAAATTATATTTCCTTCCTTTTCTAAATACATCTTAATAATTTTAATATCCATTTCACATCTAGATTCATCTTTGTAATTTTTAATACGGTATTCTTTTAATATTATTAATCTGATTTTTAAACTCCTGTACCAATATTATAGAAATATATACTGAAACATATTCCAACTTTATCTACACTATTCACCTGCTTTCAGTCATAATCGTTATTCGTTTTCATCCAGTATCAGTTCATTCAACATAATGTAACGTGACATTTGACGTCCCCGCCTTTGGCGTCAAAATGTAAGGCCACGGATTTTGCGGTCTTCTTTACGCTCTACACGTTTTTATTAATTTCGCCCTTCTCTCCCAACTATCTCAATGGCAATTAAATTTCTTCTAATTCGCTTCCCTCATTTCATGGTCAGAGAAAGCTTTGGTTGCAAAGAATCGCTGGACGCTGGACTAGAACAAAGCAGACAGCTGTTTCTGCTACGCCTTTATACTAACAATAGCTAAACAACAGACTGTTTTTTCTACTACACCTTTTAGTTGGCAGAGTACTACGCAGTTTTCTTTAGCATGCGCACATAATAACAGAAAATAGAGCCCACATGCTGGTTTCGAAGACTATTGATTAAGAGAATTTGGCATAAATCACCCACCTGGATCGGATATTTTTCACTGCCGCATCAACTATGACATTACTGTAGTTACTTGGACGCTTTCTTTGTCGCCTACTGAACCAAAAAATAAGATACGGAAAGACTTAAGAGCATACAAAACCAAACAAATAATGGAAACGATTGAAGCAAACAAGAACATGAAAGTGGTGAGATCAAATTTGTCGAGTTGCCAAACAACACTGTCAATAGAACATCGGAACTCTCCGCTTCAGTTAATCTTAGTGATTAACTTATATCCATCAACCGTAATCGGACAACCATGTAACTGGTTTTATAATCATATTACGAATTTAAATGTGAACTACCTAAAATACACCACTTTTGTTCGGTGCGGTTGCGTGTGAAAGACTACACTACTGAGCTGTCACGAAATACTAATAACTGTCATGAAACTTTTACTTGGTGGCAATTTCAATTTTAGTTCTAAGTATTTTACAATCAAAGTTTAAGTGGAATGTTATTGCAATAACCCATAATGGATTTTCGCAGAAGCAAGAGCAGACGAATTGCATTTCTTTCTGAAAAGGATTTTAATTTTAAAACTATTTGCGCTCTGCCGAAAGCATTCAAAAGTTTAGAGGATATCCAAGATAAAGTCAAAGTATTGGAAAGTCGGGATTTGCGAAATCCCCTTACTCCCACTGTAAATACGTTGACATGAAGGCCGTGCCGATCCTGAAGTCAAATCCGTAAAATGCCCAAGAAAATAATTGACGAGGAAAGTTTAATCCTGCTCGTTACGAGCTTTATTAGAGCAGTCGGTTATTGCCAGGGCAATATAATTTTTTACTGGCAGTGCAAATATTTGCACAACGAAGCTCGAAGACAAAATGGACGCGGACGCTCTACACGAAACAAACTGAGACACGACAGGAGTCTTGCTGAGCCATCTGAAACTTCATATCGAGAAGGAAATGGGCATTGAAAAAATTTATAGGCACGAAGCACTTCCGACGGAAGGTTTTACGGCTACTTCGCAACAAAACACGCAATCATACGTTTACCAGTGTTTTATTATAAAGCGCCCGTATTTTATAGATATAACTCAATTGAATTTCTGGGAGAGTTTTCTTTCATTTTGGCCTCCGCATTGCCTGGCAGTAAATATTAAGCCGGTGCCGACAGACCCGCGACTGTAAATTCTTTAAGAGCCCATCTTTTTAATTGCTGGGGATCTTTTATGACTTCTTTAAGTGGCAGCCACTTAATTGGGCAAATTGAAGGGATAATAACAGAATTGGCACATTCATACTTCCTTATATGTTAACATGTTAAATGCCTCATATGTCAGTTCACGTGTTAAGTATTGTTTACCGTTACACATCAATAAACAAAATAAAAAAAACTGTTTTGATAGTAGCATTCTATTCTGCAAAGACCGAGGAAACAAGTTTGCTTCGATAATAATCAGCTCGGAAGCTCATTGTTAAACCTCTTATTGTTGGTAGAGGAGAGCTGGCTGATCCGCGATTCACACAAAATAAACAAATAAAACTAAACCTTCGCCAGCTGTGTCCTCACAAGCGGCTGGCAGAGCAAAAAGAATAATTTCAGCACCAGCCTCGCCATTGTCCAGCCCTTTGGAAGCAATGCTATCCAATTACTAAAGACAGCTGCCGGAGAAACATGTCTAAGTCGCTCTAATCTATTGTTGCTGCCGGCCCCGATTGTTAGCGCGAGCCGGAGAGGAGCTGCCCTTATTACTTCACGCTGGCCTGCACTTCGCGTGGAACTTCACGCGAGTTTCCGCATTTCCATGCCATGGTAATCCGTTAATCGCTAACGAAACGGCTGAAAACTTGGAGAAAGTGCAAAACATTCCGCATGTAAAGCTCGACGCTTGGCTCGTTTCACAACTTATCGTAGATAAGAGCTGGATTAACATAAACATTCAATCAATTTCGGACGTGTTCTCCACTATAAATAATTTGCTCTGATGACTATAATCGGTTAGCAGCTCAAAATATATTTAAAAAAACCGAGTTTGCAAATAGTTCAAAATTGGTGGCAGCTAACTCTTCAGAACTGCAGCTAGTAAGTACGTAACTATTTATAGCGGCCGGTTAATCATGCATAATTTACCACGACACTGATTTTCTTCTTATTTGTTTTGGTTTAGAATTAAACCTTCATGGACAAATCAATCACACCGTCGACTACAACCGGTTAACCGCTCAGGATCTCTTTAGAAAACTTTGGTTATAATAGGAGGAAGCCTATTTCTAACTTATTAGAGTGGTTGGTTAGCAAATATTTAACCGATCATAGCAGTCGATTAACCTCGAGGAGTTAACCATGATACTGCTACAAAAATAACGGAATCTTCTGTGCTATCCCATATATAGAATTTGACTCACAGAGGCCTATAGCCGGTTAACCGTACAAAATTTCTCCTGAACGTAGTGACCTGTGCTATTTCGGTTTTCAGAACGCTTTTTGAACCACTAATTAACCGGTTAAATTTGTACTTTAACCTAGTATTCATGAGACTGTCAGGATTGTTAACACAGAAAATTGAATGTACTGTTTCGATTTAGAAGTTAAGTCCATATTCAGGACGCACATATTCTCTATACAAAATCAATTAAACTTTAATCAAGCGTTGTTCAGTATATTCCATTAATTGTTTAACCGGTTAATATTCCTGCTATCTCAAATCAGTGGCATATAATAGGTAATAGGTAAGCCAGGACTTTTAGGGCTGTCCGTTAGCAAATATTTAAGCGAAAACAGCGGTCGGTTAAACGTACTTGATTAACTATGTTTCGAGGAAAACAGTCGTTAAGTTTTTTTGAACTTGATCAGTATGGAAGTTCATCCTACATGTAGCATTTAAATAACAGAGGGGTTATGTATTGGCAACCAAATAAAAACCGAAAAAGGGGAAGACTAAAGAGAAGGTGAGAAAATCAGGTGAAAGTTGGAGTCTAATAGTAAAAGATAGAAAAAAGTAGAGAAAAGTAGTACAAAGAGCAAAATAACACCACAAACTATAGAGAAGAAAAATAAGAAAAGTAATTTACCACAATAAACAAATTATTAAGCGTTAATAGAAGCGGTTACTACCTACTCCTTAGGGAGTTCACAAACTCATAATAATAATATTTTTAAAAAATGCGATGATTGGGCATTATTCACGAGAACAAGATTTGGAATAGCACCTATTCTTGAAATCTCTTTCTGGTGGTGTTGTACTTAAACATTGCTCAAAGTTCGACATAAATACGATCAAGATTTCACTACTTCATGAAAGTGTGCATTTAAAAGTTTCCTATAGGGAAATTCCGGTTTACGATGGGCAACAAGTTTAAAGGCAGCTCAGTGTGATAGGAGTGGGTCTTAGACAAAAATAATATGCCTCGCTTGCTGTAGCCAGAATAACGGCACCTTGAAAAATACGGTGATCTCAGTGTTGGAGTTCCACCATGAAAAATTGCAAAACAAAATCAAACAGTAAATTTAAGAACTCTATTAAAGTAACATTAATAAAAAAAATATTTAAGCAGGCCAGTCATGCTGCTGTGACCGCATAAAACACTGCATAAATAACTTCTGCCTGTTTGTGGTGATATAGCAAAAGTACCAAAAAAGTTTAACCCTAAAATTTAGCTCACCACGGAAAACCTAAGTAAAAAAAGCATATACAAGAATGAGCATTAATCTTGTAACTCAACATTCGTTTGTGCTCTGCTTGGTTCACCTGGCTAGCTCAGTAACAATAAAAACCCTTTTGCTTTAATGTAGACTTTAATTTCCAATAAAAACAAAGCCGCACACAAACAGACAAATATATATTGCTTCCTAAATTTACACATCGAGGAATAGGGTATTTACAAACTAAGTCTGAAAATAACTAGTCAGCATTATCCATGTTTGTTTTAAACAAAGATGAAAATTAATATTCGGAAGTTGTTCTTACACGCATTCATATGTTAAGTAACATTAAATTACCCCCAGAAGAACTGTAGATTTTATTTACATTTCAAATAATATTAAATCGTCACTACCATAACTATTTAAACTGCGCATTTATTTATCAGTGTGAATTTATCTGATCGCGAAAACTGTAATGCTATTGACAAGCTCCGACTTGCAGCCTGACGCCACATCTTTAAACAATACGATGACACTGCGTCTATTGCGCACTCCCGCTTTTTGTGCAGCTCCACTGTGATGAAGAGGTTCTTGCTCTTGGTGTCGTTCGTTTTCTTGGAGCAGCGACAACTTGTTGATCTTGCTTCCAACTTGTATTGAAATTGGCAACTTAGTAGGATCCGCAGTAATTACGCTGGTATTGACTCGGCAACAAACCCTTGAAAACGGGACCCTTTTTGGTTTTCCAGCTTGCAAAACGTTGCAGTGCATCCGAGCGACCAGTTTAGCCAAATTGCAGCAATACAAGTTCTGCCTATTTTGACCAACGTGCGGCCATTACTGCTTTGTTTCGCGCTAACACACTCACTTCCTGCACTGCACTAAAAGCAATGCACAAGACAGTGAGTGTATTTGCTTATTTAGGACAAGTTAAATCTACTGATAAGTCAATATTACTATACGTAAATGCACAAAGGGGCTGCATATAGAAAGATTATTAAAGTAAGTAATTCAGGCGAAACTTACATACCGCTTCAATTTACTCATGCAAAATTTCGCTTAAATGCATAATAGTAATTTGTATACCAAGGCAGTAAAGCTTAACTATTTATCACGGATGTGGATTTAGTTGACGAGGCTCGTACAACCAATTCAAAGTCACATGACGGATAAGAAGTAACTTCAGTGCTGATGGGTACATTATGTTTATCTTTTTAAATGGAGAAATTCTAAAGTTACAACATTTTAACCATTTTTTTTAGGTTATGTTGACGTCAGTTGACGTTTATCTCTCACCTTGCCACCTACAAAAATCGCAAAACAATGGATTACTTCACTGCCGGTTTAAAAAAATATATACTTCAGCTTGACGATAAATTATACATCCAATATTAGATAGTAGAAATATATTCAACTTAGCTGAATACAGTTCAATCACCGCAAGATGCGAAAATCAAGGGAGATGACAGAGTCTGAGCGTTGCACAAAATCTTAATTTGGCGTAGTAGATTGTTGACCGCCAAAGTAGAGCAAACTTTACAAGAATGTCACTCGAACACAGGTAAGATTAACAGTACCAAGAAAGGCGACAGAAGAAATTTATGTTGTGCTAGACGCGACGTCACGACAGAGCTGGTAGGGTTGAGTCGGTCGTACTAAAGAAAGTATATCAGCAATTCAAAAGCTTTTCTACGAGGAATTAGCATGAATCCACACGCGATGACCGCCAGGTTTTTCCAGGGTGGCGTAACGTTAAACGTCATTTTACAGGCTGGTTACAAAGTGATAGATAGACGGACTATACGGAGTACTCCTTTTAATGAATTCGGATGTACGTCGATGTGAGGAGCTCACAATGAAATAAAATTCGGAATTTCAAAATAGTAGCCGAGGCTTTGGAGAAGCTAGATACATCTTACAATCATCGTAACTTTGCTAGGGCGGTGCGGTAAAAGATTTTGCAGGTTACTATATCCACGAAACAGATACACACCACGCAAAACCTCTGCACTCGACTATATGGCCAACTACTAATCTGCTCCATGCGCTTGAAATCGTATCGCGAAAGAAGTTCGACATGACGAATTACGAAGTCCCCTTTCCGCGTATATTCAAAAGCCAGTGGCAGCGTAAATCTTCAAATAAACTTAACAGTTCCCTAGAATTGCTAAAAAGGACGCAAAAGTTTATTATTTAACTTCCATGACGTTATAATGTAAAGCTGTATAGGGCGCATTCAATTTTCTAGAAGGGTGGTAAAACTTTAACCAAAATTAATAAACCGTTTGGGCGCCGAAAAAGGTGCAGTTGATTCATGTTCAACTCTGATCGTTTTGTGGTAATTTTGCAAAGTATTTTAATCCAAGAAAGCCTTGATATTCTTCTTTCCGGTCCGCTGGAAAAGCTTTACTAAAGTTAGCGTGTTTCCAATCTCACAATAATCCATTAATGGTTAAAGAAACAGGTGAAAGCTTGGTAGAGCAGTTAATTTTAAAATAAATATTTTCCATACAAAATTTGAGTTTTGGTTTGAAGCTAAGTATTGGACTACTTTCCGATATATTGTTTCCACTGAATTTTCTTAGAATTCAATAATTTCAGCAACTATAACCGGTTAACCGATCAAGCCGTCAGTAGTCAATAGCGACAGCTAATAACCAGTAAATCAGTACTCTATCTTATGAAGCAACCAGCTAACCAGGAGTAAACCGGATAAAGCTCGAATGGGTAATCATAACCGATTAACGGTGACTATGGCCAATCAAATGAAACCGACTAAATATGCAGTCACTTCAATCAAATAGTTTCTTTTGAACAATATTTTTTGAATTTAGGTTAAAGAAAGATACAAACTGATAGCACACTAGGTGTTTAACACTTATTACTCCATCTGGTATACCCTTTCATGCAACGGTAATCCGATAATCGGCAACGAAGCTGCTAAAACTTGGAGAAAGTGCAAAACGCAAAATATTCCGCATGTAAAACTCGGCGTTGGCAAACCGGTCACGTTGTCGTGTGGATGAAGGCTGATCCCGGATCCGCGGCCAAACGTCCAAAACTGTCAGGGAAAATAATCACGGATTTTTTATGTACTGCTCCGGTTCAGAACTTTATCTGCGATAATACGGCTGATCTTGCGAGGGTTCTGCACGGGAGGCAAATGAGCATTCCGAAGATCCTCCACGAGCGCTCGAGCAATTTTCACCTACCGTGGACGCGTTTCGCGCTCATGCCCCATTCGCGCCGACTGCGCCCTTATTAATTCCTGATGATCGGATTAATTAGATTACCGCCATTCTTAGCAGCTCTTTCCGAAGGGCACTTACGGCTCTAACTGGATGAGTTGTCGCCGTGAATTGAGCTCTTCGACCCTAGTGAATTTTCCTTTAAGTTGCTGTAATTTGATAATCGACATTAGCTAATGTTATAATTAGTAAAAGTTATCTAGCGCTCTCTGGTTATTTTTATAGGGCATGAAGGATACCCATATAGACTTTATTGGAAGAATCACTGAACTGAGCTATCAATACGACATCATCCGCCGGCGCCACTTCTGAAATAATGACGAAAGCTATCTGGCGAGTGAATGCCACTAAAGAAGGCCGTCTGATTAGTGCTAGCCCTAAAACTTGATAGGTCCTTCGCTTACAAACCGCTCGCTAATAGGCCATTACTCTGAAGATCATATTTGAAAAACCATCAATAATGGCTCGATGTAAAAAATGAAACACGAAGAAGCACTTTGTATTAAAATTGCTACGTTAAGAATGCGGAGGCAGCACAAAGGAGCGATTATTGGGGTTAGTATACTATAACTGTGTTCTTATGATAGCTCCGCCAGAGTCACACAAAAAGCGTTTTAAGATAGACTAGATAAATACCGTAGTAGATTACAACCTTGTACTAGTCTGAAAGCAAGTAAAGAAGTAATTTAATCTAGTTCCAATGCCTGCCCAGAAGGAATTTTACAACGGCATAGCACCTCGTCCCAGACGCTGTCAATCATTCAGCATTCACTGAAAGAAACATAAATTGCTTCTTTTTCTGTACACCAGTCGCTGTTTGAGGCCTTTGAAATGCAGTTGAACCGTCGCACGGGTTTGATACATCGGAGGAATAAATATTTCAGCAAATTATTTTCAAAATACATTCAGGCAGGAGTGATAGCGACTGACGCGTGCAATATTGGCACATAAATCAAAATGTATAGAATTTAGAGTACCGCCAAGATTTGGATCCTTATAGGGTGGTGTTAGCACAATTGCTTTCGTCTCTACTTACAATTTTTCGTTTTCATAATATATGAAGAAAAGCGTTATAGCCATCTGATAGATCTTCTTTGTTAATCATTTACATACCATTTTTTTACATTGAAATGTATACAGGTTAGCTAACAGTAGCTCGACCAGCAACGTAGCTAGAAATTATGATGGGCCAGCTTTATAATGACTGCATATCAACAAGGGTTTAAATCATTTGAATAGCTTGATGCACAGCAGAATATTAATGATATATTAAAAATAAATGAGGAAAACGAGCAACCCGATTTGAAAGTATTACTCATAATATATCAAACGAACGCTACAAATAGTGATCACTAGGGTTAGTTCGATTAATTGGTTCATATTTCATCTGCAAATAGTGACTACGCGTAGTTGATAATCAGTGATCAGTTAAAAGCGCGAGTTAATTGTTAGCGAATATCTATGACCACTGTTTGTAATCAGTTACACATCACCGCTCACTACTCTCTTTAACTAATAATAATTAGTGACTAGTTAACTGGTAGCAGTCAGATGGCCAATTCAAAGCGACCAGTTACATGTGGCTGCTCATTCATACCAATACCATGTTGATGGTAGCTCGAAAAAAGCTATCGGTTACCTGGCACTTATCGGGAGTAACTAGACTTGACTGACCATAATTTCTTATTCGCGACCAGTTACATGTACTGGCTGAATTATATCTTTCTTAAGGTCTCCTTGTAAACATTATTTGCACATAGTTAATAATTATTGACTTTTGAAGTAGTACTAGTTAACTGATAGTTTAATATGACCAATCAACCGTGAGCAGTTATATCCCACCTCTTAGTGAAGACCAATTTAATGCATTGATCGTTTACAACTATGCGCGTCACGTCAACCTCTTAAGGTGTCATGTGAAAACCGTGATTGTAAGTATCTGATAAATTAGTGATCGGATAACTGGCACTTAGCGAGCTAAAGCAGAAGAGTCACTAGACGTGGTTGATTAACCATAATCTGCGACTACTTTTTCGTGACTAGTTACAGGTCCGAGCTGAATTAACTTTTCTTTTAGGTTTCCTTGTAAACCTTATTCGTCAGCAGTTGATTATTGACGAGTTAAGTTTAATAGATAGCTGATAGTTTATTGTAACAGCTTACCCGTGATCCTACCAATTGAATGCATTGATCGTTTATAACTATGAACTTCACGTCAATCTCTTAAGGTGTCATCTGAAAACCGTGATTGTAAGTAACTGAGAAATTAGTGATCGGATAAATGGCACTTAGCAGGTTAAAGCAGAAAAGTCACCAGACGTGACCGATTAACCATAATCTGCGACCACTTTTTCGTGACTAGTTACAGGTCTGAGCTGAATTAACTTTTCTTTTAGGTTTCCTTGTAAACCTTATTTGCCAGCACTTGATTATTGACTCGTTAATCTTTAATAGATAACTAATAGTTTATTGCAATGGCTTAACCATGATCAGTTCCATGTGTTCGCATATGTGTGTCCAATTAAATACATCTGTCGTTCACAACCACCATTGTAAGTAGCTGAGGGAGTGCTGATCGCTTAATGGGAAATTAAAAGGTTAATGCGGGAGAGTATTATTAACTTGTTAAGTAGAACTACTTAATTAGTAGCTTAGTGCGACCTATTAACGGTGATCCGTTAAATGTAGCCACTTATGAAGTTGGTGATCGGTGAATTGATACTTAAAGGGGTTAAAGTAGAAGACTAACTGAGCAATTAACCATGAGCTGTGGCTGCTTGTCAGTTACTAACTGCACGCATCCGATCATTTGGCTTTTCCTTCAGGTATACTAGAAAACCTTATTTCCAAGTAGTTAATTGTCATTCAATTGTTAACTAGTATTAGTTAACTGTTGCTTTACTGCGATAGAGTGACTGTTATTCGTTACGTATCTATGAGCATTTAAACATTATACTAAAATACCTTGAAGTTTCTTCTGAAAGTCATAGTTGTAAGTAGCTGGGAAGTTAGTGATGGGTTAGTTAGCACTTCACGGGTTAAAGCAGGAGAATGGCCAGATGTGAACGATTAACTATGAACTGCAGCCCCTCATCCATGGCCACTTACACATATGGGCTAAATTAACTTTTCTTAACGTCTCATTCAACACCTTAGTTGCAAATAGATAATGCTTATTGCATTGTTCAGTAGTACTACTTCGATCGGTTAACCATGATCAGTTACATGTGACCTCTTATTTATTACCAGTTAAATGTATCGGTCGTTCACGACTATGCATTTTATAACAATTTCTCCTGAAAACTATATCTGCGTTTAGTTGAGCACAACTTGTCAATTATAGCTATGTATACCATAAAAATATATTAAAGTTTACAAGCAATCCAGTGAGACAAATGTCTCATTTAAAGAAACAAAAAAAAACCGTTTTACAAATAGAACGCGTATTAAATAAAAACTGTACCCAGACCTGGAACGTGTCAAAGTGGTTGCCTAACCGATCGACGTTTGAAGGCGCAGAGGGTCGCAACTCCGTATGGCTGCTGAAACATTTTTATTTAATACGCGTTCTACTTGAAAGACGGTCTTTTTGTGATTTCTCGAAAACCGGAAGTGTCACGTGACTGAAATTCGGTTCCTGAGCTGACATGACCATTCCAAACATATAACTTTAATATCTTTTTTCTCTATCTCTTACGGTTTGGCTGCTGAAACAGCGTCCCGGACGGACGGACGGACGGACAGACAAGTCTATTAGATAAAGGATTATGAAAACTGTAGCTTCAAATAACTGAAAAAAAGTTAGTGCGCAGCTTGTTACACAGAAATTCACTTCTTGAAGAAAATATAAACCCACACATCAAGAGCGCGAGTTTGTTATACAATAAAACGGTCCCTACGAACAAAATAAGCTCTCGCCGCTTCAAGAAAGCTAGAGCGCACTTGACTGAAATGGAAAAGCTAAAATCTTTTAAAGAGGTGTTAAATTGGATATTTTCCTTAGTTGAAGCTGCGCATTCCAGTGTTAAGTAACAAGGACTGCACGGCTAGGTACACTCGGGATAAGGAGGGTGTGATGGCACGCTATCGGGTAGCTAATTAAATATAAGGTGTTGTCTAGAGCGCCACTCATGCTGCATTAATTTCTTCATAACTTGAAACAGGGGATAGAATCGTTACAATACTCCTTGGGAATGATGTACAAACCAAAACTTTGCCAACGTAAACCTACTTTTGTTGATTTTGAACACGCAACTTCCAACTGCTGTACATTAATTAACACAGTACACAGTCAAAACGAGGATGGTACCTTTAACGAGCTATATAGTGGATAACTTCGGCAAGTAAAATGACATGAAAGCAATAAAGATAATCCTGCCTTTTAGAGGACGTCATAATATATACGTCATCCAAAATTACTTTATCCAGTCAATCCCGGAGTACCTAATTATTAAAAGTGTAATCACGAAATACCTCAAAGAAGTTGTTGTTTTCCCTTAAAAAATAGCGTACAAAACGTGGATGAAAAAGCTGAACACAGAAACAAAGTGTTTGAAACCATTCGTACTTTAATTCACCTTTCGCGGCACGCACAGTACACAGTTCAAGAAATTATAATGCAATTCTGAGCTGGTGGCAGGACGTTTCTGGTTAACCGCAAAGATCACCTTGCAGCGTGCAACGTTGATTGCACATCTTGACGATGGAGAATGACTCTGGCATTTGTGGATACGGTTAGATAAAGACCGCGATGCGGTGTGAACAAGATCAACAACGAGTTGTTCCGAAAAGGGGTACGAGGATAGAAAACCAGCTGCTATATCCCCAAAATGTGATCCGAAGCTTAACCCAATTATTAAAGAGCCTCCAAGGTTGATCCGGTTATTAGCCGCAGTTGAAGAATGACCTTGCCATAAAAGCGGGTTCCCAATTTTTAGGCAACTATCGACCGCCAACGCCATAAAACTTGCTCACTCAAATGTCTTTCAATTGTGGGTGACCGGATCACACTCGGCGAGGTAGCAATTAAACGATTATTATAATTTTCAGGATGTAATTCACACACCCTACCTGCCGAAGTTAGGTGATGCCCATCATGATATGCTACATTTGGATGTGTATCTAAGTGATCTAGAAACCCCACATCGTTTACTACTAAATGACAGATCCAAAGCATTAGACAAGTAAAAACATTCAAACTAAAAACACTCAAATGAATTTTAGAACACTAAAACATGTTCATCTTGTTTAAAGCATATATACATTTGAAGAAAACTGGAAATCTACAAATAATCTTAAGACGTCGTATTCCTTCAGATTTAATCGAGTTGTCAGGAAAAAACTTTAATATGCAGTATTTCTGTATTTGCTCGAAAATTTAAATTTATAAAGGGCCGGCAAAGGAAGCAATTTGCACTTTTTGCGAACGGATAACCATTATGGCTCCGGGATAAGCCTAAGTGCCCTAAGTCAACACTTTTCGAGCTAGTTTCATAGCTGCGAGTGGCGAGGAAGTTGATATTTTCCGCCGGAGTGGTGTTTTCTAAGCATTCCCCGCGGGCTAGCCATAGAAACAACATGGAGCTAAACTACTGCGTTTTCATAATTAATTTAGTGCCTCAGTTTTGCGTGTAGCCACTAAATCGAGTCGGCTGCAAGTTTCGTTTTTTTTCCATCTTGGCGAAAGTTTAAACTCGAGAGCCAAATCCCACTCCGGCCAATCAAATATTCAGGAAATATCGCGAAACATCCGGCCACTCCATTTCACGTTCGGCGTTTGATATTTAAATAACACGTTGCGATATTCGGAAAGTTTTAATAGGCCGCCAGCGGAGTTTTTGTTTCTGCAGCAGCTCCGCGAAAAAGCAGAAAGTTGTGTTAACTCGTTGTAGGAGTGAAGATTCATGCTGTTCGAGTTGTCGAGTTTCGTATACTTGAGTGGAAAGGAACATTGATATTAGGTTCGCCTCCTGTTTAAATTTACATTCGCTCTCCGAGTTTGTGTTGCTCCAGGTTCGAGCTTTCAGCTAAATGGTGAAATCCAGGTTACGATAGCACAAAAACCTCCTACTTTTAAATGCTGTAATCTTCATTTTCATAATTGATTCGCGAAAAGAGGTTTACTGGAAAATAAACGACTCAGACTCGAGGGAATTATAACGTTTTAGAAAGTTAAGTGGCAATGACATATCAGAACAAATAAAGAAACTTGATAGAAATCCGCTACGAGTTTTGAACATAATAGCAACTAGCAACCAGTGAGACAAATGTCTCATTTAATAAAACAAAAAAGACCGTTTTTCAAATAGAACGCGTATTAAATAAAAACTGTACCCAGACTTGGAAGGTGTCAAAGTGGTACGCCGCATCGGAACATTCTGGAAGCTGTCAAAGTGGTTGCCTAACCGATCGAGGTTTTAAGGCGCAGAGGGTCGCAGCTCCGTTTGGCTGCTGAAACAGCGTACTGACACTTCCGGTTTTCGAGAAATCACGTGATTTATCGAAAACCCGAGCTTTTCCAGAATCAGGAAAAAAATTTATACTATCGAAAGGCTTACGTAAACGTGTAGCGTAAGTTAAAGCATTTGAACTATAAACGTATATCAGGTCAACTGCAAAGCCTAGCTGAATTGCAAAACCGAAGAATTACACTTTCTTGTATAAACTGTAAAGCAAAATACCAGTTGCAAGCATTTGTTCCGGAACTAAAAATACAAACGCGTTGAGTTCATAGAACAAAGATACTATTGAAGAAGAGTAAATGATGTACTTTGTTAATATGGCTACTAAACGTAGTGTCCGCGATGTTTCTTGAATTTATGCAATCCTTCGATTTGTGTAGTTTCGTGGATTATGTTTTGCACTCTTGCAAGACGCACTTCGGAACAAAAACTGTATAGTTATAGAACCAGGTTATTTTACTGAAGAGGTTTACATTTGATAAAAAGGTTAAGAGTTGTAGGATAAGATGTGAATGGATTAGCCAGGTTTAACTACGCTTTAAGACGTTTTTAGCCTTTGTCTTTTCACAGTTGAATACATTTAAGAGAGAGTATATTAAAAAATCAAATAAAGCACATAGCTTACCATATTAATTATGAGGGTGGCACACGTCTACCGTAATTGTTACACATCGTGAACTAGTTTTCCAGTCTAATTTGTTTCCGCACAATTTCATCGAATTATCTATTTTATGGGCAAACAGAAGTTTGAACACTTAGTTAAAATTTTTTTTAATATCACTTTTATTAACAATCAGAAAATTAAAACTTAATACAATAATTTCTATAAGCTAATTGTTTGGCGATAATTAAAACATGCAGGGAATCATACCCAGCGGTAATATCCCTAATATAAACTAAATATATTGCAATGACTTCACGTTTCTGTACCATAAGTATTTAATTCAATTGCCCTGCTCTGCTAGCTGTGATTATTTATTTCTTATTTAAAAATTAATTTCAAATGATTTCTCTTTTAAAAATAATTATTGCCATGAAAACTCAATCATCAGGGTTAGGTTCTTTTATCTAGTTGTCTTATATTTGACTTGTCATATTTAGAATAAATTTCAATTGTCAAATGACCTTAAATGTCACTTATCTTGAATGAATTCAAAATAATTCTTCTACTTGTAATCAGATACGACCAACGTACACTGTTTTCAATATTATTATGATGTATGACTTTCTCTATCTTTTATAGTAAGTAATAACTCTTTTAATTATTGCAAGTAATAAATATTGTTCATCTACTTCATTTTTATTCTAGACTAAACTACTAACCAACCTTATTGACTCTACTAATTGCACATCCAGCACCACAGATCCCCTTGTACAACTAGTTACCACACGAACACGTTCAACTGCAATTAACTGTCAAACCAATTTACAGCCATTAAATCCTCCAGAAAATATCCAAATATTTGAAGAATCCAACCTCTTTTTACCAAGACTGCACCTATCGACTTTTATATTACTCCTTCACAACCCTCTTCTGCCAGTAAACTATCCTTGATGTACTCCAACTAATATTACTTCTTTTCAGGTTTGTCACGATGATCTGTCCTCTGCATGAAAATGAAATATCCAAATACCACCAATCACTCAGAATGATTCCCAGAAAGATACATCAGTCCTTCATCACGGCTCCTACACTTGCAGTAATCCACACCAGTCAAATCCTTTTCACTCCTTCCCATAAACTGTATCAGTTCCAATAAAGCAGTTCAATCCAAATCTATTCAAATACTTTAGTTTTCTGGTTATTTCTATCTAATTAACTGTATTGCACAATCTCTTCACCGATTATGTACTTGTATCACTTCAAAATTACTTTCTCATATTTTTGTACCACGTAGATTTGTTAAAAGCCCTGTTATTTGTATACCACCAAAATATTTATACAAATAAGACATAATTTCAAATTTTTTTATTATATCAAAAACGAGTTTTCAAAATTCTGTGTACATGTTATGAGTTTGTTATTCTTAATCTTAAAACAACTCTCTTAACTACCGTATTTTCATTATTGATGCTTACTATATTAAAATATACATTTGATACCTACATACTTTGTTATCTTTTAATATTTTAATTTGGTCTGTGGTATCTGATATCAGTAGTAAATAACTTCTATCTGTTAACATCTTACTTTATAAATTAAACTATATGAAATTTATTCTTTCCATTCTCATTTCTTAAAATATAATCTCTATTTAAAATTTAATTCAAATAACCTTTTATATTCTAAACTTTTGCAAAGACTGACTACAATGCTTTACCAAATTCTTTTATCGTATTTATCATCAAACTATATCCACTCCTATGATATCATAACATAATTTCCTCAATTTAAAAAGAAATTTAAAATAAATACTTTTGTTTCTAAATTTGCTTTTTAAAATTTAAAAATAACTCTATTCAGAACATTCAATAATAACTTCTAACATTACAATTGCAACAACTTTATAATAGTAACAAATTATTTTTAGTTTCCATAGAAACATTTTTTTTTTTAGTTATTGAACAAACAACAACCTTTAGAATATTTACATTTTTTAGTTAATGTACGGATAAATCATTGTTATATGGAATCTTCCTCTTATTCGTCCATCCTTTTCATTTATCAATTCATAATTATGTATTGTTATTAAATATTTTCTGTATTCTATAAGGCCCTTCATATGCGTATAAAAGCTTTGCACATACCTTTTCTTTTCGGTTAGCTACTTTGAGTTTTTTAACAATTACTAAATCCCCTATTCTAAATTGTACCTGTTTTAAAATTTTCTTGTTCTGTTTACTTTCGTACCTATCATGAATTATTTTCAATCTGCTTCTTGCTTTTTCTAACAATTGTATTATTTCCACATTACATTGTTCTCTTCTCCATGGTCTAGCCGGAATTATTTGTTGACATAAAGTAATTGGACTAATTTCAGTCGTTGTATTTGGAACATTGTTAAAAAATTCTCCACATCTAACAAATATTGAACCCATTTATTATGCTGTTTATGTGTTAATATTCTTAAATATTTAATCACCCCTTTAATGTACCTTTCTGCAATATTACTTTGAGGATGTCTTATGCTACAAAAACAAATCTTAATTCCCTTTTTACCTAAATTGTTCATTAATCTTGTATTTCTAAAATATGTTGCATTGTCTGCCAAAATTCTTTTTGGTTTACCTACTTGTTCTTCAAAACTTCTAATGGACTTAATAACATGTTTAGTATTACAATTTTTCGCTGGATATAACTTTATAAATTTTGAAAATGCATCTACCATAATCAAAATATGCTTGAACCCATATTGTCCTGTAACTAAGTTTGATAAGTAATCAATAGCTACCAGTTCCATCGGTTCATTTACCCTTATACTTTTGACAATATTTTGATTCTTAAAATTCTTTTCCTTTGCAAATTGACAAATTTCGCAAGTTTGAATTAGTTTCTTAATTAATTTGATGTCATTTTTCGTATAAAAACATTCCCTAAACATCAACCAAACTTTTCTTGTTCCACAATATCCAAATATTGTATGAATTTCCTCAACAATTTCTAACATGTCTTGTTTGCTTAAAACTATCAATTCTTTATTTTCTATAACCTTTACCAGTAAATTTTCTTTAATTTGATACCCTTTATAGTTGTTATCTTGACTTTGTAATACTAACGTTTTTAATTCTTCAACTTCTTCTGCTGTCTGTTTGATTAATATTTCTTGTTTTGATAACCTTCCTTCCTCATAAATTCTCTCAATTCCAATCAAGATTTGTTTCGGTTTCTCATAATTAGGTACATCTTTTCTACTTAAGAAATCTGCAACTACATTTAACTTTCCTGGCCTGTGTTTGATATCAAATTCGTATTGTTGTAAATACAATGCCCATCTGTATAACCTGTCATTATGGAAAGTTTTATTTTTCAAAAACGAAATTGCTGAATTATCTGTTTCTATATCAAATTTGTTCCCTGTTAGATAAAATTTTAATTTATTAATCGCAAATATAATTGCCAACATTTCTTTTTCAGCTACGGTATATCTAATTTCATACCCTTTTAATATTCTTGAAATAAAACATATGGGTACTTATATCCCATCTTGTACTTGTATTAGTTCTGCTGCAATTGCTTGATCAGATGCATCCGTACGTAATATAAACTTTTCTTCAAAATTCGGATATTTCAGTAATAATCCTTCGTAAGTAAAACCTCTGTTTGATGGTATTCAATGCTTTTTCTCTTTCTTCATTCCAAGACCATTTTACATCTTTTCTTAATAATTGTACTAAAGGTAACGTCAACTCTGAGTAGTTACTTATAAACCTCTTGTAATAATTGAAAACACCTAATAACCCCCTTAATTTTTTTAAATTCGTTGGACGAGGTAAATTATTGATTTCCTCCAGACGTTTTTCATTTATAGTTACTCCATTTCTACTTATTTCATATCCCAAATAAGTTACATTATCTTGCATAAATTCGCATTTTAAAATATTCAGTTTCAATCCATTTTTATTTAATGTTTCTACTATAATTGCTAAATGTCTTAAATGTTGTTGTTCGTTTTCAGAAAACAATAAGATATCTTCAACGTAATGCACACAAAAGTTTTTAAATTGGTTTAATAGCTTCTGCATTGCTCTTACTAGCGCTGCACAAGAAGTTGATAACCCAAATGGTACCACTTTAAAGTGAAAAATCTCTCCATCAATATTGAAAGCAGTATATTTTCTCGACTCTTCATGTAATGGAATAAGCCAAAACGAATTTTTCAGATCTAATTTTCTAAAAATCTTCTTATCCCAGATTTTACTTAATAATGCATCAATTATTTGTGGAGATTCGTATTGTGGCTTTGTAATTTGATTAATTCTGCGTGCATCCAAACATAAACGAAGAGAACCGTCACGTTTTTTAACTACAACTAAAGGATTGATAAAATTACTCTTTGAAGATTCTATTACTCCATCTTTTACTATTTTTTTAATTTCATTCCTAACTTGTCCTCTTAATACAAATGGAATAGGGTAAGATTTACTATTAAAACTTTTTGATTCATCAACCTGCAATCTATGAACATATTTTTGTGCTTGTCCTACCTTTTCATTAATAACCTCCTTATTTCTGTGAATTATTTCTAATATTTGGCCTTCAAATTGTTTATTCTTTTCACCTATTTTTAACTCATTCAGCAAAAACCTATTATAAATATTATTATTCTCTACATTATTTATTATATAATTACACAGGCCTGCAAATTGAAATTTTTTGATTTTTTTTACCGTAATGGGTGAATCGTATGTATTTTGGTGCGCTGAGTCCAAATATGACCTCAGTTTTTCTCCAGCACGTAGGGATTTTCCGCAAAATGAAAAAGAAAGTTATGCAAAACCCGCAGTACATATAGGTAAAAATGCATTTTGAAATAAAAAAAATATATATTACTAGTGGTTTATTTACATTTTTAAATACAATTTGATAAAAATAATATGTAGTATATACAATAAGGATTTATAATTCTTTATAATATCTACATCTTTTTCTCCAAAACTCTGTTTTGAGGTTTTCCGTTTGTGTGGGATGTCTGGAAGTTCTCTATGAAGCATCCAACAGTAGTCTCCCACCATATTCACATCCCATCGTCCTTGGTACCTCCGTTCCATTTCTTTGATGTCTTGGTGGAACCTCTCGCCCTGCTCTTCACTTACGGCATCAAGGTTTTCTGGGAAATAACTCAAATGGGAGTTCAAAAAGTGAAGTTTCAAGCTCATGGAGCACCCCAAGGTTTTAAAACATTTCAACATTTTATTTACAATTTCTTCATAATCCGGGTCCTTATTGTTCCCCAAAAACTTAGTCACAACTTCTTTAAATGATATCCACGCCTCTTTCTCAGCTTTTTTCATCACCTTTTCAAACTGATTGTTTTTCATTAGTTTCCGAATGTCCGGGCCAACAAAAACACCCTCCTTTAACTTTGCCTCAGACAGTCCCGGGAATTTCTTTTCAAGGTATTTGAACGTTTCGCCATCTTTTGGCAATGCCTTGACAAACTGCTTCATCAGTCCAAGCTTGATGTGAAGTGGGGGTAAAAGCACTTTTTTGGGATCAACCAAAGACTCAAAGTGAACATTTTTTTCTCCAACCTTCAAAGTTCTCGTTGGCCACACTTTTTGGCTCCAGTGCTGTGCTTTTGCCCGGCTATCCCACTCACATAGGAAACAGGGGAATTTCGTATAGCCACCTTGTTGTCCAAGCACCATAGAGATGACTTTGAGATCACCACAGATAGGCCATCCAAACTCCTTATATTTCAATTTATCAAGGATAAAAGCCATGTTGTCATACTTTTCTTTTAGATGCACAGAGTGCCCCACGGGTACAGAAGCGTATTTATTGCCGTTGTGTAGCAAAACTGCTTTTAAACTTCTTTTTGACTAGTCAATAAAAAGCCTCCATTCATCTGACACATGTTGAATGTTAAACATTGACATCAACTTGAGAACATCAGAACAATATACAAGTTCGCCATCTTGAGAAAAATTTGACTCAAATTGTTTTTCTCTGCTTCTGTACCAAGAGAATTAAGTTCCAGATCTCAACAAGTTCTTTTCTTGAAGTCTAGAGCCCAGTAATTCAGCAGACTCTTTAGAAAGCCCTAAACCACGAACGAGGTCGTTTAATTCTTCTTGTGAAAACTGTTGGGGTCCACAGTCTTCGACTTGAAACTCATCATCCAACTGCTCTGACTCGCTCTCTGATGACTCTGGCAAATCGTCAAAATTGTGTGGGGGCACTGGTACTGGAATACCGGGTCCATGAGGCACAGGCCGAAGTGCAGATTGCATGTTTGGGTAACATATATCTTTTTTATTTTTGGCATTGTACCCTTGTATGTTGCAAGAACAAAAGTAGCAGTCATCGCCGTGGTTTCTCGGCTCTCTCCAAATCATAGGCACCCCAAAACGAAAAGATTTCACCTTTCCTTTAGACCACATGCGAAGTCCTTCAACACAGCCTGAACACACTCCATGAGGGGCCCAAGATTTTTCTTGATCTCCGATCTTCACACCAAAATAGGCAAAGTACACTTTTTTAATAAACTCCGTAATACTTCGAGATTGTTTTTTTAATACAAGTTCGCCACAAATGTAACAGAAACTATCAGGATTATTAACACAAGCTCTTGAAGACATTTTGAAAGACACTTTAAGAATATTTAAATTGAAATGAACAAATCGAAGGACTACGAGGGGTATATATAGGGCAATGGGAAAATCCAGGTTTCATTTGTCAATAATGTTCACCACAATTACGCTAATTACCAGAAAGAATTTCTCCTATTTATTTATGTACTTTTAATAACAAAAACATTTATTACAGTAACATTGGAATCTGAAAACACCGAAGAAAAGCGATAAACCTTAATTGCATACTATTAAGGTAATGGGTTTCCATGATTCATACGCTGACTAATACTGTTAAATATACTAATTTTTATCATATTTCATAGTTTCTAATATAAAACTATGAAGCCGAATAGGAAAAACAACTTTTTTCGGCATATTCATAAATATACGCCTTAAGGTAGGCAATCCCGCAGAAAAATGCATTTTGCGGAAAATGCTTACGTGCTGGGAAAAAACTGAGGGCATTTCCGAACTCAGCGCACCAAAATACATAAGAATCACCCATTATTTTAAAGAAAAAAATTTGGTCGCAGACCTGTGTTATTCAACACTATAATGAACGAACCAATGAAAATTGTTCAATTTGTCAGAAACGGCCAATCAGAATTGACTGTCTTTGAAAACACCTAATGTCACAGTGTTTTCACGCGAGCCCGATTGGTTTCAATGATTTCAATTTAGTGAGTAGCCTTTGACTGACATTTCACCAAAACGTCAAAGTCAAAGTTTGCAAATCAGTGTCATTCTAAAAACTCATAATAATCGTGTTGGAAGCTCCAGTATTGAATTAATAATGGAAAACACAAAAAATGTATGCTGATACCTATGGTATCTTCATCTAAATTGTGAAGTACTTTTTTCTCTTGCAACGATAATGCTCCCACACCACAAAAATATTTCATGAACTGCTCCCTTACTTCTCTCACTTGGACTGTAGACTGATTTAAACATGGTTTTTTGTTACTTTGTAGTTGTGGGCTTTCAAAAGCTCCAAATTTCAGAAATATTCTCATGTTATTAAATTTCTATTCTATCTTCGCATCTTATCATATTATGTAATACCACTGCAGGTAAGATTATTTTATCAACTTTTATAGGATCTACACTTATTGCAGATTCAAATATTCTGAATTTTGAAACTAAAATACCGAAGGTGCATTCAACACCTGGTTATTATCTCCGCCAACTAATGACATGGCAGGTAAAAATGAAAATAATCTACTATAATTCCTTATTCGAACTCCGTCAAAGTAGTTGCCGATTTTGAAGTTGGTATTCAAGTAGCTATAAATATCTTTTTAACCCTTAACTGGTAACGTGCCGTCTGTGAGACTGCAAGCAAATTTTAATCTCAAATTTTCAGCAAAAGAGTACCGCTTTTCGGCAAATGATCTTATCTAATCTTTCTCCTCTTGGTACCCCACCTATCGCACAATTATTGGTAAATTTGGGTAACTAACGCTGGAGATGTGTTTTATTTTTAGTTCAGTACAGTCTGTGAGACGGCACGTTACTGTTTACGTGAGAATTTTTTTCAATTGGTAGGCATGGTAGGCCCTGTGAATTACAATATTTCTTTAAGTTTTTTTTTAGAAATGCATTGTTTTACTTATTATTAATCGTAAAATAAATAAAATAAGTTTTTTTTTTGTTGTCTTGGTCTGGTAAAAAGTACATTACCAATTTGTGTTCAAGTTGAAAATTATCTTATTATTTTTTCTCTACATTAAGTTTTCGGTTATTTTAAATAAAATTATTACTAAAACATATATGCCTAACAAACCTCTATATATATATTTAAAAAAATAATTAAAACAGTTTGATTTTTTTCGCTACAAAAGTGACGGTTTACGTGAGAATTTTGTGCCACTTCTAGGCATGGCAGGCCCTGTGAATTACAATATTTCTTTAAGTTTTTTTTTACAAATGCATTGTTTTACTTATTATTAATCGTAAAATAAATAAAATTACTTTTGATCAAAAGTTTTCCTTTGTTATCTTGATCTGGTAAAAAGTACATTGCCAATTTGTGTTCAAGTTGAAAATTATTTTATTATTTTTTCTTTACATTAAGTTTTCGGTTATTTTAAATAAAATTATTACTAACAAATATATGCCTAACAAACCTCTATATATATATTTAAACAAATAATTAAAACAGTATATTTTTTTTCGCTTCAAAGGTGTGCCAGTCTCACAGACTGCACGTTACCAGTTGTGTTCCAAAATTTCACGTTACCAGTTAAGGGTTAAAGGTGTTACATTAACAGGTTGCCGATTTCATTTTACACAAAGTTGGTGGACAAAAATCCAAAAACTAGGATTAACTAGTCAATACAAAAGTAGTTCAGAAATCGGTACCTAAATTGCTACACTGGACTTTTGGTTTAGCTATGTTGCAGCCAGTGGTGTGCCCATAGGGTATACTCCATATACGCCGTATACTCTCAGGATTTTCTAGGCATACTGCGTATACTGTCAAGCAATTTTGTGAAAACTCGTTGAATGTGCTTACAAATTAGGCCTAACGTCAAGTCGAATGCTACTTGAACAATTGTCTGCACCAAGGCTGCCAGTGTTTGTAGGATTTATCCACCACTCTACCGTTCCAGTAGCAGTGAAGGGTGTATTCCGCGACCATAGGTGAAGGTTTGGCTGCGAGACCATCGATGGGCACTTTCAGCTCCTTGTGGTCAAGTTAAAGAATGCAAAAAACAGACAAGGAAGAAGATGCATTACGAAAACAATTTTTTGTCAATACATTTAATTAGGTTAATCGGTTTTTTGAATTTTATATGGAAAAAAATAATAAAAAAATTTTAAGCTCATTTGTTGTAATTGCCTCCCCCCGCCAAGCAACCATAGAAAAAGGCACACAATGGGTTACTGGTAGTATAGTACCTTCGAAAAAATTGATGGGAATATCACTGGTTGGAGCCCAAAGATGTTAACGATTGTTTTGCATTTTATTTTATGGCAATGATTCCCAAAGACAGAAGAGTATTTAATTGATAATTATATTAGCAAATCTGCTACGTTTCAACCTTTACTATGGGCAAGTGCATGTGAACGTGAACGCACTACTAATGCTTGAAATCGTTTCATAGCAAATTTAATTCATATTTTTATTCAGCCCATCCAAATATATTGTATCTTGTTTTTTAATATACTCTTAAGCAGAAGAAAAAAAAAAATTTTAAATACTGCGGATTAAGAGTCCGGTATATCGGTTTACGTATGGCAACTTTGTGTTGGCCGGCAGAATTTGAGTATTAATAACGAAGATTATAAATGAAGCGGCGGAGTTAAGGAACAGCGCATTCAACAATACATCCAGCAAAGGATAATCTGTAATTAAATATTCTCCTAAGCACAGCACAAAATCTTGCCATTTTTATCGGTTTCAAGGTTATGTTGTTTATTCACTGTAAAATATGTTACTTAACCAACTATTGGATTAAACTAGAGACCCTTTCATTAAATTATTTTACAAGTCCATAAGAGTATTTTAACCAGGAATACGAAAATTTTAACGATTTATCGTTGATCACTGATACATATATCACCATCAAAAGTTGTAATACATATCGTCAGTGAAGTAACAGTACCTCCTATCTCTCTTAACCTAAATTTTACAGGAGAGGGTAAAAACGGATTGCCACTACGGGCGTATGACACATACAATGCTATAGAGATAAGAGGTATTGAAGTTAAAATTTCAAGATAGGAGGTATTGTTTTTTCCTGTTTTGCCGGCAGTTTTACATTATCTGCACATAGGAGCTATTGCAATTATGCGCAGTAAAGTTAGGAATTGATTGCTGTATAAATCGCAATTTTGAAAATTTTGTCAGATAGAAGGTATTGTTACTTCACTGATGATATGGAATGCTGCCTTTATCTGTTTACAGAATTAATAAACAACGCATAAACTATACTGCTGTATTAAATAAACGCAGTACAATGGACACAAAACTTATAAAATTAGAATTTATGGAAAGCTCCCATAAGAAAGTTAACGTTACTTGTCCACAATCAGCTGTTAGGGCCGAGCTTGCGACGTCACGTGGAAAAGCCTAATTAATTGATATTTTTTGACAAAATGGAGACAATATAAAAGGTGACCCGGATACCCGACTAGTAAATTATGTAATGCCCAGAAAGTTAGCATTTTTCGTAGAAGATGATAAACACTTAAAAACAATAGGAATAAGCTCTAGAAAAACACAACAATTCAGTAATAACAAGAATCACCCCATCCCATACCGCATAATGTTGATTCTTGTTTCATATAATGCAATAAATCCGCTTTAGAGAAATATTCAATCCGTCAATAGTACCATTAAATCGCTTCAGTATGGGTTGAAGTAACATAAACATACTCTGTGTGATGCTGATGCTGCTACCAATATCGCATAGAAAGTCACATACTTGAATTTGATAGCAGTTGGAGGTGTGAAAGTATTTACGACAGACAACTTGCAGTTTGAATTGATGAGTAGGTACTATTTCAAATTAGTTCGGTTTAAAATTCGCAGCGTTAAAATGCCTAGAACATAGAGCTTGAACATTGTATGAAACTACAAAAGTACAAACAAATAAGAAAACAATGTCATAAAAAAAAATCGCCTGTATGGAAATATTTTCATTCGCCAGAAAATAATAAGGCAAAATGTAAAGTCTTCGGGTACCCGAGGGTACCCGGGTACTGTTTTCAGGTACCCGGGTTTGATTTTAGACCGGGTACGACATCCCTAAAAGGTTTACTTTTAAAATAATAGTCTCAAGATATATTACACTACGATTTGTTTTTCAACTGCGGCACAAACCTTTTCCAGCTGTGTTAAATTTTAAACCTGCGATCGGTCATGTTAGAAAAAATCTAATGTTTTCGCCTTTTTAAAATTATCGTCTGCTTATTCATTACCATTTCTGGTCTTATTCAATTTTTAAGAGTGTACTAATTATATCAAAGCTTATTTTGCAGCAACAGGTCTATTAACAAATTAAAGCAGAAAATAATGCTTGCCAAAGTAAAAAATTAAAATTATTCATATAAACTGAAAATCTTAATTTTATTCTTTACACATAGTAATTATAAAACAGCCTCGACGCTGCTAATGGTGTAAGAGGCACTCAGATTAAGTATGTAACAATGAACAATAAATATATTTTTAAGACAATTTCTTCCGATTCACAGTCAGAATCAATTACGACGCTGTCCTCTGAATCCGAGCTATCCTCAGGATCAACACCTGTTTCTTACAAAAACACATATCTCTTCATAATATCATCGATTTTCTTTTTGCACTCCAAACGATGAGCACGCGGCTTGCAGTCCAGTGCAGGATCCCTGGAAGTTCCAGCTGCTAGTAAGTCCTAGTGGCAATCCAATAAATCAAACTTGCGCCTCTTCTGCAGCAAGTTCCCCAGCGCCTCGAAGCAGTGCCTGATTTCGTGCTGCAAGTTCTCCTCGGAAATGGGGAGCTGCTTAACCTGCACGCATATTCGAAGTCATTTGAGAATGTTATGTTGTCTCTGTAGTTCCGGGTATCTCCAGGTGCTTTGGGGCTGAAAAGTCCAGCCTGAAGTCGAGAAGCCCCATGTTCGGCTTCTCATTTTTAAATTGACGCAACTTCTGTATCTGCACGGCGAACATTTTTGTTGCATTTGTTTCCTACAAGAATAATATAACAGTAGGGTGTACATACCACAAAACAATACCTCGTGCTAATGCATACATCAGCTGTGCAATGCGCGCGTAAACAATCAGTGTTGCCAACTGTTGATTTTTTTCCGTAATAGAAATTTAAAAAAATAGTAATAGATTTAGCAGTTTGGGTAATAGACTAATAATAATATAAATTCTACTCAAATCCATCACAATAATCAGTTTTTTATGTTAGCGTTAACTTTTGAACTCGGTCTTTAACCTCTGTAGACTAACTATGGAAAGTTATGTAGCCCATTTTTACTTCCTTTTACAATAAAGGAAGTATTGGATTCACCCCAAAAATTCGAAATAGAGTTTTCAACAGATCTTCACGTTTTAGAGTCCCCTGATCCCAAAAAACATATTTTTTTTTCATTTGTCTGTCTGTCTGTCTGTCTGTGTGTCTGTGAACAGAATATCTCAAAAACGAAAAAAGGTATGGCGTTGAAACTTCATATATAAGTTTTGTGTACTCTGTAGATGCGACAGCAAGCTTTTGATGAAAATCGCATAACCGGAAACGTGTTTACTCTTGTGATTTTTCAGTTTTTTTCGATTTTTTCAAAAACGGCTCTAACGATTTTTTCAAACTTTACATTTTTATTACACTATTAATGTGTATTAATGTGAAATAGGTGATTTTCCAGTTGAATACTTCTAAAATGGGTTTCTTTTGTTTTTTTTACTATTTATTTTATTAACTCCTATTTTAAATTGAACACCCGGTATATTATTACATTTTTGAATTCAGCTTAAAATTCTAGAGAAAATTTGTCTCTTTAACTAACGCTCTATTTTGTACCGTTTTTGTAGAATTGGTCATTTTTGAAAATTTTTGACAAATGCCTAAAAATTTAAAATAAAATTTTTAGTTAATTATAAGATCACTGTAAAAGGAAGTTGTGTGCGTGTATCACACCAGATTTTTTTATATGGAAATGCAAATAGCGAAATTCTAAGGTAACAATTATTGGCAACAAGCATTATCACTAGACTGATTGGTGTTGGTACATTATTTTTGCAGTGAGATTTAGAGGTTTCATGTTGAGTGGTTGACATTTAATTATTATAAATTTTAGTTGTGCCTATTATAAACTTGAAATCTGATTTTATAAATTAGGAGTGAGGACAAATTAAGTTTAAAACAAACAGTACTACAATTTAAAATAATTAACATGTCAACCAGTCAAAATGAAACCTAACCTCACTGCAAAAATAGTAACCAGAAACGTATCGAGAGATCCAAAAAAAACTGTTCCTCAGCGGGCTGTGGAAATTGAACGTATGAATAATATGTTGGTGACACTGTACGTCAATGTCAAATTCGAGGTTATCAGGTTAGGTTTTCCGTCAGTTATGACACAAAATGACGCAAATCCTAACCTGCTAACCTAGAATTTGACATTGACGTACAGTGTCACCAACATATTATTCATACGTTGAATTTCCACAGCCCGCTGAGGAACAGTTTTTTTGGATCTCTTGATATGTATAGTATTCCAACCTAAAATTGGAAAGCTATTTAAAATCCAGTAGACCATGAAAAGTGTAAGTCATGTCCAAGTTGGTTTCATACAATCGGTAATAGTTATTTTCATGACAAGCGTCGAAAGTAGCAAATATCGTGCGAGTGTTGATTAGACAAACGAGGGCGTAGCGAAGCGAAGCCCGAGTGGATCTAAAACGCGAGCACAGATATTTGCACTTTCGGGCGAGTTATGAACACTATTTTTTAGACGACCACTCAAAGTAAATTCTATTTTTAAGAATTGTTTTTATTTCGTTTTGCAAAATTGATCGTTATATTATTATTGGTACAATTATAAAAAATTAGAGCTTGTTGGAAGCAGAGCAACGAATAAAGCAAAAGCGTCTGGATTATTTGAATCACGGTCTGCTGAATTGTGTGACAAACGTCAACGTGACGTTTGTCATACAATTAAGCAGGCCGTGATTTGAATAACTTTGTGCCGTTACGATATGACTAGCACGATATAATATCGTGCTAGTGTATGAAATAGTCAATTTTCTGTAGTAGGCTGCTGTCGCGATAATGTTACTTTCATACGTGGTCGTCTAAAAATAATATTCTAATGCCAATTAGCTTTCAAGTAATGACAGTTCATCTGCAAATTGTACATGTAACTGTTTTGTTAAGGCATTGTAACATTGTGCATGATTTAAGTAGGTGCTAGTTGAGTTTTTAAAACCGTATAGTAGCATAGAAAATGTTGAAAAACGTATCTGTCTTCCAAACTTCCCATTACATCTGTCAAATTTGAAGGTTATTATCGAAGTGTCACTGAATGACAATCAAACAGTAATTTTATGAATTAAATTACGAAGTGACTTACGGTTCTCAATGCTGGCCTGATTTTAAATAGCTTTCCAATTTCTGGTTGGAATACTATACCAACACAATTCTATCAAGTGGCAATGCGTTCCCAGAGTTTCATATGAAAAATATTGACCATATAATAGCGATGACTATTTACTGTACATAAGAGCGACACATTTTTCAAAAGTATACTAGCCTGCGATTGCCCCATACCGAGCAAAGTTCAATAGTAATTAACGTATTAAGAGGAGTAACCCAGTCTTAACATTCGAGCATATTTTTTAATTTTTACCACTCGAGCTAGCGCAGCGAAGCGAAAGTGGTAATTTATGTGAGAAATGTTAAGACGGTTTTCCCTCGAAATGCGTTCATTAGTTTATTGTTCATTGAGGCAATAATTTTAAATCAATAATAATTACTAAAAACTACTAAATTGAAATCGGACTACCATGAATATGTGTGATGTTGCTATAGTGCATGCATGTTAAATGTATCTTAACATTTGAGGACGCGATCATGTTAAACACTGTTTAACTGTATGCATTATCACCAAACTCTTTTTACCGAGAGGTGGAGAGACTGGTGCTTTGTAAGCTTTAGCGTCTAAATAATTATTAATATTATTGTCCGATTCAACAACGACAAGACAAGTTTTTAGAGGTTATATGTTGACTACGCCACCAAAAAAGCGCTCGTAAATTATTCAATCCGATCCATCTACCGCAAAATCAGCTGACCACCAATCGGTAAACTGTAGATACCTACCAATGTAGTTTTCGTATGCTTTAAATTTACCATTTATTGACAATGTCAAACTGACAAATTAAATTCATCAAAGTGACACATATTAAGGAAGACAACTCCGGCCTTGAACGCTATCATTTATTTTTGGATCAGTAATGGCTGCTGACATTAGTGTTTGCCCGACTCTTATAATGGGTGATTCATTTAGAGGTACTTTTTCCAGTAGGAATTTTATGACAGATCTAACTGTCAAACTGTCAAAATTTAATGATATTTTTGTTCAGTATTGTTTGACATTTCATCATGGAAAGACTTACCCCAGAACAGCATTTACAAATTATTCAGCTGTATTACGAAAATCGGCGTTATACGAGGAATGTGTTTCGTGCGCTTAGAGCAACTTATGGTCCTCATAATCGGCCTACCGAACGCACAATTCGCTATACCATCGACAAATTTGTAAACCAATTTTCATTATTGGATAATACGCGACCAAATAGAACACATCCAGCACGCAGTGAAGAAAATATAGTGGGGGTAGCAGAGAGTGTACGCGATGACCGTGATGAATCGATTCGGCGTTGTTTTCAACAGCTTGGCTTATCGTATGGAACAACTTGGCGTATTTTACGTAAGGATCTTGGTTTAAAAGCATACAAAATTAAACTCGTGCAAGAATTGAAGCCGGCCGACCTTCCGTCGTTTTAGTGTTTGGGCTCTTGAAAAGCTTGAAGAGGATCCACTGTTTTCGCCCAAAATTTTGTTCAGCGATGAGGCCCATTTCTGGCTTAATGGTTACGTCAATAAGCAAAATTGCCGTATTTGGGCTGAAGTGCAACCCGAAGAGGTTCAAAAGCTGCCATTAGATCTAGAAAAAACAACGGTTTGGTATGGTTTATGGGCTGGCAGAATCATCGGTCCATATTTCTTCAAAAATGAGACCGGCCGGAACGTAGCTGTGAATGGGGCTTGTTATCGCGCCATGATAACAGCTGCCTGAAATTGAAGCCCGTGATCTCGACGACATTTGGTTCCAACAAGACGGTGCTACTTGCCACACAGCCCGTGAAACCATGGCATTATTGCTAGAACAATTTGGTGAACAGTTAATTTCACGCTTCGGACCAGTGAATTGGCCGCCTAGATCATGTGATATCACACCTCTAGACTTTTTCCTTTGGGGTTACGTAAAGTCCAAAGTCTACATGGAAAAGCCGGCTACGATTGAGGAATTGGAAGCTAACATTACTCGCGTCATTCGCCAAATACCACTTGAAATGCTCGAACGCGTCATCGAAAATTGGAACCTCAGAATGGATCATGTTAGCCGCAGTTACGGCCAACATTTGAAAGAAATAATCTTTAAAAAATAAATGTAAAGAATGGTTCTTTTGTATGATAATAAAGATTACCCGATAAAATTGTATTTTTTATTTTTTTTATTTTTGAAAAAGTACCTATAAATGAATCACCCGTTATATAGGCAGACCTCGCCGTTTGCGGGGGTTACGTTCCGGAAGAATGCTGCGAAGCGCAATACCGCGATGCGCAAGTAAACACATAAATGATAAAAATGGGGTTAGGTTCCATTAATTATATTTATTTATATTATGCAACCTCAAAAAACCAAAACTTTTCTGCGTTTTTTGTCTGGCAAATCTGAAGCAGAAACTTTACGCTTAGACGACATGGTTTTCCGTGTTTTAAAAATTAAACTCAATTGAATTTTCGGCAGAAACGCTCGAAAAGACAGTAAAGTTTGAACTAAAATTCCATATGTAACATAAGTCTGTCACTTGAATCTAGAGCTCGAATGTCCATTTGTTTATTCAAGTTATAATTTTATAATTTATTTTAGGTCCAATTTAGTAATAAGAGATTCAAAGGAATAAGATCGATAAGTGTGTTTACAATTTCGTGATAAATAATGTTATTTAGGTGTTCATGACATAAACCGCATACGTCTGCTTTATTAGCTTATAGCCGGTCTTATAAAGGTCACTAATCTAACGTTAACTTTAAATCGCCGTCAAAATAAACAAAAGCTCATCAAAACGTTGGCGCTTATGACATATTATTCATTAGTAAACAAATTTTTATGCGCTTTTGTTTATTTTAACAGTAAATTAAAGTTAACATCAGATTAGTGGCCTTTATAAGACCGGCCGTTAGTGTGTGAAAGTTGAAACAGTTGGCAATTCCATTCGCGAACGGCAAAGCAATCCGCGAACGGCAAAGAAAAGGGAGCACAAAGGTGCCCTGCGTAAAATCAAATCAGCGAACTACAAAGCCGCAAACGGCGAGGTCTGCCTGTAACTATATACAGGGACTCTAGTCTACAGTAGAGTACCCAGATTACATTTCTGACATTAAAGCTTTTTGAACAGTAGTGACACTATACTGAATGGCAACGTGTATTTTGACCAAATTAAAAAAGTCTACGATGCCATTTTCCGAAAATCTGGCGACTAGTGATAAAAATGTCAAAATTAAATTTTTAGGTTAGACTAGGAAAACAGTACATTCATATGCTTTACAATTTCAAACATGACATTTGACAACAATTTGATTGCTGGTTCTACGCCTCTGATAAATTTGACGTTAACATCAAAATATAGGCGGCCACCATGATAAAAAGAAAGTTACTAAATTTTTGTATCCTTCCTCTTAAAGAAAATTAACTGACAGATGACATCTATAAGCCGTTCACGATCTTTTTGGGTCAGATGAGGCTATGACCATCTAGTAATTTTGTTGGCAGAACCTCTGTTGCAACTAAACTCCCTCATGGAAATTGACACTTTTTGTGTTAGGTTAGGTTGTTTTCAGTTTAAGGTTATATTTTCTGAATAGGTACATTGTTGCCGGATATTCTCTAGTCTCCACATTAACTCGCGTTCTTTTAAATTTGGTTTGTCCTTTTTAAATTGGAAGTAGCATCGTTTAATGGACATTTTTTGTTGTAACAAAATTATTTTGACCATTTTGACTTTTCCTTTGACGAAAATTAAAATTATTTTTACACATTTGATATACATTTATATTCTTGCGAATATTAAAATAATAAATCTGGCAATGTGGTGGCAAGAAAATGTCGAACAGACACTAATAGAAAAAAAAGTTGCATCCGCTACATCATCGAATCAGTTAGTCCAACATGAAAAGAAAAAATCATAGCCAACTATGTTCCAAAACGGTAGTGAACGGCTTATACGTCCTCTAGTCTACAGAGGTTAAAGACTGAGTTCTAAAGTCAACTTTAAATTAAAAAACTAACAATTTTCACTTATTGGGGCAGAATTTAAATTATTTTTTCTACTCACTGTGTAGAAAGTCGGCTTTTGCGCCCTAGTTTTAGGAAACAAAACTGTCAATTCCCAACCAGCGGGAGCCAATTTTTATTAACTCCCGGCGGGAGCCAATGTATTTTACCTCCGCATTTGTGTTTATGTCACCATAGATGTCACACCAAAGCTTGGCAATGCTATGTTAATTTCAAAATTAGACAAAATTTCACTTCAGAAATCTTGTCACTATAATGATTTCCTAAAGTAAAATTTTAAAATTTCGCGTTATAGAACATGCGTTCGAAGAAAAAATCATATATATATATATCACTGGAGCAAATGTTCATTTCTTCCCTTGCGTGTTTAATGCCCTCCGCTAACTGGTCGGGCATTAAATTCACACGCGTGAGGAAATGAATACCTTTGCTCCCTAGATATATAAATAGCTATTATTAGTCTATTACCCAAACTGCCAAATCTATTAATATTTTCATTAATTTCTTTTACGGAAAAAAGTCAAGAGTTGGCGACACTGCGTGAAGACGTTTTTTCGATCTGGCAACAGTGTGCGCGTGTTGCGGTCCAAAATGGCGACCGGATGATTGTCAGTGAATATTCGGTTGGTGATGTTTTATGTTAATATTATTATAAGTTAAATTCTATTCATTATAGTCCCGGATTGTCAATGTCTAAATCCAATTAAAAACAATCCTTTATATCATGCTTAATACTTTTAAGGGAAGCTATGTGTAACTAGAAACAATTAAGTTACTAATGTCAAAACTATAAATTGTAGGTTATGGTTAAATCAAAATATTTTTTATTTCGAACTGACTTAGCAAAAATAAATAAAAGTTGCCAGGTAACAAAAACGCAAATTTTGTTGCATTGTCGAACGTAGTAGTAACAAAAAAACAATAGAAATTCAACAGTGCTACCATAAAACGTAATTTTTGACAATCCGGGACTATAGTGAATCGAGTTTCAATTTTTTGTTTTTAATAAACGGAAGTACTATTGCTCGTGGCCTTCCCATTTGCCGGATTTCGACTCGCCGGAATTCAAAAAAACCTTGTCTTAGTTTCTTTTTGGCACCAATAGTACATACAAAATTTCTCAAGAGAGAGTAATGGAAAACATCCCGTGCAAGAGAACAATAATTATAGAGGTTGAATATTGTTAGTTTTGCGAATGTATGTAAATTGTAAATTAATGTTTACTATAAACCTATCACACATTTTCATATAGTAACGTCGCAAATGTGGTTTGTTAAAAAGTTGAAAAAGTTGAAATATTCTGTATAATACAACTCAGACCAATCCGAAATAATGTAATTAAACCTCAACTTCAAGATGCTGTCTCTTAACGAAGCGTTTTACAATGCATGTGTATTAGTATTTTTGCTTCATTATAACAAGAATCTGCTGTAGCATTAAAATGTTCATATAAGCATATTTGTGGATATAATGTTTTTTTTCATTGCAGCTGATATTTCAAGCATATCTGGGTCCGACTCGGAGAAAGAAGATAGCTTGGAAAATGTCGCAGTTGCACAAGGAAAGCTCTTTCTTAAAAACAACCAAGGGATGGTCTTTAGTATGTACCGGTGCCTTCTGTTTGAAAAAAAGGTACATTTAAACTAGCCCTGATTTTATAAGACTAATACAGCTTTTGTAAAAACCTAAATGTAACAAAAAAGCTATTAATTACAGGATGAATTGGAAGACAGTCTTCTCCTGAAGCAGTTGCGAGCATGCTCTTCAAATCCGCAATGGACAGTCCTGATGCTAGGAGGGGGACATTTTGCCGGGGGCGTTTTTCAAGGCAGCGATCCCGTGCTGCACAAAACCTTCCATTGTTACACAGTTCGGGCCGGGCAAGGGGGCTCACAGGGAGCAAGGGATAATCGCTCGGGCGGCTCGCAGCCCAAAAGTGCTGGTGCTTCTCTTAGGAGATACAACGAAACCGCCTTAGTGCAGGTGATTAAGCAAAATCGGTTGTGGTTAAGTCAAAATTAAAATAATCTCACTTGTAGCATGTACGAGATATCATAGAAGTTTGGAAGGATGAAATTGCTAAAAGCAGCTTAATTATATATAGAGCTACGGGGCCATATAATAGATCCGTTTTGTTCGGGGGAAAGACTCCTCCATTAAACCGCTCGGATCCCAGACTGAAGACTATTCCCTTTTCAACAAGAAGAGCGACATTTACAGAGTTGAAGCGCGTTCACAACCTTTTAACGACTGTCTATGTTTATGGTAAGTTGGAAATACAGGGTTTTCATTAATTCCCATTTCCCACGTGACTATGTATTCAACCTAAATGCGAGGCAACCAAACTTACACAATTGGCAGTACTCCCTAAATACAGTAACACAAAATTATCAGTGGCGTAGACACGACACAGACGCTTGAAATCTGCCAAAAATTGCTAAAGCCGACGCGAATGTAATTTTAGCGATCGCCACGAACGATCCTCACGCAGCGGGTCCTCCAGCGGAGGCTCGTCAGCCGCCAATCTCGCTCGGTTGGGCCGTTGAAAACTGCCGAAAATTGTTTCTAAACAGGAAAACGAAACGTTTATGTCGCGTTGGCAATTTGTTTAGGGATATTACCAATACCACCAACCTTTGAAAAACAAATTAATAGCGGCAAATTTAAATTTAGTCACGTGGGAAATGGGAATTAATGTACTTATCATAATTATCGAGGGTAATTCAGATGGGCAAACTATTATTGACCTATTATCTGCTGTGCTACTGCTGAAGTATGGGCTAATACAATACAATTCAGAAGGTGCGAAACTGGTTATGAATGAAGACTTTTCTGTTGCAGAATCGGTTGAAAAAGCCATACAACAGCTGCCCAAACAAGAGCCACTGGAGCATCCAAACAGACGCAGCAAGAGCAAAATATCAAATATTAATCGTGCAAAGTCTCGGGAAGAAGTGGAAAGAGCTCTCCCAACAAACTGTTTAACTTCAAGTAGTTCAGAAGATGATTCCGATATGGACGACTTGAAACAGCAACCAGAGCTGTTGACTAGCGAGCAAGAAATTTCATTCCAAGATTGCCTGCAGTCATTTGGGGACAGCCTAACCCCTGAGCAGAGAAAAAGAGCTCCTAGGAAGCCTAAGAAGCCCCACAAGTCTAAAAATCGAAAGCTCAAGGAGAGGGAAGCATTAAGGAAAAAGCAGACCTATGAGATCGTCAGTTCAGGTGATGTGGAAAAACTAGAGGCTCTTTTAAAAGAATTTGTGCTTACTCATAAGGAAGGTGAATTAATAAATGATGAAGGGAAGGTTGAGTCGCAGCTTTCAGCTGAAAGTGAAAAGCCTAATATTAACGAAGTGGTAGATGAAAGAGGAAATACCCTCCTGCACGTAGCTGCCATGCACGAGCAGTTAGTTACAGTTCGTTTGCTCTTGGACTATGATGCAAATCCCTGTGCAAAGAACGATAAACAGTACACTCCTTACACTTGCACGCAAAATAAAGATGTTAGGAAGATTTTCAAAGACTTCGCTCAGGAATTTCCGGAGAAATACAACTATAATAAGGTAATGAATTAATGTAATTTTGGCGAATGTTGGTATTTTATAGACATTATGTGTTAGGCTCAAATACCTTTACCTGTAGTAAGTACTGAAGAACAGGCCGAAAAGAAAAGAATTCTGAGGATCGCTAAGAGAGAAAAGGAAAAGGAGAAAAAGAAACAAAATGCCATAAAGAAGCAGGAGGAAAACAATAAAGAGCGGTTCCTAAATTTGAGCGATAGAGAAAAGGTACGTGTCTACTATTTTTGCGTTTGTTTTTAGTACTGTACAATGTCATATATTGTATAAAACTTTTACCAAAAATAGACCAACACTATCGATCTAATAAGTTGCCCAACATGTCCACCGTTTCGTGCAACGCACTCTTTTGGAGTTCGTGATTTGTTCCTTTGATTATCTCATCGGGTGATAATCAGGCAGTTGCCTGCCTGATTTTATTTTTTAAATTCTTTAATTTTGAGGTGGATCTGCATATACTATGGACCTATTAAACTATATCGGACGTTAGTACCCCAAATGGTTCGATGATTCGTCCCTCTCATCCAATATTAGTGTTCTCGTCAGAGCAGGACACGATTATTTTGCTTATTCTTATTGATAACCTTATTATTAGTAAATTTTGCTTCATTGGTTCATAAAGTTCGGTGTAAAATTAATGGATCATCTTCAAGCTATTCAACTAACCACAAAAATTAGCCAATGAATGTCCTGATATTTCGACCAACGAAATTTTGAAGGTATTTTTTTTTTTTTAGAAAGTTTTCACTCTGGCCTATTTTAGTTTTGTACTGCTGGCCGCAGTATAAACCCTCTAAAATAAATAAATATTTATAAATCATCACTACAATTCTACTTACTTAACCCATTATGTAATGAGACGCCAGCAAGCTGTCCAGCACAGCCCTGACTTGTAGACCTAAATTAAAGTGAAAACAAACAACAGAATGTGAATTAATTAATAGGTGGAAAGTGCACGGGCGGATAAAGTGAAGTGCAGTGCAAACACCAGCAGAAGGAAAAACCTACGACGAGTGAATCAAAACCGCTAAATACGGAGAAAGGATGGAAGGTCACCCCAGTAAGGACGAATCTCACAGAACACACCGTATCACAAAACAAAGAGCGTGTCACAGACAAGCTGCTCGCGATTTGTGCATCAGAAAGATGAGCAAACACAGCTAAAGGCGCCCATACACGCAAAATGATGAAGTACCAGTCCTGACTCGCGGATCTAAATTAAAGTGAAAACAAAGCGAATTAATAGGCAGAAAGTGCACGGGCGGATAAAGTGAAGGGCAGTGTAAGCACCAATAAAAGGAAAAACCTATGATGAGCGAATCAAAATTGCTAAATACAGCAAAAGGACGGAAGGTCCCAGTAAGGCCAAATCTTGCAGACCGCACCGTATCACAAAACAAGAAGCGCGGTAGAGACAAGTGACTTGCAATTGGTGCATCAGAAAGACGAGCAAACGCAGCTAAAGGAGCCCATACACGCAAAGCAGTACCAGTAAGATGGAGGAAATTCTGCAATCCCTACAATCGCTACAGGTGGAATGCGATGGACTCCACAGAGAAAAGGAAACACTTTCCGAAGAAACAATAAAAGTCGTAAAAGAATTAGAAGAATTAAGTGAAATAAATGGAAGAAGAGTGAAATAGTGAGAGAGAGAGAGAGAGAAAGAGACAAACTATATAGGAAATTAGTATATCTAAGAGAAAGATTGTCAAAATATCCTAAAAGTGATCCAAAAGAAAAGATAACCAAATACACTCCAGAAGAACTAAAACAAGTAGCAAAGTCAATAAAAGAAGATGAAGAACCCAGACTAGAGTGCTTTATTAACCAGGCAAGCTTATCCCACTTGATTTTGTGTCACAGGGATTTTAGCGCCAAGCCGTTGGCTGCGCTGACCGGTAACCCTGCATTCTGTCGTCTGTCAACCAAGCAAGACTCGAAACCGTTGGAGTACGTACTACTCGATCCAGACGAACAGTGCATGCTGATTTAAATTTTGGTGCATTCCATTACGATGCTAATTATAATTAGTCTTCATCCAAGTGTGGTTATTTAAATCTATATACAGTGTGTAGGTGTTGTTCTGTGCTGTCACTGTATCTGTCAGTTCTATTGAGTTCTGTCACTTGTCACTGTTGTTTGAACTAAGGTACTATTAAAGTCTCTAGTTTGAACCACATGCGTGTTAGTTAACAGTGTTTCGTTTTGATTTGTTCTGCTTTCTTTTTATTTGTTTAAAAACCAATCTTTTTAAGACTGATAAAATTAAATGACATGATCGTTGTTTTTTCGAATTACCGTATGCTATTTGGAAAGTAACTAGATTTGAAATTGCCGCCGCTTTCAGTAACTCAAAATGGCGGACGAGCTTGCTCGTATAAATATAGTACCTTAACCCAGACGATGGCTAAAAAGGCTAGACTGGGGATTAGATCCACATCAAAAAGGAAAGGTACAACTAAGATATGTAAGAAAAACAACAAGCAGAAAGAAAAAGAAATGAGAATAGGTGCATGGAATGTGCAAACAAAGAAGGCAAATTTAAACAACTGATAGAAGAATCCAGAAAATACAACATACAATATGTCCCCGGAAACAAAGATAATATATACATAGATCTCTAAACACAATGGGCGTGAAGTTACGGTGAAAGTACTTTTGTACGCGCGTGACAGATGGCGTAAGTCATTGCTTTACTTTAGAAATGTAGCTGACCAAACATTGGTTCGTAGCAGATGTATTGGCTGCATGTTTGGACCAGCGTATTTGCAAACCGCACAGATAAACGCAGATAATAATCTAGGAAAGGGATTATTCTCAGCGTGTTATTTGTAAACAGAGTTCAAGTTTAATAGCACACTTTTATAAAATAATACATTGCAAGGATATTGCACACAATAAAACAAGTGTGATGTGAAAAATACTGTAAATAACTTAAAAAGTTGAAAAAATATGACTATTGTAGGTCATGTTTTTTCGTTAATCGTTAATATCAATCTTTACTAATGGTTGTAAGTGAAATCATTAGTTGTGTCAAAGCAATGTTAGTTATTTTTCATTAAAAATCATTTTAAAAGTAACGTTTCGCTATTTAATATAGCTTCTTCAGACTTGATACAATTTGTTTATAACAATTTAAAAAATTTTTGGGACACACACATTTAAAAGGCACAAAAGTTTTGTATCTAGAAATAAGAAACATTTTATAAGTTAGATTTGTGAAACGATAAATTCCTCTGTTTTTTATTTTTTGGTTTGTTTTTTCTTTTTTATATTTATATTTGTTCCAAGTCATAAAGTGGTTATAGTTTTATACTATTAATTTCAGTTTTAAAATGGTTTAAGAATAGTGTAAAATTGGATTTAACCATTTGTTATTTTAAGAACGTTTTGCCCATCCCATTTTCAAAGAATAATAACAAGCTATAAACAAATACAAACAAGAACAGCAACATTCTTAAAACAAAAAGTCAATTACCACTTTAAGAAAAATCTCAATAAACACAATGCAAAAGTTTTCAATTGAAAAATGTCATAAACAAAACTGATAAGTTCTACAGCAAATTCCTAAAAAGTAAATTAACCGAGTGGCGATTTTGCTCGATTAAAAAACCAAAAGGTCAGTATATTACTAAGCATAATTATTCTAAAAAAAAAACCAAAAGATTAAAACATTCCAACTAATCATAGTATTATCATCTTCCAGTGATCCCGAAATAGATGGTTCAATAAAAAAAAACAAGAAACTTATTAAAAAAAAACAACAAACCAAGTGAAAATAATACAAAAAAAAGGACTCCCTTGTATCTATAATACTTATATAGAAATTAAAACAACTTAAAAAAAACCTCAAAACCACGGTGGAAGAACACCAACGCAAATGAGAAAAAAGTAAAATACTAAAGAAAAATTTACAAATAACAGCAATTTGAAAATCAAAATAAAAATTCGAAATCAACCATTTTAACTTAAAGAAGGTAATAAACTTGGTTAAATTAACAATGATAAAACCATGATTAAAATTCAAAATGAACTAATTATATAATGAAAAACACCAATCTCCTTTTTTATTAACCTACACTATTAAATTTGACAGAAATACCAAATTAATAACACCAGAAATAATTTATAACATAAATCAAACCTTCCTTACCTATTAAACATCTATAACAGGTCTAAGAAAGAGGAAAAAGAGAAGAAATTAAAAAAAGGAAATAATTTCAAACAACTAACCAAGTAAGATAATCTATTAATTAAGTATCTTAAATAATTTTAATAAAAAATAATGTTTCTTTTTTAGATAACCACAAACTACTTAAAATAACAAATGGTGAAATCCAATTTTACACTATTCTTAAACTATTTTAACACTGAAATTAATAGTATAAAACTATAACCACTTTATGACTTGGAACAAATATAAATATAAAAAAAACAAAACAAAAGGTAAAAAACAGAGGAATTTATTGTTTCACAAATCTAACTTATAAAATGTTTCGTATTTCTAGATACAAAACTATTGTGCCTTTTAAATGTGGGTGTCCCAAAATTTTTTTAAATTGTTATAAACAAATTGTATCAAGTCTAAAGAAGCTATATTAAATAGCGAAACGTTACTTTTAAAATGATTTTTAATGAAAAATAACTAACATTGCTTTGACACAACTAATTATTTCACTTACAACCATTAGTAAAGATTGATATTAACAACAAAATTAGCTGCAAAATCTTCTAACGAAAAAACATGACCTACAATAGTCATATTTTTTCAACTTTTTAATTTTATTAAATAATACAGCTGTAACAAACAATTAATAGAAACTGTAAATAACGTGTTTGGGGAGCTAAAATAGTAGCAGATTTAATCTACATACACAATAAAAAAGAGTGACAAGTAAAATAAAAACTTAATTTTCAAAACAGTTTGTATGTAAGTAACGTATTTAGGCAGATAAAATATTATAAATGAAAACACTCCATTCAACAATAATTCGGGATTGTAAAAATTGTCATAAAATTTTAAAATTACGTAAAAATACAGTTGCTTTAAATTTACACAGTCAAACAAGTATAACGTCGAAAATACTATAAATAACGTATTAATAAGAAATTAAAATACTAATTTAACATAAGTATAGTAGGCAGTGCGCCTTTATCAAACAGTTTAAAGGAAAATTTAAATCTGTATAAAAATTGATTTACATTAAATTGCACACAGTAAAACAAGTGTGACATATAATATCAAAATATCTTTGTTATAGGTTGTAATTAACGATAAGTATAATTGCTGGGTCAAAAATCAGTTAAGTTACGTAAGTAATGAATGTCCAACTTGGCTCTTAATTTGTTATACTTATAGAATAATAATTTTATATTTCAAAATAAATGTAATTTTAAAAATGTAAAAGAACTCTTTCATTTACATACACTCGTTTACAATACATTATTTATTCAAATATTGTATAATACGAAATAGCATTAAACTATCAATATGTAATTCTATAAATGGTATAATAATTATTAATTAATATACAACATAATCGATCGCTGCATATTAATCGCTTCACCCTGTATAAAAATATAAAAATCTTATTAGAGCACGTGTTACGAAAATGCTTTTGTCACTTGTTTGGCAAGCATAATATAAACCTTCTACGGTATTTCAATAATATTCAATAAATATTTGCATAACATTAAAATGCAGTTAAGTATCCATTAGCAGTTTATCTACAAAACCATCTCTTCCGAAAACAAAGAATACCCGTTCTGCAAGTGGCAGGTAAATATGAATTAAGAAAGGACATACGTAGATATAGGCATTTCGCTCATTTCAGCCAGTTAGTTAGTTTGGCGCTACGTAATGGGATTCTTACTTCAAAATTTGTAGCTATCGAAGCGCCGTCTGCATGCAGCGTCCAGAACTAACCCTTTTATTGTGACCATTCACTAGAGATCTATGTATATATTATCTTTGGTATTAGTGGTAGAGCAGGGGTGGTCCAAATGGATCTATTCTGGAACTAACGCGTGAGATTTTCCAAAATAATATGTTTATTTGCTTAACTGTCGTTGTATATTACCTTATCGTCTATATTCTTGGAAAATAACGGTATTTATTATAATTATTAATATTTATATCTGAGAGTTCAAAATTTTCTTGGTGATCACGTAATCGGTGATTGATTTTTGTCGCATCAATGGTTTCTTCCAAGTATAACAATGTATGTTCTTGTGTGCATACCAGACATTTGTAAGTCTTAGTTTATATTGGCTGCAGAGCTCCATGAGTCTTTCGCCACTACCGTTCTGTACTTCTTCAGCGAATTTGCCTACGATGTCACTACCCTCTTACTTTTTTAATCTTGCATTAAACTCCTATTTATAGACTAAATAAAAACAAATGCCATTCCCTAGTAATATCAGCAAATTTTTCATTTACTACATTTAATTGGCTTAAATGAATAGATTCTCGCTCCTAGATTCTTCCTTTTAACTATTATTAAAATGTACAAATTTCCTAAATTATCATACAATTCTTAACACATATTTTAGAAGTAAAATATATGGACAAATTCAAAATGTGCTCATTTTAAGCTTTAAATTGACACCGCATCTGACCTATATCTAACATTGTACATTGTTTTTGTATATTTCTTTTAAGTGCGCGTTTATAACTCTAATTAAACATTATTAACATGATTATACCACTCCCTCTAACATCAACAATGAAAAACGGCAAAATGCATAGTTACGCATGTACTAACTTTTGATAATGTACATAGCAACTGACAATCACATACCTTCCTGATTAATAGGCGATAATCACACGCCTTCACAAACATCACGTTACCTGCTGTCAGTACAATTGTCATAACAACCACATTAACTGTACTTTTAATATTTAAAATACACTATTCAAACGTTGTTTATTGACTCGTGATATAATCTAGCCGAATGCAACTCGTGTCTTCTCGATTATCAAATCATTTCTGTTTCCACTCGATATATTGTTTTAGGCAATCACGCTCGTCCTTCGGACTCGCGTAATTGCCAAACAATATATCTCGTGTAAACAGAAATGATTATTTGATAATCAAGAATCCACTAGTTGCATTATATATGAAAATCACATTATTTTCTGTCTATAGCTCTAATTAAAGTAAAAAGTAAAGTTTATGGCATTTCATTCCACACGTAGGAATATGACCTCAGACACAGCGAGCCAGGGTCGCCAAAATATCTCTTTCCGAAACCTAGTCAATCTGGCACACGTTAACGGTGTACTGGGTGATGTGGATAGCATCATGCCTCCCACGACTGTTTTACTTTCCCTACTTTCACAACTGTGGTTTCGGTACCCAATTTTAAAGCAACAGGGTGGGTCGCTCACCAGTTGCCAGATGTGGGGATTGAACCCCGAACCGTGACACCGTAGTCTGAGCTTCACAACCGCTCGATCACGATGGCCATGCATATAGCTCTAATTACAAATAAATCTAAGCTAAAGTGTTTTTCAAATAAGCCTAAATAAGTTTCACATGTCATTCCGATCTATTTTTCACAATTTGCAGTGTTAAAACACATTTTCAAGTTGTAAAAACATTAAATCTGGTTTCTACATCTCAGACTACACAATATTGCATGTTTTATTGGTCTAATACATAATTTTAATAAAATTGTAATTTCCAGGTATTCGGCTAACTTCAAAGGATCGAAGTCAACTAAAATCGCATTTATGCCTTATAATTTTCTACACTGTATAATCAAAACCACTATTAAGGCTCGGTATTCTACCCAGGAAGTATACATAAATATAGTGACATAATTATAGCTTGGTTAGGGAGTAAGTCATTCTTGTTCAGATCTTACGCTGTTACGAGGTAAAGCCATACTCAAAATAGTAGACTTGGTAACATATAAATAATTTAAAATCAAAACAAGTTAAAGTATTCCAGAGTTTTCTTTATCTTTAAAATCTGCGTTCAATCTTCTTCGCTTAGGGGACGGTTTTTGAACAAATACCTAATACATAAAAATGTATTCCATTTGGTGAGTTCTATACAGATAAAATTAAGACATTTTCCACTTCAAAAGATGGAGAGGAACATGATGAAAACTAATACTGACGCCAATAGCTTCGTCCCAGCCGGAAGCGTTACTTGAGCAAGGTGTGGTGTTCTCTATTCGATAAGGTAATCTCCAGTGTGAGAATCACAGCAATCTATCACACAGGAAAAAACTTGAATAAACTAGAACGAGTGGATGGGTGCGGTATAATTATAAAAATCCCCTTTTGCATTTTCAATTATAATTAGTCATTCAAAAATCATTTCTGCAAGTTCAATTGCTTAAAATCCCATATAGACAGGAAGGTGTTTTCTTCAAATTGCTATTTAATTTAGACTGTTGACTATCATCTACGAATATTATCTTGCAATACGTTTGCCTTGTTGACTAATTTCAGAGTCTTCACCTTGTCACCTTCAAAAACCACTTTTCGTAGGTTATCGTATTTTGTTTCAGAGTTGATTGAAAAAGTGTTTAGCACTCCCCACTCCTCATGCAGCTACCAAGTGTAGCAGGCGATATTTTTCAGTTATCAGTTTGATTTAAAGTGGCTTCATCTTAATTTGTTATCCTTGGCACTTGTCCCATTTGGCGACTGACGACAGCAATAAGTAACGAAGAATTTTTGGGAAGAATGCGGTTTGCGTTGGGAGGCTCTTTAGAATGTCTTTATATTTTCTATTTATATTCTTAGAGTGTCATTTACCTACAACACTACTAATCCATACTGTTTATTTGGGTATTTCGTCAATCAATTTACTGGACAGTGACTATACTTGAGCTCAGAAAAAAGTTTTCTAGTTAATTTTTACTATTATTGCATGTTGAAAACGGGTTCAGATTAGGTTCCCGAATCGTTCGTCAAATAATATTCCTAGTTTTGTACTTTGGCGAAATACCCATACTCTAATCATTAAAAGGCAGATGCAGGAATTCTTTTTTCACATTTTCTGTGCGAAACGAACAGGTTGTTATAATATTTTAAGGAAAATCTTGCTCCGGAGTTATGAACAAAAATGGGACACAACGATTCAAAATGTGTTATTGCTTTACAATTATTGATAACTTCGTGAAACAGTGTTCTAAGTGTAAGCACTGTAGCACGCTGAAATGAGAATGATGTTGAGATGGGATATTTAATACATTCGAAGAAAAAGGTCTAGAAAAGAAAGTGACAATAATAAGAAATTTCACTTGGGGCTAACTGAAAATTGTCGCACCTCGACGGTTGCATAACAGTGTTTTTGAAAACCGTGCAATATCACCTTTTAACGTTCTAATTTTACAATACTAACTTATTAAAAGACCATTAAAAGATACTCATTCAATTGTGGGACGAAATGAGGGAAAAGGGCCCATTTCGTAACATAACGGTTAACAAACTGAACTATCGCTTTAGTATGGTAGCAAGAAAATCTACATTTGACATATCCAGCATCTCCACTACGTTATATTTCGGAGTTAAATGTTGCAGAACGTATAAGTACTTCGTTCTATCTGCGTTTTTATTCAACTAACCTTTAACTTCAGCCTTTAGTAGACCAAGAACGAGGAATTGCAGAAATACAAACTACTCCTTTGCAATTCACATTACTCTAAAGATCATAATCTTTATATGAGGTACGGCTATCGCCTTAAAAATCTGGTACAAGGTCGAAAATCTAGTGACTTGAATTTAGAAATTGTGGACGTAACTTATGTTATTTCAGTCCTATTCACAAAGGGAAAAATGTTTGGTGTACCAGATTTTTAAGGGGATAGCCGTACATACACAATAACTATTTAGGTATATTGATTTATTAGAGCTTGAGGCGGTACATCTACATCCCTTGCCGATGGCGTCTGTTTTCACAGTTAAAACCCGAGCGAATTTGTATTTCTTTTGTATATTTTCTTATGAGTTATATTCAGTATTGTATTTTAGAATTATAAATGTTCTGAAAACAGTCCTGGAGAAGGAAAGCATTGTGAATTAATATGTGTGCTTGTGCCGCGAGAAATTCAACGTTCCAGCAAACAGCAGGGTGCGAGAAGGGTTTCAATCAAGCAAAGTGCAAGAAGAACCGATTATTATTAGCGTGCGAGCCTTGCCGATTATGTTTCTGTGTGCCGACGACAATGTGAATTTTGCCATACAGAAGGAAAGTTAATTAAAAAGGCCTAAGAGAGCCTACAGTAAACGGTTGTTGCAAAAAGTGTCAACTTTATAATTACGCCAACTCATTATTCAACGGGTACACGTAAGTACACCATTTCTACCATATTTTAAGGGTACATGCAGAGCGTCCATTTATTTGAAAGGTGCTTTTGTTACGAGTTGTAACGTCATTCAGATGAGCGACACCCAAGCTAGTAATCGGAGATTCCCCAGAATTGCACATTCACGTTTTATCAAATTCATATTAACTCTAAGAAATGACTGCTGATCTAAAAGGCGTTTTATATAAACGTTGTTTTAACGTAATGTAGACAATGTTAAATTTACATGTTTTTGTGAACATCATGTCTATGTTCCACATTAACTGCTTGTCTAAAAAGCACTTAACACCAACGAAATATCGGCGTCATATAAACGCGTTCATTAAACGTCATAGCCAACACGTCTAACGAATAACATAATTACGTAAGCAATAAAAATAGTGACAAAAATCAATAGCTATTTTAGGTTGCAAAAATAACGTTAACTGTTTGACTAAATTCCTCGTTTAATTTTCAACGAATAACGTATTATTAACTATCCTAACGTCAAGTAATTCCGTTTGCCTCGTGCTATGGAGTTTGGTCTGCACACCCAATGTGCCCCGACGTCAAAAGACCTGTGAATTGAATCTACGGTACCTGGTGCTGCTCTAGCGGATGTCTGCCTAGAGTTTTGAGCTAAGCAACAAACTTTCTCAGAAGCCTGATCCTACAGATCTGCTGTGTTTTACCTTGTTGAATTTTTTATTGCTTTTTGCCCTGAGACTTCTCTTCAGGGGTTCCAGTGAGTGTTACTTTGGCCTTCAAAATAATGATATTTACTTAAAAGTGTCTTTATCTGTTTGACGCCACCAAATTCTTTGGCATTAGACTGCTGGTACAATTTATGTACGATCTGTGATAGCGGAAAGAATATGTAATACAGTAAGTGTGTGACGTTTCAACCCCTTTACTACGGGCGCCAAAATTATACCTAGATTTAAGCTCAGAATCGTTCATTCAAATATATGTTAGATTAGTAAAACCACTGGCTAATTATTAAAATAAATATAATGTTCACATTTTATCAAAGTCATATTAACTTTAAGAAATGACTGTTGATCTAAAAGGCGTTTTATATTAACGTTGTTTTAACGTAATGTAGACAATGTTAAATTTACATGTTTTTGTGAACATCCTGCCTATGTTCCACATTAACTGTTTATCCAAAAAGCACTTAATACCAACGAAATATCGGCGTCATATAAACGTGTTCATTAAACGTCAAACATCCAACGAACAGTATAATTACATAAGCAGTAAAAATAGTGACCAAAAATCAATAGCTAATTTAGGTTGCAAAAATGACGGTAATTGTTTGACAAAATTCAACTTTTAACTTTCAACGAATAACGCATTATTAACTATCCTAACGTCTTTTCAACGCACGTGTCCTTGCTGGGTTGAAATTACTCGTAGAACGAACGACGAAGGAAATAAGAGAAAATAAATAATGATCGGAAAATAAATTCGACTAAGCTTTAGATCATGTGAATGTAGAGATAACAATTTTCTAGATGTCGGGAGGCCAAAAGGCTTTTTCGAAATACTATCAAATCCTGAGTTAAACCGACGGGCGCAGCTATTCACCAATCCAATAACCCTACTCTGAAGTGGCAAACGCAATTTTTTCAAAAGGGGAATGCCAACTGTCTAAACTTGCCGAATATATAACTATAATGAGCGGAAATTTGAAGTAATATGTTTGGTTTCCAACCAATCTATGGCAGAGTTACCTATATGTGAGTTCCTATTGCAAATGATGAATATTTGTACATAAATCTAGAAATTCCCGAAGCTATTTTCAGACAAACAGAGTCCCTTTGCAGCATCTCCAGACTGGTAACGCTTAAGAGATGGATTCTGTTAAATTAGAAGAAATGGGTAGCATACCAAAGCGCTAGTATGATAAAGATACAAATCACAGAACGTTTATTTTACTTCTATTATAAATTAAAAATACTGAAGTTTCCAGTTTTTGTTTTATGCATATGGTTCGACTATTGTCGTGTGTTAAGCTTAATAGAAAAAAAATACATTTAACTTAGATGGCTTTACAGCTTTTTAAGGTTACAATAACAAACAATTGTGATAAACGTAATAAGTATTACTTAAAAATGTATGCTGACATGCAGGAGCAGGCTAAAGGAAACTAATTAAAAGGGCGTATCACTTTGTTTCACACAAACATAAACTGTCAGTCAATATTTACAATCGTAAGATTACTCCCAATTTGCCAATATGATATTTACGCAATTGTGATTGCCATATTTGTAAATATTTTTTTACTTTGGACACTGGGCCAATTATTGTAGAATACCATTCGTTTGCATTCGTTTAGAAAATATTTGCATGGAATAACTTAGCTAGAAAAGGAGAAACTACTTACCGTCTCAGACCAATTGCAAATAAGTTTAATGTCAGGACGTTATTGAAAATGGTAAAACATTACCGTCGATCTTAGCAAAACTAAACTCTTCAACGAAGAACAACATTTCCTCTTATGTCGGTTTAGAAATTGCCTTTTTATGCATGCGGAGAAATATGTGAAGGAGACGTCTAAACTTCTTAGCGCGGGCACGAGTTAGTTCTAGCGAGTCAGTGTCAGCATAAAAGACTGAAATTCCACTTTCCATGTAGTTGCTGTGCAGTGGAATTTTATTTCGACCCATGGTCTGATATTTGAAGCACTCCTGTACTCCAGTCATCACCAACTTGCAGTGCAACTTTCTGGACCAATATAGCCCTGAAAACCCCTTCGTTACATAGCTAGTAGATAAACGCTTATTTTCCCGTAGTCAATCTGGGAACTGAAACTATCGCTTTCCGCGTCGGATGGCGTATTTTGATCTTGCGCTCATCGCCGCCATCTAAATTGCTGCATAACGAAAACATGAGGGAGCAACATTGTTGATATTTTTCAGATATCTGAAGATAATTAGACTACATAACATTTATTTTTAGAATATTGACCAGAACTGCAACTCTCCGTTTTAGTTGAAGACATATTTTAAGATATGGAAATTCGAAAAGAGGGAACGTTGTATGTGATGACAAAACCTATGCGTAGAGATCAACTTTATTTTAATCAACACTTTACGTATGTATGTATACAGCAAACAAATTTTTATAAATTTTGTTTTGAAGTAATTAGAGTTCGACTTAACTATCTTATAGTACACAAAAAAAACTACCAAAGTAACATGTGAGCAAATGAAAACGAAATCAAGCTTGGCTTTGAAAAAATTAGGTCATGTGCTTTATTACTTCTGATGTTTTTAATTTAAATATGACAGTTATTATAATAGTAGAAGTGTCAAGTTGTTTAAATTATCAAATTTTAAATTACACAATTACACATGCAGTGCTTATAACTTACTACGTAATAATTATTGATGGAGCAGTTCTAACATTGTTTTAGTGTTGGTTTTTATGTTAGTTTTCAAATAAAATTTTGACATAACAGCCGGTGACAGTTATGCAATGGTTTAGGTTATGTATGCGTGTTTAATTGTAGAACATCGACATAATGTGAATTAACTATCGACATATATTTTAATTTTCAAAGCCAAGCTTGATTTCATTTTCGTTTGCTCACATGTTAGTTGGTCTAGAAATAGAACTATTTGTGCAGAGAACACATTAAATTTATTGGTTAACCTTAAATTGGCTGCACAATTAGTCTGGTTAATGTTTCTTACGTTGTCTCCTTTTTTTACTTTTAGAACGAGCTGGTCCTTGGGCATGCTCATTGCCCACAGTAAGTGGTATCGAATCGTGCTTAACTGGTTCTAGAATTGTAGTTGGAGCTTGTATTCTATTACTTTTCGTGGAGATAGATGAGCTTGCATCCTCTCTTGGCAGGACTCGGGTAGCTATAATATTAAGAATAAAGTTCAATACTAGTTTCCTAAAGTTTGTACTAATTTTAAACTTAAAATTATTGGTTAGTGAAAGCACGTTTGCCTTACAACGTCTAAAATTAAGACTAATTACAAGTCATCAATATTTTACATTCTTCCTACCGTTGCCAAATTATTCATTCAAATAGCTTGTTTTATTTTGAAAAACGAACTTTGATGCAATTTCTAATCATTCTTAAAAATTATATTCGCTACATCTAACTTATAAATACTAATTTGTATTTTGAAGTGTGCATGTCGTCTACTGTAAGACTAAAACTATCAAACGGAAGGACATTAAAAGGATACTATACCTATTATACGTGAGCCGGTATAAAGACTACAGTCTCTAGGATTCGAACTTGTAGGAATAACCTCTTCTATAACAATAAGATACCATTCAATATCGTCTTCACGGCTACATTAATTGAATAGGGCAATGCTTTGTCGATGAAGGCTTTTCCCCATTAAGTACAATTATTACAATTTTAAAAACTTACCAATAAATAAAGTAAATCAACATTTAATAGTTATTGTAACTGCCACATCTCTGCTTTACATCTAAACAACTTGTATATTCAAACAATGAAATTCAATCAATTTCTATTAATTAGCGATAACGATTTGCAATCTGCTGTCTACTTCTAACTTGGGTATAAATGAGGAATATTTATTTCATCCACAAGAAATAAGGTCTTGTTAAGTTCTGAATTTTTAAACATGATCAACGTTTCCTCTTCAAGTAAATTTTTATATTAGTACTTAAAAAAGAACTAAAATCTCTGACTATTGGCCAACGGATGAAATTGGATAACAAAGAAAAATAAGATATATTGTTGAAAATTGAAAAAAATAGAAAAATGAAAAGTTGCATATAAAATAGCCGATATACAGCAGTAATAACCAAGTAACTAATAAATACGTTTCTGTTTTCATGGTTCTAGTTTTTGCTTTGTAAATAGCAATTTATATTTTTAAGTCCATCGTGAATTATTTTGAAACTTTTGAAAAATATATTAAAAGGATAACGTACCCAAACATTTAGGAAAGGTATTCCGCCTGTGTGCTACATTAGGTTCAACAAATTGCGAAGCCATTGCTGTAATAGTAAGAACGAAACTGAATATTAGCATCTTGATGTCTACATTAATTTAAAAGGACGAATGCGTTGGTATTCAAAGCGTTTCCGCATTGTTTAAAATAACATATAGATAAAATTCTATAACTATCTTTACCTGTTTTATAAATTGCAATAATAATACTTATAAACTTCGGTGTTTTATCATGCAGAGAGCAGTGGAATAGCACAGTTGCCGAAATCATTTTCTAAGTATTCCCTTTATTCTAAAAATAACTGAACATTGGCTCAAAATTCAATACTGCGTGCTACCTATTTCGAAATAGGCGACATGAAAGTAGTTGAATGAATACGATCAAAAACATAAGAGAAGCCTAGATCCATCTACCACAAAACAAAAATGGACATATGTTAATCATATGGCAAGAATATATGTAAAGCAATGGTTATGCTAGTATAATAGTATATTATGTTATTAGGAGCAAAAGTTATACTTTATGTGGCCGAGCCACATAATGATACTTTTGCTCCGAATAACATATAGTATTTTTTCTTCAAACGTTTTTATAACAAATTATTTACAACGTTGTGTGTTTAGATGCCATGGCAGTGAAGTGGCAGTTTAGCATCATCAATCAAGCAATATAATGTTACATTTTACTGCCGTTTGAAGAAAAAATATTTTTTTAATTTGGGGACCGTATATATTGCCACGGTCAATATTTTTTAAACCCAAACTACTGACTAATCAGATTCCATTATTACGACCAGTTTCAAATAGTAGCAAATTAAGGTGCGGTACTTTTTATAATTAGCAAAAGGTGTTAATTAGTGGTGCCAAAGAGTCTCTCAATACAACTAATAAGTCCATTAGCTTACAAAAGCTTATTAATATTCCCGAAGCCAAATTTAACGTGATTGGAAACAAACTCCAAAAAGGTTGGGCACCTAAACTACTTACATTAGCCATACTTAAAACCAAAGTTGATATGAGTAGGAGAGCGGTAATTTCGGTACAACATATTAATTACAAGCACTCGCTTAAGTTACAGGTAAATCCAATGCCACAGGCGAACGCTACGAATACAGACAGTACAGTAGTTTTAAAGCTTGAGTAATAGGTTGCAAGAAATGGCAGTGAGCAGGAATTCTCCAAACAATTTATTAGCGTAACACACAACAAAATTAAACATTTAATAAGCAGCTAACAGGTCTGTTGGTATTAGGTAGGGAGGTTAAATTAGAAATCAATTATAAATTCAGGGTAGTGCCATAAACCAAATGTAGTAGGATGTTAACCAAATACAACCACACACGTAGACACTTAGTATGTTTAGTGAATGCACTGGTAAAACTTGAAAAAAAAAACACGAGAGAGATGCAGTTTGGACCGGTGAATCCGAAATTTCGGAAAAAAGAATTACACGTATTGATTTCACCTTAGCCAACACACGTTCACGTTTAGATACTCCTAGGACTAGGCACTACACGGGGAAACAAACATCAATAATCGGCCACATTCATCTACCAAGAGAACTTCTCGGATATACTATGGGGCATCGGCAAAGGCTTTCGGAAACCAGCTGCAAATTTGTGGAACTCACCTTCGATGACTCCAGCAATAAATGGGAAACAGCAATCAAATCTGCCACTAACAACGGGGCCCTAGCAGTGGCTTCGCGAGTTGGCTGCCACGCTAATAGCGCAACCATTAACGATTCCAAGGTCGGCTCCATAAATTTGTAATACGAGTGTCTAAATACATTAACAAACAAGAGAGAATAAACGCGCACACCTTAAACTCACAACTCCAGAACTCGATACGCACGCCGGTAAGAATCCACAAGCAAGTGCGGTGGGTACACAAAACCCAATACTCTTCGTTAAATTAATCTATAAAAATCAATGATATTGCAAGTAAACACAAGAACATTATTCTGCTTTCGCAAATTACTATCAAACAGTCCCAAGTTACGGCAAAAAAAATTCATTGCTTTTTGCCCTGAGACTTTCCTTCAGGAGTTCCAGTGAGTGTTACTTTTGCCTTCAAAATAATGATATTTATTTTAAAGTATCTTTAACTGTTTGACGTCACCAAATTGTTTGGCATTAGATTGCTGGTACAATTTATGTACGATCTGTAATAGCGGAAAGAATATGTAATACAGTAACTGTGTGAAGTTTCAACCCCTTTACTAAGGGCGCCAAAATTATACCTCGATTTAAGCTCAGAATCGGAGAAATACGTTCATTCAAATATATGTTGGATTAGTAAAACCACTGGATAATTATTAAAATAAATATAATGTTTATAGATATGTACATTAATAAGGGAAGCATGAATTATACATTATTAAATTATTGAATACTCCTGGGGCGGTGTCCGTTTTCCTGGTCCGGGCCGCAACCCACGATGCCGTAGTGTAATGCGGGTTTGCCTGGGACGGTCCGCTAGGACGCACGCCGAATCCTCCAGAAAAAGGCCACTTAGGTCGTTTGACTCGGGCAATCAGCACGCACGTCACTTCTCGAGAAAATGGTTCCCGTGGCTCTCTTGCACTCTCATACTTGACCTTCGGCGTTGTAGTGTTGACAGAGACCGGCAACTGTAATATGCCGTAGTAATTAGCAAGTTTAGAGTTTACCAAAGCCGGCTTTAGTTTTTGAAGCCTGCAGCGACATCCACTGCTATCATAGGTGGTCAGAGCGTTATTCCTGGGACGGCCGACGCTTTAAATTCAGCAGGTAGAAAACATTTGGTTCTTCGCCGATGAACGACGTTTCTGTATTCGAATGGCGGTAAACTCGCTGTAGGCGGGCACGAGCGACAAGTTTCTGGACGGCGTTTTCATGCGTTTGAAGCAGGTTCACCAGGTGAGCTTCTCGGAGAACAGTCTCTAGGTGGTATCTTCTTACCTGTAGCGACGGCGATGGAAAACTCTGCGTGATTTAACGTTAACAAAATTAAATTTCGTGAAAAGTTGCCTCTCTGGATGCGCTTAAATTTAAGCTCGGGAATTAAACTGGTGCAGGTAAAATAAAGGCGGTCTGGTCGGGTGAACTGCGGGGAAGTTAAGGCTACTTTGGGCTGGCAGAAAGCGCTGTCATCTCCTTTAGTGCCTACTGGATAAGGGTTGAGGGTTTATTCCTCGAGACAGAAAGCGCTGTCGGAACGGAATAGGCAGGTAAGGAGGAATAAGAATATTTGAGAAGGAAATTCCTAAAATCTCGAAATGGTCATTAGGGGTGATCATAAAAGTCGATATTCTAAAAATTTTTAGTTTTTATTTTGGCAGATTGCTCAAAAGGTGCCTTTTGATACCATGAACAAAATACTGAAGTAAAAAAAGAATCAAAAATTATCTACTGCCCTCAGCACTGTTTTGAAATTTTGGTATTTTTGACTGTGGCGCCTAAGGTTAAATATGCATTAGATACGAACGATATAGCCAAAATTCATTTAAAATAGTCGCAGTTTATCAGATAACACTAATAATGAATTATATATTCAGGTGGGGGTAAAATATCTAACCCCACTCATGCACTCACGCATCATTACTTCTATATGATTATCGGCAGAACGAGAGTTGTTGTGCGCACGTGCGCCTGTGCATCGCATAGTGTGTTAAAAATAGAAGCATTTGTTCGGAATAATTATTCAGTTTCAGTAAGTATTGTTATGTTAAATGTAATCTGTAGATAATTTAATAATATAAACCCCTTGACTATACACCACTAGGTACTCACTAGCAAAGCATAAAAGAACATAACCTTCCTAGGTATTTTGACATATTTACAATTTATAGGTTATGTTTCGAAGTATTTTCAATTGGTTCAAAGAAGCCTTTAACTTTTGTCTTATCTTCTACATAATTGACGAACCACCTAATTTTGCTGTTTAGTTTAAGTGTCTACCTATGAATGATTCTGTTACAATGAAGACCCGGAATACAGAATCTGTTTACAAATTTCCAGCTGATTCTATTAAAAATACTATTAAATTCAAGAAAACTATAAAAACCAGGACCGATATAAACTGTCCTTTATTTGGAACACCCGAGGATCTAAATGGAGTGACACTACCAACTTACATGGATGTGATGAAATATTATCAGATGGTGAGAAATAAGTTAAAATCTAATTGTAATAAGGAGCCACAGTTTAATGAAATTGCCACTGAAGTTGCTGAGAAGGTAGCATCTATTTGGATTAAATCTAGTATTCCGATTGTGCCAAGAAGAAGAATGTTGGAAATGATTAAAACGTATTGGTTAAAATGTGTCGCAATTAAGAAGTCTTTATCGTTATCATCTAACAAAAAAGGAAAGAATTTTGAAGTAAAATTAGATTGCTTTAAAAAAAACGCTAAATTACTCATGGATGTGGCTGCTTGCAAATGCAAACTGGAGTGCAAATGTGCAAAAGATAAAAAAGTACCCGAAATAGAAAAAGCTTTCCTATTGGATCAGAGAACTGTTCGAAAAATGGGAATGGATCGTATTGATTCTAAAACTACTAAACAGTTAGATAAAAAAAGTCTTCGTATACAAAGAGATTTATTACGAATTGAAAAGTACAAGAAAAAAGTTTCTTCACAAACAGTCGTGTCTGCTGAATATGTTACTTCAAAGTCTGGTGAATTAAATGACAATGAATCAGAAATTGTAAGTGATAATGATGATCCAATGCCGTTGCAAACTACAGACTCAGAACCACATTCAGAGCCAGATCCTCAGCCAAATAATGAAGTACCGCCGATTTCAAAACGAATGAGAAGTTTTAAATTGCCATCAGTTGCAATTGCAGCTGAAAGAACTGGAGTATCTAGTGCGGCGGCTGCTATGATTGCAAGTGCGGCTTTGCAAGATGTTGGATTAATTAAAAGCGACGACCATTCTCGTGTTGTTGATCGAATGAAAATAAAACGACAACGTGAAAGTCAAAGAAAAATAATAAAAACTAAAAACCGTGAAACAGCCGAACCATTAAAAGGACTTTATTTTGACGGTCGACGAGACAAAACTATGTGTATCGAAAAGATAGATGGAAAATTCTATACAAAATCGGTAACAGAAGAACATTACTCTCTTGTGCAAGAACCTGGCTCATACTATTTCGGACATATTACACCACTTTCAGGTAGTGCTGATAATATTTCGTCTAAAATGTTTGAATTCTTCGTTGAAAATTCTATCTGTACTGATGAACTTGTGGTTATTGGGGCAGATGGGACTGCGGTAAATACAGGAATACATACTGGCATTATCCGACGTATTGAAATGAAATTGACAAGACCGTTGCAATGGTTTATTTGTCTCCTGCATTGTAATGAGTTGCCACTGCGTCATTTATTTAACCATGTTGATGGTAAAACTACTGGTCCGTCAGGCTATTCTGGTCCCATTGGCAAGTTAATTATAGATTGTGAAACCCTTCCCATTGTTGAATTCTCTACTATAGACGGCCCGCAACTTCCAGATATTACAGTCAAAGATCTTAGTAGTGACCAGAAGTATTTGAAGGAAATTTACGAAGCTGTTAGAACTGGCTTTTGTTCCAACGATCTTGCATTACGTAGCCCAGGAAAGTTAGCTCATTCTAGATGGTTAACGTTGGTCAATAGAATATTAAGACTATATGTTTCAACTACATCACCTGACGAAAATTTAATTATACTTGTAACTTATGCGATGAAGGTTTACACTCCACTTTGGTTTACGATCAAAACAAAACCATCATGTAAAGATGGAAGTCGCCATTTTTACAAACTAATGTCGTTATCTCGCTATCTACCAGATAATCTAAAAGAAATAGTTGATCCGGTTATAAGACGCAACGCGTTTTTCGCGCATCCAGAGAATATAATGTTATCTCTTCTGACGGATGAATCCAAAGTTCTTAGAGAATTAGGTGTTCGGAAAATAATAAAGGCAAGGAAAGAAGCAAGAACAAATATTCTACGAAAATTTGAAGTCCCCGAAATTGACTTAAATGCCAGGTCATATTATGAAATGACATTTTGGCAGAACTTAAATGTAACCGAACCACCTATTACTCGTTCAATTTCCGATGAAGACGTTAACAACATGCTTATTACCGGAGAAATTGGCAACATTGACTTCCCGAAGTTTCCAAACCATACTCAAAGTGTGGAAAGAACAGTTAAAGTAGTGACTGAAGCTGCCAAAACTGTGTGTGGCGAACTTGGACGTGATGGTTTTATTCGAAACCGGTTAGACTCTCGTAAAAGCATGCCAAAGTTTTTATCTAAAAAGGACTTCTGTATTTAGTCGAACTTATCTTTTTCTGTACTCATATTATTATCTTGTAATTGTTGTTAATAAATACTTTTTTTAAATTACTTTCATGTATTAGTATTCGACCATACATTTTTTGCAAACTCTGTGCAAAGGAAAAATAGTTGACTTTTTACAAATTTTGACACGTTGCTGAGAGCAGTAGATATTTTTTTTTTCTTTTAATTATTTCGGGGTGTTATTATTCGACCATAAAGCCACCTTTTGCAAACTCTGCCCAAAGGAAAAAAAAAAGTAGACTTTTATGATCACCCCTAATGGTCATGTCGTCTACTTGTATACATTTTTGTGCGGCGCTATCGATACACTTTCCCCTGTTTTAAATGGAAAGAAAACGACCCAGTTGTTTATCGGCTTTTCGCTCAGCGAATAGATAAAAGGCTTGATAGCGCGGTGCATTAAATTTAAATATATTTTGTGTATTATAATAATTTAATTCAGTAACAAGGGTTACAGATGTAATTTACTTATGTGTACTTGTGCGAACCCTTTGCACGGCTCTGTTTGCAGTGCAAAATATTTAACCAAGTCAGCAGAGCACAGAGTTAAGATATTTTATGAAATTGCAATTTAAAACAATAATAAAAGTATTAAATGCATTGGTAATGAGATGCGACAAGCAGTAATTAGTCGGATAAAAGCACGCAAAAGCAAAGAATATTTCAGAGGGTTTAAATTTGAAGTTGAATAAAGTAATACAATTAAAATGATAGGTTTGTGCATAGTTAAAGCTAGACCAACCAAAATTTAATAGACACAGAAGGTTTGTTATGTGCTGACTAAATGAGCGAAGTTATTAATAAAGCAGAGGTCAGTGAATAGCAAGCAATCTGAAAGATAAATAAGATCGGAATGAAGGAAGATAGAGAATTGCAAAGAGCATTCTCGAAATTAGGAAACCGAAAAAAAGGAAAGCGAGCAACGTGTGTAAATGTGAACTCAATGTCCAGTGCATTAATAAAACAGAGTGAAAAAGAAGAGCAGTGAATTTTAAAACACTTTTGTGCGTAACGAAGGAACAATGATAGTTATAAGCAAAGGACATTTTTTTTAGATTTAATAAAATATTAATTTAAGATTTATGTAATCAAATTTTTCTCCATTTGTGTATTTTGTTATCAAAACTAATTTCTAATTAACAAAAAATATCGCGGTAACATAGCAACGTGGTGCTTTTTTGTTCTGAGAGAGAACAATTGAAATTAAAATTGATGAATCTTGTCGAATTTGTGCTCCATTTTTAATTAATGTTTTTTATAAATAAAAAGTGTGTTAACAAATAAAAAGTATACCATTTCATTGACCAAGTGTTCAGCCAGCTGTGGGAGTGTTTGTAGCCAGTTCCACGACAAAAAAATTAAAATTTTCCAATTCGCCTCTGAAATTGGACTTCGGCAGCCGATCAGCTGAAATTTCCGAGGGTCGTTTCCCGCACAATCAAGCAGCGGAACCCAGAGGTCTGTACTGCAACAGGTGGGCGGGGTTTGCAAGAGCACCTAGAGCAACACTGGCACCCAGGGGAGCGACTCCAGCAGAGGAATCCAACAGCGTCACCTGCTACCAGCATCGAAGCAAAATCTACGAGAACTTTACGAGGCAGGATTATCTGTAAATCGAGGGTCAGCGTACGGAGAAGCAATTAAAATAAAAGAGTAGACCTTGCTGAAAAAGCCTAGCGCACTTCCAAGGATCCAAATACTTCGGGAACTTCAAAAATTAAACGGCGTCATCAGTTTTTGCAAAATTGGCGGAATTTCAAGAACCAGAAACAAGTGAACGGTCGGCGTGAGTTCCAAGTCATCCTATAACAACGAAGTCGAGTTTTTGTTGTCAAGCAGAATAATCAAATTATTTACCTAACAATTCCTTGTAAACTCTACTTTTTTTTATAAATATTCAAAATCGCTGTTAAGCTGGCGACATTTTGTGTCTTTTGACGGATTGTAAATTTTACCTACCAGAACCGCGCATAGGAGTTAACTCCAGGACAAATAGCTTAAAATCGCGAATATACCCAGATTCGGAACCTAACCTGAGATTATGCAGTTTGGTGTTTACCGATAGCTAGCTTAAATAATATTGCAGTGAAATAGAATGTTAAGAAAGGGGCATTCAACCATTTTATTTGTGCAATTAATTAATACATTTCATTTTAACTAGCCTAGAATTACTGACAGGCAAAAGTAAGCACAGTATAAATTAAATGGGAATTGTGTGTGTGCTGTGATTTGCCCTTATTTTAACTTATTGAATGTTGTCTAAAAATACGAGTAATAATACAATTAGGCAGTTCTTAACAAACAAGCGCCGCAACCTGGAGCCTTTGCATAGCAATAAATTCAGTTTGCATTTGTACTTTGTATTACTGGTCAATTATATTTGATACTATTGCATTATGTGCTATTGATTACTGTACCCTGCTCGATCTAACCTATATAATTTGTATTTTTTAGTATTTGTACTTTGTATTACTGGTCAATTATATGTATTTATTTATTTATATATTTATTTATTTTAATTTACATTGTTCTACAGGTAAAACCCAATTACAAAAGAGGGTAATAAGATTATAATATTTTGTACTAAATAACTAAACTACACAAACAATAATGAGAAGGTATAAAAGCAATTACTCTAAACAGTAAGTTTTGATTTTCTGTAAGCTACAGTTATAGATGTCTATATAATGGCTAATGTTATTATAATTATTACACTGCATATATCGGTGAATTTTTTAAAATATTGGTACGAGGTGTACTTAGGTAAAATGAGTCAGCGTATCTGTAAGCTATTCGAGGCACATTAACGTTAATTTTTTTAAGCAATTCAGGGCAGTCAATTTTACTATTAATAATTTTATGGAGCGTAACAACCGAGTAATATTTTCGTCTTACATCGAGACTTGAGAAACTATGAGATATGCCGATTGGAGGATACACTCCATCAATTCTATAGAGTAGGTATTTTCAGAAACGTCTCTGCATGTCTTCTATTCGATCAATATAAACTTGATAGTGTGGACTCCAGATGACTGAGGCATATTCCAACTTTGATCGTACAAAAGCCTAATAAAGACATAATATTTTTAAAATCCTGACTGATTCGAACTATAAATCCATACATACGATTGGCTGAATTTATAATGTTATCAAGATGAATATTAAAGGAGAGGTTAGCGTCAAATGTAACTCCTAGATTAATAAATGTTGAATAGTTACCAATACAGTATTGAAAAATAATTGGATCTATCTTTAGCGAGTAAGATATCACCTTACATTTAGCACAATTTAGCTTTAAATAAATTCTTCTACACCATTCAACTACAAGATCTAGATTTAATGAGTCTCTCACAGTCTGCAACATTTTTAATTGAACTATATATTTTCAAGTCGTCAGCATATAACAAATAGTTCACGTCTATTACATCACCAATATCATTCATAAATATATTGAATAATAGTGGTCCCAGGTTGGATCCTTGAGGGATTCCCGATGTGGAAAGGTATTTTCCAGATTTGAACCCATTTAGCTGAACATATTGAGTTCGATTATGGAGGTATGACCTGAATAAATCAATGAGACTATTGGAAAGTCCAAAAGCACCGAGCTTTTGTGTAAATATGCCATGGTCAAGTCTATCAAATTCCTTTGTAAGGTTTGTATAAATAACATCAGTCTGCATTTTGTTGTCAATATTTTCTGCTATATGCTGAGTAACAACAAAAATATTTGTTACAGTTGAGCGACCTTTCATAAAACCGTGTTGTTGAGGAGAAATAAAATTATTCACATGTTAGTAAATTGATACTATTGCATTATGTGCTATTGATTACTGCACCCTGCTCGATCTAACTCATATAATTTTTATTTCAGTTGATCTAATGATTGGCTATCGTTTATTGAGTTCATGAGTTCTCGTCACTAACTGAGAAAATTTGTCGTATAAAAAGACTCATTACAGTACTAATTAAAAAATTTAATTTTTTAATAGAATCTAGCAGTCTTCACTACATCTTAGCCGGCCTTCAAATCCTGGTCAAGTAGTTTCGAAGATAATTAGTTTCATTTTGAATTTAAATATTATAACTTTGGTATCAAACGCTTGAAATAAAGTGGAAGAATCGTAAAAATATTGCAGTAGCTATTAAACAACTAAGCAAGATATCTCTAGTTCTATGATATAGCATTTATAGTTTTAAATAGATACTTTGTGAACTGCTGTATAACGAATATAACGAATAAATATACACTTAAAAAATATATATTTACTCCCAAGCTAGAACTATTTTAGGTCGATTAAAAAATAAACGCCTCCACTGCTTTTATGTACATGCTCAGAAGAGATTGAGAAGACCGCTGAACTTCTTTACGCTGGATGAAGTCACGGGGACAGTGAATGCAACAAAGAGTGGTTTGAGTGTGGAAAACACTTTGAGAGCTGTTTAGATAGATAAGTATGCTGTGTTAAAAAGCTCCACTTCTTGGAAATGTTCTAAATAAAGTAGATTCTCCCTTTTTAATTTCGACCCCTGGTCGGATATTTGGACGTACTTCTATCGTCTCGACATTAATCTTCCGTAACTATGCTTTATATCGACGAACTATTCTGGCGCAGACTTGACAAACCTGTCCTTTCCCCGTCAAATTCTTTAGCTACTGTTCACAGTTTTCTAATATTATATTAAGGATTATACACCGTCCCCCATTTAGTATTGACGGTTTAAGTGGGCTATAGAATATAAACTAGTTGACAGCTGGTAGTCAATTGTATCTATGTTTCGTAGTTATTTTTACAATGTAAATTGTTATGGTGGTGTAACGTTCACGGCGCTTCATGTCACACGTAGGAATATGCCTGTGACTCGCCGAGTCAGGGTCGCCGAAATATACTACTACTACTGGTACTAGCTGGTACTACTACAACTACTACTACTACTTCCACAACCGTAGTTTCGGTACCCAATCTTTAAAGCGACTGGGTGGGCCGCCCGCCAGTTGCCAGATGTGGGAATTAAACCGCGCAGTCAAGCTTTCTAACCGCTCGGCCACGCTGGCGATGGTGGTGTATCTTTAGTTAAAACAATGTGTGTTCGCTGTTAGGAGGTTTATTTAAAAGCAGAGCATTGTGCAAGCGAAGAGAGATTTTAGATTTAAATTTTACTTTCCGAGTCACAGAAAAATATCAAAACAGGGCACAACTTAGAGTTGGGTTAATACGTTTCATGTGCCCAGCGAAATTGATTCTAGATTTTTCGAACTTGTTCGCACAAGGCAGTGCAAGCGATTAATATTCTGAGAGTTTCCTGGCCAACTAATTTCACATTTTGATCGTGTTAAGTGCTCCAGACTTTTTCCTATGCGGTTATTTCAAAGCAAACATAAAAACATCACGCACGCTCTAAGAACTTAAAAATACAATTCGCGTTGATACTGAAGCCATTGGGCCGATTTATAACGCAGAGTAATTGAAAACTTTATTGAAAGGTGTCATGAATGTTTCAGTTGAAAGAAGTAATTTGCAATAATGAATAAATTGGATATTACGAACTTCAACATTTTTTTGTCTAATATGTCTCACTTATCAAAATAATATAACACTAAATGGCGGACTTTGTATAAAGCAAATTGTGTAAGTGTACAAAATATGTCGTTTTCTATGGATTGTATGTCATCAAATTCTTACCGTTATCGTTATTATCAGTATAACGCTGCATTTTCATTTGGCTTGTACTGGGATTAAAACTCTTTGTTCCTTCGAATCCAGCTGGAGAAGGTTCCCTTGCATCTTGAATGCTTTGTGTTTCATTGCATTGCTGTGTTTCACAGTATTCATCCGAAATATATGATTCTGTCATGATTCGAGTAACTATACGGCAAACTATTATTACTCCGCATATATTATTATATCTATAAATTTGCAGGTATTGGTAAACAAATTTTATAAGATTTAAATGCCTATTTTAACTCTAACCCAATAGTGATTTAATAAAAATTGTTTTTTCAAAGAACTATTCAAAAATTTAAGTTTCACCTCGGTCAGTGCAAATTTCCTCTTCTCTGGCAGTTTCGGAATAATTAACCAAACACTTTTTAACTTTGTACAACTAGTCCGAGAATGTATCATACAATTTGATTTCGACAAAATATATTTGTGGACAATATGCAACATCCCATAAAGGAAACACTATATATTCTAATCAACCCGCAACGATATTTGCATATTGTGTATATCTAATCAGTACTCAGGTTTCATATCACTAATGTTATTGATTTGCAAAGTTGTTGCGCTGCAACGCATTATTTTTTAACCTTTAATTCATTTTTATCGAAATTTTAACCTAGCAGTTTTTTTATGATTATTTCCTTCATATCCATAATAATGCGTAATCATTATGGTTTCTGTCAGTTTAATAATGACAAAAATTCAAACGTAAAAATTTAAGCGCTGTTAAATGTGTGTCAAAATGTAATCGCTTTTGCATAATTTTAACATTATTGTTAAGCGTCCTTCACCTACTGAATTTTATCTATTTATTCGGGAAATAATCACGCTGAACATCCCGCGTGCATGTAAACTAGCCTGAATAAATTTTGACGATTTTCTGTCAGAATGTTTTGCTCTGAAGAAATATAACTCGTAAATTTTCCGCCCCAAAATCCCACGTGTTGCGCACTCGGGATTCTTGTTGAGCGGCAAATTTACTTAACATATTTCTTAGCAAAACGTTCTGGCAGAAAACATCAAAATTTAATCGGCTGTTTTAATGCACTTGGGATATCACTGTCGAAAAAACACTAGTTACTAAATTTTTCACTATTCGAATTTTCCAAATAATTATTTTATATTTCATAGTATGCTCACCGTATATGCAAAATGAGCAAATCATAAATATAAAACAGTATAACGCAGTTTTCTGATGATCTGTGATAGGATGTCGCCCGCGATAGTTACGCGACGTTTAGAAGACATATGGTTGGGGACGTGGAGCTGCGATAGACGTAATATATTGGGCATGAAATTAAAAGTAATATTTAATTAGCTGATAAGAGCACTATACTTTGATGCTGAAATCGGCTAATTAAGCATTTATCACAAGAAGCTCCAAAAATGCGTCTTACGGCATGGAAACTAGTGAAGATTTAATATTCCTAAAATAGTCACTAGAAAAGTAGTTATATCCTGAAGTTATTCGAAGTTTTCAAAAAGGGGAATGCCAATTGTCATTTTAAAAATTACAAAACGATATATTGCCGTGAATATGCCTCCATTACTTTTTTACTTACTACGTATAACCCAATAACTAGTGAAACTCTTATCTACAGATAGTGCTGCACAACAATAAAGATAAATCCTGAAGAGCTTGCTGCTATAGATAGAATATGGGCTATACTTGTCTTATTTAACTGTAAATGCCCAAGAAAAATATCGGACGAAGATTTGTTACTTGAGATATTACAAGTATACCTTACTAAAACTTTATGATGGTCTAACATGACTCTAATTAAGTGAAACTTTGTATCTCAGGATTCATAAATATCAAATTTAATAAAAATTGTGAATTTACTAATCACAAACAACAACTTTGCATTTATTTTGTGGCTTCATAGGGGTTTACAAGAAAATGTCAAATGACGTAAATTACTAAGAATTTGGCCTCTTAAAAGAAATCTTATGTCAACAAACACTATACAATTTCTCGAGCTAATTTGAATGACATACAGAAAACATGTTTCACCTACCGTGTACTACGCCACCGCTCAAGCGCGCGCCACTACTGTAGAATGGTGAACCGTTACTCGGTCTGAAATTTACAATTAAGATGGCTGACCCCAGAGAATGTATGTCGTGGTGAATGGTTCATCTGCCTGCAGTGCTTGGCTCCACGTGTCCAGAAATCTTCAGGAGTCGCTTACAACACGTGCCAGGTATCTTACTCTCTCTGTGTTTTGTTTGGACCCCCACACACATACCCATTTTTTAAATAAAAGATATCGTTGCTCGATAAAGGTAATAATTGACACACCAAATTTTTAATTTAGTGATACACATGTGTATACAAGGTTTTATTCTAATTATCTGTACAGTTTTACACAACTATCTTTCGAAGCGTTTCTAAGTCAAACCAACGCACTTTTTACATTGTTGTTTTTCGAAGTCACTCGAAGTGGTATTTAAAAGACCGCGATTTATATTTATAACCTCATTGAGACGGGCCCTAAAACTCAATTTTTCTCTAACGTGGTTGTGATTCCCTGGAAATTTGTCACGCTGCTGCTAAAAACGTTATAAATAATTCCACCATCCGATTAGACAGAAAAAATCAATACATTTACGAGGGAATTATAGATAAAGAAGGCGCAAAATCTACAACTTCATTAAATATTATGCTAATTATCTAAGTACTCTTAAATTTTATGTACATTTTAGCTAAGTCGCCAAACGATGGAGCTGCCATCTAATTTTCAGTCAAATCCCTCGGATGTTGTATCTGTGCAAGGTACAATTAACAATCACCTCATCTTCTTGCTTCTTATGGGTTCCTTGGTTTACAGGGCTGTCGACCAACGCGTTCGGACTCAGCGTTCTCTTTGTAACGATGCCATCATGATCTCCAGGTGTTCAGATGTCTGTCCACGCTCCACCAACGATTCCTGCTACTTGACACATGCGTGGCACTACAATACTGTATATTTTCAAACGTCATAAAAGTCACAACCTATGTGACTCGACAGACAAAGTAAATGCATTACTTTTATGCCTAGGCAGAAAAGTGGTTACTTTTACGCCGGCGGAATAAAAGTACTTCAAAACTTGATGAGCTTTCGAATACTTTTGACATAGGCCTTCTTGATTGTCTGTAACTGACGTAGATGTCAATTCTCGATAATCGTAATTTTTTAAATATATATTTAGTTATATTAGTTGGTACGTTTGAAAATAAACTAGGACATGTTCTTCTGCGTAAAAGAGACTTTGTCTGCCCCGCCCAGACTTGTCTAACTCGCTTATGCTCGTCAGTCAAATGCGTCCGGTTTCGCCACATAAAGTATCACGTTTACTCCAAATAACGTAATATGCTATTATTCATCCGCTATTGTTTATGGTCGTAAAAAATATAATCTCATATCATTCGAGGGCGTAGAAAATTTTCTATTTCGAGTGTTTATTATACGTACTCTCCATTTAGGTGTACAGCTTACATTGCTGCTTTGTTCCAAATATTGTCTTGCTGATAACGAAATTGCAAGTTTTTACCCTATCAATTTCGTTATAAATGCATAGTTTAATTTTTATAAACAAATTCTTAATATTGAGCCTTCTTCTAGTTTCTAAAGTCATTCATTAATTGTTTTTATGAATTGCTATAAATGTTTCCTTAGCATCGGTTTTATCTTTTCGAAACTAACCTATTTAATTGTAAAGGCCCCGCTACCAAGTGTTTTCTATTGTAAATATAGCAATATATTGTGATGAACAATGTACTATTATTATTATTTTGTAATAATAAAATATAATAGATATTTATGCATTAAGGGAGATATGAATATGTTTTTTCCCTGAGGTTGACATGTGTTACAGACCGAGGGCCTCTGGCCTGAGGTCTGTAAGTCAACCGAAGTTAAGAACCTGAATATCTCTCGTGGTGCATACAATATTTTATCTACTAGCATATTCGTAAAAATAGTATAAAATTTCAAAATGTCATAATGACATTTAAAATTAGAATATGTAGGTCACATCAAGGATTGCCTCATTGTATGGTTGCTAAGACGTTAATTGTAGTTGCATTGTTACCATGAATTTGAGGGAGACATAATTTGACAAGTCCCTTAAGAGTTATGAGTAGCTTTTCATATTTTGTTTCTATGACGAAAATGTACAATATCATGTTGCTAGTAGATAAATTAAATTTTTAAGCTCAACACATTATGTATTTTTATTAGCAACCAAAATCAGGTTATTTGAATCTTCGCTTATTGTTGAATTAATTAGACAGATATTATTCCCTTTTCATAAATTCATTATTAGAATGACTAGCTCTGGAAACATGAAAAACTGAGATGGGGTCTCTACAAAATTAGTCTTATGACAACTTTGTTAAATAGTACTACGTCAAATATAAACCACGGCAATTCGATACCAATATAACCTCAAATTAAATTAATATGTTCGCTATTATAAAGACCTTAAAAAAATTTATATACATATAATTTAACTCAATATTTCATATTCAGGTAAAAAAATTCTCTTTTATTTTTTTAACATGTATAGTACAGTAAAATTGTCGGAAAATACCCTGTCACCTTAAAAAAATTGGCCGCGGCGATTCCTCTTGCCCAGTGGTTTAGGGTCATTAGACAAGTGTAAAACCAAAAAGGCGTCACCCCACCCTTTGCCAAACAGCCACCATCTTGATAACAATTGAATTTGTTTTTTCTCGCGATCCATTGGTCGCACAGAAAACGTTATTGAACAAAAAATGTTGGATATAAAATTCTACACATTTTGACCCTTGCCGCGATACCGAGAAGTTGGTATTTCAAACGGTAGAGGGCAACAAAGTTACCAAAAATCTGTTTCCGCCATTCTAGCTCTCTTTTAATAATGGGATTGATTTAAATAGTCTCCGAGTGACAGCCCTTCAAAGTCCGCGCAGCGTGGGAAATGTATTATATATTCCGGCGCAGCGAAGTAACCATTTCTCTTTTGCGAGATAAAACCGTCACGTCGCTCAAGTAATTTCAATTTGAATATGTTTTCACAACCTACAGAAATTCTACACATTTTTGGTCATTGCCGCGATACCGAGAAATTGGTATAGGTAAAAGAAATGAAAATGATGGGAAAGGAGTATATGAGCCCAGAATGATATCATTTGGCTCAGATCCGTAAAGTACTTAAATTTGCTGGTGTAATATTTATTATATAATATGATACTTGCAATTGTTTGTAAATTTTGCCACAGGAATGACCAAAATTCAACAAATTGACAATTTCTTTACCACGTGCCATTTCTGCAAAAATAATACAAACACCCGACTGTCTATATGTTATTAAACAAAAAACAGCTGGTTTCACTTCAACTAAAACATGTTACGGTGAACGAAATTATATTTTGATCGCTTGGGCCAAATGAAATGAATCGGTAATTTATTTTATTCAATTTTGACAGTTTAAAGTGACATTATTAACTCCATAACCTTCATAAACAGTCTATGATTCACAAGTGAAATAAAAATGTTTTAATTCACTAGAGAATTTAAAAAGTTTAATTCACTAGAGAATTAAAAAAGTTTCAATGAAGAACAACATATCTTTATTATCTACAAATATTGACATTTAATTATTCTTTCTCTTTGTAGTGTGCAATATATATAATTACTAAAATTTAGATCAAATTGACGATGAATGGGCAAATTTATATCTTAGCTTGAGTATTTATTAAATTTTGTATTCGAAATTTCGTCAAAATTGAATAAAAACATATATACGCCACGTGAATTAAACATTTATTAACTCAAAGATATTATCTCACTCCCACTACTTGCTCGTGAGCTCAAATTATTTTCGTGAATAAACATATGTTTAATTCACTTGGTGTATAATATTTATTAAAGTTAGTGTTTCCCGACTACTTTTTGTAATTTGTTATTGTTGAAGCTGTTATAATACTTCTAAAAACGTCTACAATTACGATGTAAGAATATTGACCAAGGAGATTTTCTTTTGTGGGTACAAAATAAAGATACCGAAAAAATTTTAACTGTGCCAAATGATTTGATTCTGGGCTAGTATATTGAAAGTAATTTCTTTTTGCATAAGCCCTAAGATATATTGTAGTCTACTCAGACACGTTTTCTTTTTTTGGAGCTGTTTCTTCGTCTTGGTTCGGAGCCTCGGACACAACCGAGTCATTATCGACCATGATAGAAATGTTGCTAAAACTTTTATTGAAAAAACTTGTTACAAACGCAATGTGAAAAATTCTTGGAAAAATCGGTGAATACGATTGCGAGTGCTGTTTCGTGATTGTATTCTGATTAAAAATGGATAATAGTACGAGCGATAATGGTTTTCTTTATGTTAACCAAATGGCAGACATGGCATCTAGTTAGTTATAATAAGTGTGGGATATAAATAATTTACATCTCTCCACTTCTCCGCGCTGCGCGGACTTTGAGGGGCTGTTACTCGGAAACTATTTAAATCAATCACATTATTAAAAGAAATTTGTGTATATTTTTTTAAGCACTACAACTTTCACATTCGCAATTTTCGGAAAAAATCACCCCCACAGCGCTAGAATGGCGGAAACAGATTTTTGGTAACTTTTTCGCCCTCTACCGTTTTAAATACCAACTTCTCGGTATCACGGCAAGAATCAAAAATGTGTAGAATTTTATTTCCAATATTTTTTGTTCAATAACTTTTTCTGTTCGACCAATGGATAGCGAGAAAAACCAAATTCAATTGTTATCAAGATGGCGGCTGTTTGTCAAGAGGTGGGGTAACGCCTTTTTGGTTTTACACTTGTCTAATGACCCTAAACCACTGGGCAAGAGGAATCCCCGCGGCCAATTTTTTTAAGGTAAAACGACAATTTTACTGTACTAGTAATTATATCAAACCTTTTAGATGCTATAGCAACAGTAACCACCAATTCAGGACCCTCGTCGCAATCGGGACAGCAGGCTTTCTGCATCCAAACAAAGCAAGATACACCAGGGCCCTCGTCACCTACTGCAAGTCTATGTCCGCTTCGTATGACTTCTCCTGAAGTCTCCAAAGATGAGATGCGACTCCGAAATGGCCCCAATCTCCTACGACAGCAACAATGCCTCCACTGGCAGAAACGGGATGTTCAAAAACAAATCTTATCGATATCGAAGTCTCCGGATAGTGTCCCAAACAACTCCAAATTACTAGCATAAACACTTAAATTGGCTCAATTCCATGCCAACACCACCCAACACAATAAAGCAACTATTAGAGGCAATGCTAAATATAATTATTGGTACTTTCTATACAAAACCTGGGGCCCAAATACCAAATTTGCTGAATGGTGCTCAAGGACAAGATTTATAATTTTTTATCTCTAATTTATCTCCTAGCTGCTATAGTCGCAGCCAGTAAAAAGAAATTCTTCGGTACACAATCGTACTTATTCGCTTTCGACGGTGTTCGTGATTCGCTGTGCGGAGATCTTGTACGTACAGGTATAAAATGTTTACCAATATCTCTCACTTTCTTTTGTAACGCGTCCACGAATACATCGCATACTATTCCACGAGTTAACTACATTAAAAGATACCAACATTTTTAGTAAAAATTAAACAGGATTTTTTAATAAATGTATTCGGTTCAATAGACAAAATAAATACTGTTAGTACTTAAAAGATGGTGCGGTGGAATTAATGTAATAGTAAATATTATAAGCTTTAAAGATCACTGCACGCGTTTGTGAACGTAGCCCGTTTCCACTTCCCAACTTTGTCATAGTGAAATATAGTTTAACAATGAAAAAACCGAAAAAACAAATAAATTGAGCACCTTGTACACGTACAAAACAATGCAACAAAACTAAGTACTGCAGAATACACATTTTCGTTTGTATATGCATTTCCTATGTTATTTGTTTTATCGGTTGCAGGATATTAATCCCTTGTTTACATATATAAAAGTAGGCTGGTAACTAAATCATAACTGATCTGTACGGTAATAGTCCATTACCGTACATGGCAACCATAACTATACAGCAACCGATAAACTATTGAACAAATCACGGATGTTATGAATCATAACAGCCTCAGATGTTTTAAAATCCACACTCTGCGAGCTCGGATTTCAATACAACATCTGCCGCAGTTATGATACTCATAACATTCCTAGATATGTTAATAGCTATTCCCTAAATATGATCTCATTAAAATTCCAATGCCATAACGCTACAAAAGAAAATATGAAATAAGTAATTAAGAATGCAAGTAAGTTTAACGTCGACGGCACATGTTGAACCGGAGTGTACTCTTTACTCCACTTTTACAGCAACTGCTGCGTGACGTACAACTTTTTATCTTTACTGGCTCCTTCTACAGTACATCATTAAAACTATTTTTCATATCTACAAACTGGCTTTCTAAATTATCATTTTAATAACTGACAGTTCAAACGAAGCGCCTTTTCCGCACACAGTATTAGTCCACATTCATATGTTCCATCTCCGTGTCAGTCATAGCCTTCCCATTTTGTTCTTACGTTTGATTGTGCCTTTTGCACACATTTACATGCGATTTTGAGAATATTTCTTACCATCATAACTTATTACAATTCGATACTAAATTTAACATGTCTTAATACTGTTTGCACATCTTTAAAAAATCATATCATAATAGATTTACGTTAAATGATAATTCTATGTTATATTTAAGTTAGTTAAATGTAAAATGATCTTGCATTAAACCGATATTAATTCGAAACTATTAGTATTTTAGAGCATGACGTCTCAAATGTATCTTGTTTCATTTCTTAGTTGTGCATGCTCTCTTCAAAACCGATATTATAATTTATTATTATAACATTTAAATTCTTGTTTTTTATTCAGCAAGTCCTTTGCTTTAATTTTAATCAATTCTGTTTTTTACGTTTTGACTGGTATAACTAAACTGCTGCGGGTACAATATAATAGCAATTTATAGGCAACCCACATACCTCATTGTAAATCAAAACAAGAGGGTAGGCGGCACGCATTCAAGTTACAAGTTGCCGAAGATACTATAGAAATGGAGGAAGATGGGAAAGAATATTTTAAGATGGTATAAAAAGTTATGCAATTGTATGAACTCTCTGTTTAATATATACGCATTACATAATTTATTGAGTTATATTACTTTTAGGGAACTTAAATGCGTTCAAATAATACACTTCGATTTAACTGGGCGAACCTTTGGAGAAAAAATATAAATTGGCATAAATTACACACAATACAAGTGAATATCAACCTGTTTAATATAAAGTAAATTTCAATTTCTATAACTCTAAATTCTTATAAAGCGCCAGTGGATTTCAACTTGAGACCTATGGTGGTTGTAACGTGTTAGTTACGTGATTTTGCTCTAAAAACCAATCTTCACCAAAAGTGGCATACATTTTTATAATATTTGGTTTAGAGCTTCGAATGCGTAATAGCTAACATGTAAAATGTCATCCATAACGTAGAAGCCCATATTCCATAAACTAGGCAGGTATTTACTAAAGATAAAATAATGGAAGTCAAGTTGCTTTACAGAAGGTCATGGTTGCATTACATTGTAAACTTTACTTGCTTCTTATTAAACAATTTACAACATTATTTTTCGTGACAAAAACACTTTCCATATCAGAGTGACCCTATCAGAAATTAAATGTCAATCTCATAGCTAGAACTAGAGTTAAAGTCAAATTAAGCTTCTACGTAATAATTCAATAAATTATGTATTAACAACTTATACAAAATCATCACTATTCTGAGCAACTTTTTCCTTTTTAAATAAATTACAATCAGTTAAAAATGCAAACAAGCTTTTGCAGCTGACAAGCTTGGAGAAGTCACTACCTGGTTAACTGCTATCCATAGGTGGTGACAATTCTTAGATATTCTATTAAGGGACGAAGAAGGATTCTTTCCTTATGACGATATTTAAGCCACCTGTAAAGTGATGGAAATTAAACCGACACACAATAACTACATTAATAATGCAACAGGCACGAAACTGAAACTTGCATCAGAAAAATTGTAGACGAATTTGTTACATTAAATTTTACCAAATTTGATTACGTATCTGATTATATTGATCTAGTATTATATAAGATTTTATGCGTACCTCATGTAATGCCAAGAACCCATCATGATCATGAGTTGCTAGTATCCTTGCTTCGGACAGAGCTGACTGTACTTCTACATGACCTTCATCAGACGCAAGACGAAAGGGTGTAAGACCTTTCTTGGTCTTTGCTTCTAGATTAGCTCCACGCGCTAATAACTCCTTTACTGCATCTACGTGGCCCATATAAGCTGCCCAGTGCAGAGGAGTCTGCAGTTCTATGTCTTCAGCTTCGATATTGGCTTCTTTGTCCAAAAGAACTGTTAAAACATCTACATGATCCCTCATTGCTGCCCAATGAAGTGCAGTCCAATAGTTAACGTCCATTGCTGTCACATCCCCCTCATGCAATAGCAATAGCTCTACAATGCCGATGTGGCCATTTTGAGCGGCAAGTATCATAGGGGTTCTACGAAACTTGTCTTTAGCTTCTACGTTCGCTTCTTTTTCTATTAAAAACTCTACAGCTTTTGTATGTCCGTTCGTAGCTGCCCAATGCAAAGCAGTTAAACCCATGCTATCGACAAGTTCCATATCCTTTCCATATTGCTGCAATAGCTTCATGCTTCCCAGATGCCCTTTCTCAGAAGCGTAATGCAGAGGGGCATTGCCATCATTATCCATTGTTGATAGAGCTTTTTGCAATATAGGTTCTCGTCCACTCTCCAGCAGCAATTTCAATGCGTTGGTTATGTTAAAATGTACAGCGTAGTGCAAGGGAGTCTTTCCCTCACTATCCGCAATAGAAATATTTGCTCCCGTATTCAGCAATAATCTGATAGTATCGATTTGATTACCTTTAAAGACAATCAGAGCATAATGAAGAGCTGTTCTAGATTTATCGTCCTCTATATCTACAAGAGCGCCATTGGACAAAAGCCAGGAGGCACAGGCTGCCGAACCTATGGCCGCTGCCCAGTGTAGGGTAGTTTTTCCGGTGCCATCTTTTTCATTTATAAATTTAACCAAGTCGGAAGAGCTATTGTCACGAAACTTTCCAGAAATGACTGATTCATGGAGCGGTGTATATTCGTTTGCAGCGACTTCTTCTAAACTTACGTTAAAAGTTGACACTACAGATTGTCTTAATAACAATGGTTCTAAAGAACCATAAGAAAAGCGCTTCATATAGGGTATGATATACCTTGTATCAGCAGTGGCACTAAATATGCAGTCTTGAAAATCTTCTAGCCTGGAGGAAATCTCATCGGCTACGAATAATGATCCTGTATCAATGGCGTAATCTAAAGGAGTATAGTCTAAAAGCTTGTCTCGTCTGTTATGCAACACGTTTGCCTTATTGACTATTAATTTCAGAATCGTCACCATTTCATCTTTAAGAACCACTTTTCGAAAATAATCAAGTTCAGAGTTAGATTGAAAAAATGTACGAGGGTGTTGCACTCCCCACGCACCTACCAAGTGCAACAGCGATCTTCCTCCGTTATCAGTTTGATTTAAAGCTTCTTTATCGCAATTGATTATCCTTGCCACTTGCTGCACTTGGCGGCTGATGACAGCAGTGAGTAACGGACAATTTTTCGCAAGAATGCGGTCAAACACACTGCGCGTAAACGCCAAGCCAGGATGAAAAGTGGACTTTAACAGCTTTTTTACAGTATCTTCATATTCTCCATTTATATTCTCGGACAACCATTTAGCAACAAGATATTCAGCGAATGTTCTGTGGGCGAAGTTTACGTTAGAGTTTTCAAAAACAATAATGCCATCTGCCTGCAGCAAAAGCAGTAACGTTAGATCACTATTTTGCATCATTGTCTCATTTATTAAAAATTCGACATCTTTTGGAGCGAATAGCAATTTTAGGGCATAATCTACCCGGAGCCTCTTATAATGGGTTAAGACATTGACAACCACACGTCCAGATCTCTCACAAGCTATCCTAGTTTTACTCTGAATGAATTTGTCATACAAGTCTATTAAATCAAAATGTTCATTTTCAAAGTCATGACCTTGCAGATATTCTTCACACTTCTTCACAAAGGCGTCCGCTAGCATCTGTGTCTGTAATGGTATTCCTGTGTACTGCTGGTCGTCGTCGCTCAAATTTCTTTTTGTATAATGTAATAGTTTTACAGCAAATTCTTTTAAAAGGTTTGGGGTACTAATAGAAATATCAGCAATTTGTTCGTTAAAGTATTTTACAAGAAAATATTCTTGGTCCACTTCAGTAAATGGTTCTAGTGTTATGCTCAATGTTTCAAGAAATTCCTCCAGTTGTATCTTCATTACGGGCCGAGTTGTTATACACATTGCATATTCGTAATCGCGAATTTCTTTTATCATTCTCATTACATTTTCTTGATAATCACTGGAAACTTCATCGAAACCATCGAAGAGCATTAAAACGCTTTTAGCCTTTAAGTGACACTGGAACACAGCTAAATCAAGGTCTTTATGAAAATTTGTTTTTTCTAACTGCTTTTTGCTGAAATACATCAAGCGTTCCAGAGTTTCTAAATTCCAAAATTTTTCGTTATCAAAATATTTAAAATGTTCTCCCAAATTTACTCTCACAACCCACATGTAATCAGGAGCGTTAAGTGCTATGAAGTCCATTAACACCGATTTTCCCATCCCTGGATAAGCACTGATCAACAATGGAACCGCGTTCTCTAAATTTATGTGACTAGTCTCTGAACTATTAGAATTCTGGGTCCGATGTTTACCTTTTCGCACATAACTTGAAATATTTTTAGTCGATGCATAAGAGCTTAACCATTCGAGATTTTTGTCATCATGTAAATATAGATAATGGCAATGAGCTACTCGAAGATTGAATAAGTTATATTCAAATGGAACGATAACCATCTTAAATTTTAAATGCTGTTCCGGAAGGTTTTGGTTATTATCCAAATAGATAATTTGTTCTTCTGCAATGTTTATTTGGTAGGTTCTCAAAAACATTCTAAATTTCGACTTAGATTTACATTTCATTACGAAAAGTTCCGAGGGGGCCTCCAAGACTTCAGCTTTAAGCCAAATTTTTGCTAGTGATCTCTGAATGAAAAAACTTGTAAGAGGCTTAAAACAATTACCTATATTAAATTTGCAACTTAAAATATGGATTATATGTTGTACCTTAAGAGATTTCATCGAATCTCTGACAGAATATTGTCCTAGTGTTACTGTCGACTTTCGGCCTTGCAGTGTTACTGGGCAATCTTTAATTTTCTGCTGGAGATTATCAGTTAAATCCTTAAACGTCACTAAATGTGTCGTCCCAGAACTAATATTGTCTATTTTATCTTCACATTTTTTCAGTATTACAATTTTAAAGAACCTCCCGCAGAGCTGAAGAATGTTTTTGATCTTTATTATTTCGCCTTTATCCTTCACTTGCAGTATTAATGGTTGCTGTCGAGTTTTCCATAGGTATTCGTAAGCACATGGCAGGCTAGTGCTTTCCGATTTTGTTAGTGATTTATGGATATCTTTTCTCATAGTATTTAAATCCATTGACTCACAAGATTTAGCATATTTTTGTACTTCGGTATATATATGCGCATTTAGAAACTGTTCTACTATATCATCTGAATCAATAACTATCATTGAGAAATTATCCAATATTTCGTTCCAAATTTCAAATCCGTTATCGCTGAAAGTTGAATCTGGTCTTGAAGGTTTAACTATGTATTGTTTAAACAAAATTTCTCCCAGAACTTGCAATATTACGTCTTTATTAAGGCGATAAAAACCACCCAATTCTCCCTTGGACCATTCGACAACAAAAGACACAAAACGTTCAGAAATATTATATAATTCGTATGAAGACAGTTCAAGTGGACCAGTTACGTTTTTGAGTTGTTCAGAAACAACCCGCTTAAGTTCATCTCCTACAGAGACCTGCCCTGAAAGCAAAAACATGTTCCTGCAGTATGTTTTGATCTCATCGCTTTTGAGTTCCTCAGGCAGTCCATCGTAGTCAAACTGAAATATATCGTCGCTTGTACTAAGAAAATTGAGTTTTTCTCGACTAACGTAATCGTCTGGTTCTTTCAAAAAGCCACACTTAGCTACTGTTCTGTTTGTAAAGAGTATACATGTTGCATTTTCCAAATCTAGTGTCTCATTTATCGTCTTCATGCTGTCGAAGTATTTCTTCAATTCAAACTTTTCCCCTTTCTTCGTGTACTCAAAACATTGTATCTTCGCCCGGTTTTGCTTGTACTTCAACTGCATTAGGTATGTAATGATGTTGTTGCCACTGTCTTTTCTGTACAAAACTATGTCGTCAAAATCCTTGTATCCATAAGCATTCATCTCTAGCCACATCTCTTGCGTAGTTTCGGTTACACTACGTAAGCACAGCAGTGCAGCAATATAGACTTCAAAATCCTTACCATGATCTATAGTCCCTGGTCGGACACGAAACAACTGAAAGTATATTCATGGCTTTATGAACCGATAACATTAAAATTTATAAAGGTTTTGTCGGGCTAAGAGCTGGACTACAATTTCGTAATCTGTTCGACCTAAAGTATATTTTTAATATTGTCAGTTGAACGGTTTGGAGTAAAACAAAAAGCTTAGGTTCACTAATATGGAACCATAACCTAATCTGGTTAACAAACAAGATCAATGTAAGTAAATGAGTAAGAGTAATGGCAAAGTTCCAATTACAAAGCATACACAGAGGATATTGCATGAATGGCATTTTAGTATTAAAAGATATTCAAAACATAAATGGTACGGGAATTAGCATCTAAGACATACTCGAAACACTTGCGTTGCACTATACAGATTGTGGCAGGCCACTAGGACCATAGCAAAAGCAAGGGGACTTTACATGTGGCCGTAGGTAATTGTATTTAAAAACTTAAAAAATCGAATATATACCTTGTATTTATATTGATCCCAACGACCTACCTCTATCGTACATTGATTGTTCGTTTGTTAAACACCACGATGGCCACATGCATATTCTCCTTGCTTTTGCAATGGTCCTACTAGCCTGCCGCATTCTGTATATATTATGTGCAAATAGAATTATCATAGTGAAACAAAGAGAACCAATTGGCATTATATTTTTAAAGAATAAGAAGAGAATAACCGAACCTGCTCGTCTTGTTTAAAAAGCAAGCTCAATGTAAAGCGTTAGTTTGAAGAAAACAATAATATTTATAGAACGCAAGTTTTCGGCATATCTCCAGATTGTCATAAAGCTGATATATGTGGTTTGAAATAAATTTTCATGAACTATTACAGCTTTGAAGTCGCTCGACTTTACGCCTGCAGGTAGACAACTCAGCATACAGTCAGACAGTTCTAGATGAATATACCTACGTTCGATTTAAGAAGTTGCCAGATTAGAAAGTTCAAATTATGTTTTGATGTCTTTTAATGTTTAATAACTATTGAAATTTGTGTGGCTACATTCGTTAATAAGAAGAATTACGTTAGTTTTTAAAATGGGTTGAGTGTGGTTTCAATGCCAAATCAATATTAAGCAATTAGTACTTCATATCTTATTTACTACAAATTTTGTTTAGAATTGTTTATTTTTATTATATTTTTAAACAACTAGAAAACACAATTTACTCCTATTAAAAACAATCCAAAACGGGATTAAAGAATTTTTTTTAAACACATTATTTACCTGGCTCTCCTGTAAACTCTCCATTTATTAAGTGTTTACTATCAACGGACTGTTTTCTGCCAACTTCAACAGCGGAACATGTTATATGGGCACACTAGCATCTTTTTCGAATTCACATCTTTAATCATTTTCACAATTTTCTGTTGAAAGAGACGTTGTACATACATGATAAAGAAAAATTCATGGCGTAATACTGAATGTTTGAGGTGCAAAATCGAACGGGATGCGATAGCAGTGTTATCACTTATCAGTTAAGTATAGAAACTGGTTGTACAGGTCCGACTTCAGTAAATTTGTTGAATAGGTATATATTAATGTGGTGTGTTGATAGTGAAGAGATAATTTTATTTTTAAGTACAGCTTACGTTGGCTACAATACAGAAAAAAGGTGTAATAATAGGTCGATTTTTATTTAACTATAGTTTCAAAAATTATTTTCATCTAGTATGTCTATAGAATAGGTCCTAATTTATGAATGCAGCTTTAAAATTATGAACTACTCCATAGCCATACTAAATGAAAATAACATGTGAGCAAACGAAAATGAAATCAAGCTTGGCTTTGAAATATTTGTTTTATGAATAATATATTGGTGACATTGTAAGTCTATGTCAAATTCGAGGTGAGTAGGTTAGGCTTTGCGTCAGTCTGTGTCAAAACTGATGCAAAACCTAATCTGCTAACTTCGAATTTAACATAGACTTACAGTGTCACCAACATATTATTCATAACACAAATATTTCAAAGCCAAGCTTGATTTGATTTTCGTTTGCTCACATGTTAGTTGTCGATTATACTCTGTTTAATTTTCCATTAGATTTATGGAACTAAATATGCCTATTTTTGAGACCCTTGTTGAAACTATTACACCATTTAGCACGAGGTTATTCTTGCACTAATAAAAAACCATTCAATCTGAATTATGTGTAAATATCTCAGGGTTTTAAAGTTTAATACTATAATGTGTCTTCGCCCAAAGAAACAACTTGTTGTGTAACTAAAAACACTAAAATTGAACGCAAGCAACTGATAAACAAATAGAGAAATGCAAGTAAAGTCCTACCTTATCTTATTATCCCGTTTGCATCACTTTCGCGCCCAGTGCTGCCAACCCCGTACGATAGTTATGAGGATGTATGATAATTCGGATTTCAGTACCATGTACAATAGCTCGTTTACTATACCCTTGAAATGTACAATAGTCTCGATATCTACTAAAAAGAGGTTAGACGATCTTAAAGTTTCTATATGAACTAAACGTGTCAATGGAAATATTAGTTCAATGTGGAAACCAAGCTTTTTTTACGACCTGTGTCGTTAAAAGTGTATTTACATCCTACCCAGCCATATTTTGAAAATGTGTATATTAAACACTTCCTCCTAACCCCACACAGCGTTGCGATATTAGGAATCTTCCGTGATGTGTAGCACTATCTCATTTCGATGGTCTGGTTCCAAAAGTAGCTAATCACAATTATTCTAATTTTGGGCTATTTACAAAATAAAACATAAAATAATATCAAGTATAGTTTCAAATGACGCTAACTACATGATATGTTAAATTGGCGCTAAAATATACAGCACCAATCGAGGATATCTGAAAATTAAACGTGTTTGTCTGTTTCATATGCGGCTAACCACAGAACCACTTGGAACTACATCTTGCCGCTCTCTGTAGTTATCTACTTGTATTCAGATCTGCCCCTCCACTATTATTCAAGCCAAATCAGCCAGAATCATCATTATTGTTTCGCAATTTGTTGTTTGCAGTTTTTTCGTAGCCTTGAGTGAGTGTGCATAGTGAACTAAATTATCCTGTAGGTGTAAAAGAATAAACTATTTACTTAAACACTGCAAAGGAGTATACATAATGATTACCAGGGGCAAACAAAATATATTTTTTTAATATATTGAACTGATTCAGGTTCTTACTTTTTGTTACTTATTAGTAGATGTTTATAAATTATATTTTAATCAATTTAAATTGGCCTGTTTATATTATTTGAATATTAATAGTTATTCTTTGTACTAGCTCCTGGAAATCTGAAGTGGACTCCTTTTATTTAGATTGCTTATTCTGAAATTTGATGTTCTGATTTTAATTTTATTACAAGTCAAAAATAACTTCTGTCAAATGATATGTCAAACAAATTTTAAAATTCAATGACAAATACCAGATCGTTACATTCGCCACACAACAATACCAAACAGTAAGTAATTCTTTAATAATGAATTTACCTTTTTAGTCTTTATTTTCTTTCAGTGGTTACCTAAATACCTAAATTCACCCGTCTTTCACTCGAACTTATTAATGTACTTGATGTTAACCAACTTGCACTGCTCCGCCAAGGACCACAACTCCTCCTGTCAACAAACACAGTAAAAGCCTCCAATGACACCCAATATGTCAATACTGCCTAGAATCAGGGACAGAAACTCCCTCACAGCATAGACCAAAAACAGACCCCAGTTGCAGTCACTTAACTCCAACTCCGCATCCGCCAAATCCCTCAAGCGTGCTTCGTCTACCAACGGTCCTCCCTTGGAAATCTCCTCTAGCACCAACCGCTCGACGCAATCCAAATCAAATGATATACAATGTCAAATGTAATCCTTTAATAAACTTAACTTATATTAGTATTTTTCTCTATTTATTCTCTTTTGTAGATTAGTACTGCTTTCAGTTTAGTTTTTCACCATATACTTGATATCTTCCTTCATTTTGTATTTCATCTTCTTACATTAAATTCCATTTCTATTTTACCACGCAAATTTAATATTAATATCAACCCTTTTTAATTTCCAAATATTGTTCTTTTAAAATAGGGTTTATTACAGACTTTTAAATTGCACCAAATTAATTACAGCTTCACATTTTTCAAAATTTGTTATCTTAATAATGAAAACAGAGTTCTTAACGATATCATATTTTCTCCTTCCACTACACTATATCTTTACTTTTGATTTCTACCTACTATGTGCTATAATCTATTTCGATTAAGTATTTGTCTTTACCTTCAAATTTCATATTTAGATATTACATTATTATGGGAATGGAAGCCACGTTACAGGATAAAAAGAGGAAGGCCAAGAAAATCATGGAATGATGGTATAAGGGAAGCTATGCAAAAAAGAAATTTGAAAGAAGACGATTATGCTGATAGAAAAATGTGGAAACTGAGATGCGGTAGATGACTTAAAAGTTGTAAACAAACCGCTATATATATATATATATACATTATTTTCGAATCAATATGTTTCTCAATTGGCCATATTTTATTCAATTATAAATTCTATTTTCTTTTCTAAATACATACCCATTATTCATATTCCCAATTCATATTCAAATTGATCCCAATAACTTTCAACTATTGTAATCCCTTATATCTTATTTTAATTTTGATTTTTATACTCCTATATTCAGATCATTACAATATATATTAACGTGACCAGTATAGAAAATACTATACAGGCTGGTTTGTAATTAATTAGGGCATGTAATAAGCACTAGCTATTCTCTATTGTTTACTGTCTTTTGGTATGTAATAATCAAAATTAAATTACAGCACTCTAACTTACGTTTAATTTCTTTGTACATCACTATTGTCACTGATATCACTTACGCTGGCACATATAGATCTTGTGGTAATTTCCTACTGAGTCGTTTGTGAATGCACCTGCTCCTCGTTTCTGTTACAAAAGTACTTTTTAGCCGTTTTTCCTATGAAGTAGCGTATTGTTGGTACTTCTGTTTCGCGGTGAATTTGAGTGTTCCGCAAATACCATGGAGAATTCAGTGCTATACGCAGAATTTTGTTTTGGAAACGTTGTAATTAATTTATCAATGTGCGTCTTGCTTGCTGCTCCCCACACAGAACAACCGTAGGTTATGATAGACCTAATAATTTATTTGTACAACAATAACGAGCATTTCAGTTTTAATGTTGTTTTTCTATCAATAATTGTGTATAACATTGCAAATTGAGCTTAACCTTGGATAAGTTTGGTGTTTATGTGTATACCCCAGGTTAGTCGGATATCGAGGTGGACTCCGAGATATTTTACAGCTTGGTCTGTCGGGTTCCATTGTACTTCTCGGTTTCCTATTCAAATTTTTGGCGGTGATTTAATTCAGCGTAATGAAAAAAAATTGGTTTCACAGTTTTGCAGATTTAGCTGTATGCTCCATTTGTTGAACCATTTACATAATGTGTTAACTTTTGTAATCTATCTATTTCTACTAATATATTATCGTGTTGGGTCATTAATATTGTATCATCCGCATAGAGTGCGAGGGTTGCATCAGCAGGCTCGGGTATGTCATGAACAAAGATGTACAAAATCAGTCCCAGAATTGAGCCTTGTGGTACTCCTGCATTAATACTATATGTAGCTGAATTCGTTGCATTTACTCTTACAGCGTAAGTTCTATCGGATAAGAATGATTTTAGTATAAGCTGTAGATAAGTAAGTATTTTGATTTGACATAATTTATACAGTCATCCATCTGTCCACACTCTGTCGATGGCCTTAGTTACGTCAAGGAAGATAGTCGTTGTATATTGTTTATTTTCATAACCACGCTCGATAGTTTCTGAAATTCTTGCGAGTTGATGTGTGGTTGAATGTTTTTGACGGAATCCAAATTGGGCATGTGGGAGCATTGAAGTTGCGTCAATGGAGTTGGAAAGTCTTGAATGAATAATCTTTAGAGTATTTTCGATATCGTCGGTAGGAGGCTTATTGGACGGTAACTATCCAAATGTTTTGGGTTCTTTCCGGGTTTATTAGGAAATAGTAAAATTATGCCATGCTTCCATTCGTTAGAGTAAAAGACTAGGCGGAACTATGCGTTGAATAGGCTAGCCAGAAATTCAACGGTTTTGTCAGTAAAGTTCTTTAAGGCTATATTAAGCATGTTATCATGGCCAGGCGATGTTTATATTTTCAAGTTTTTAATATGATGTTTAATTTCAGTGGGTGTAGTAGGACTAATTTCATCTGCAGTTGTTGAAAAGTTGTGAAGTATATAACTTTGAACATCTTGAGCGAATTCCGTGTTAACGATTTCGATTGTGAAGACATTTTGCAAATGTTTGGCCAAAACTTTTTTATAGTTCCAATTAATTGATTCAAGCGGGTTTTATGCATCGCATCTTTAGTATTCTGCCAAAGTTTACGTGTTTTGTGCTTTTCTTGTATTAATGTCATTATTTCTTGTGGAGGTTGCATTTAAGTTTTTGTGGGTCGTTTAGGTTGTCCTGCCGTAGCTGCTTGAATTGAATCTTTTACAGCCTTCGTTAAGTTATCTATAAGTTTGTCTATTTCATTTGTGGTATTAATTTGTGATGGGCACGTCAAGGCTGTATCTAAGCGGATTTTAAATATTTCCCAGTTTATTAGTCCGTTGAATAATCGTGGTGGTTTAATTATACGTTGAAGGGCATTCTTAAAGGTTATTATTACTGGGAGATGGTCCGAATTTGATAAATAATAGGATATCTGGTATGTCTTCGTTGTGGTCATTTCTGTAAGGGTAGTGCGTTGGTTCCGATGGTGCCAAAATTTGTATTGCATGTTGAGTGGCGAAATCGTTTAGTCGTTTTCCATCTGGGTTATTGGATCTGCAGTCCCAGAGAGTATTTTTGCTGTTGAGGTCCTCAACTACAACTGTGGCTTCGGTGCTCGTGAACATAGCTGATAGGTCAGCTTCTTGCAGTTTTCTGTTGGGTGGTTTGTGGGCGCATATTATGTTTAGTTTTTGTTGGTTTTTTAACTGTATGTTAACGTCAACCACTTCGATGTTGTTGGTAGTATTATATTCAATCTCACCAGCTGATATAGAGTTTTTAGTTACTATTTCCACTTCTCCGGAGCCTATTAGTGCATCTCGATTACTACGAAAAACAACGTAGCCCGGTAGTTTTCATGGCTGTTTTCTAATTAAGCGAGTTTCAGTGATGCATAGTATCTGTATTATGTCTAGCCATAAAAGCTATCAATGTAGTTCGTTGAGATAGAACGCCGGCGCCGTTGGCATTCCATTTGCAATTAAGATCCATGTAGGAAAAGTGATGGTATTATTGACAGTAGGAATGTTTTAATTTGAGCCATGTAAGGTGAAATTAGTTTGATAATACTTTGTAAAATTTTTGAAAGAGAAGAGTTTTCTTCTTGTGTTTTATCTTCGTTCTCTGTCGTCTCTGTGTTGGTACCTCGAACAGCTTTGGCGTAGCTTGGGTGTTGTGTAATATCCGGATTTCTGTTGTTTCTAGATGTGAGTCTTGCGGATGCTTGTTACAATTTAATCTTTAGTTCAGTATAAAATTTGCAACCTCTGTAGTTTGCAGGGTGCTCGCCCTTGCAGTTAACACATAGTGGTGGTTCTGTGACTGTTGTTTTGCATTGAGAAAACTGATGATTTCCTAAGCACTTTACACATCGTGGGTCTAACTTACAGTAATTACGGGTATGATTAAATATTTGGCAATTCGTACATTGTGGTATGTCTTTACTTTTCCGTTTACGTTCCACTTTTACTATGCAGTTAAACAATGTGGTGAGACTAAATACGTTATTTTCTTTTTTGTTTTGTTTTTCTAGCTCTACCACGACTATAGGAATAGGAGCCTTCGCTTTGTTGTGTAGTCTTGTAGGGAGGTCGAATCGCTGTAGCTCTTTGTTTGTTTCAGCGAAAGTTTATGAGTTAGCAACATTGCGTATTACCACGGTTAACCTAGCATACTGAGGGTTGTTAAATGTGAAGTATTTAGCATCAGTAGAGTCATAAAATTTGGTTAATGTTCGAAAATCGGTGATGTAGTAACGTTAATATGTAGTTTATCTTTCGCGTATGCTATTGTAAAGTCGCTTAAAGCTTTTTGTTTTGTATCATTCAAAACTGCTTGATAGTCCGAAGAACCGAACAAAAATATCGGAGGAACTTTTTCAGTTGTATCTTTAATCTGCGGTGTATTTACTTTTGTTGGCATCTGTTTTATTGGTTTCATCTTCTGTGATTTGTGCAAGAGGATCAAATCTATTTTTAGTTGGGTGGGAAATCAAAAGTGTATCTTCGTGTTGCGTTTTGTGAGAAAGTGAACCGTTTGTTTTTCTCGTTCTTTTAGCTAAGTTTGTGTTTGTTGACAATGTAGGTTCTCAAATTTCCATTTGAGAAGTTTGCTGATGATCTAGTTGATTTATGTTTCGATCAGTTGGTGAAAGTTCACAGTATTCGTTCACTTTAGTTAATTCATTTAAATGCAGATTGGAGTTGGCATTCGTAATGTTATTTTTATTTAATAGTCCGGCAGTGCGAGCGTGTGGTTGATTTCTTTGAATTTCTGAGGCTCAAGTTCTTTGATAAGACATTGAGCGCTAACCGCGGTCTGCAGTATCCGATACCGCAGGTCAATCCCGCACTCACAGGCTGATTAAGAACACTGCACAGTTGGCGTTTTAAGTAAAAATACGAACTTTTTATAAAACTAATCGTTTAGTTAGAGCACCAAGCAACTTAGAACACTTAATAAATAATATGTCCGTTCGCTACAATGTCCGGGCGCGAACCGCAAAAAAATTAAATCTACTACTAAATTCGAATCTACCCAATGAAGCTTCTACATCGCACCGAGCATTGAACTACGATGATATTCTGGAGGGTATGTTCAAAATTATTAAACAAAAAAAAAACAGAAAGATTGCGATTGGTATTCTTTAAATATTTGTTAACCTATTGAAGGCTGTGAATAATTTTTGTTTCTTATTGTAGAACAGCCGATGGCGCAAGTAACAGATTAGGAAGATTCAGTTCGTGATAATGATTACATTCCTGACATTGAGGAGCTGAAAAACCTTTCTTCAGGTTTGAAAACTTTAAGAAATTGGCGGGTTGATTAAAATATGTAAAACTAAAGTGTTTTTCTAGAAATTGACGAAAACATGTATAATAATATTGGAAATGTCAACGAAGATATCCCTGATACTAAAGTAATTGAGGCAATATTCCCAGTGAGCGAAGTCAAAAAAAAAGACGACCAAAGTTATAAAAAAAAGCGTTCGAAAAATGAGTAAAAACTCCGGAAACCCGTATACGTATTAATAATAAAGGTAACTACGTGCCAGGAAAATCAATAGGTAGGTGATCCTTGCAATGATAGGTGCAGGTAATTTTGATTCACTGCTTTTTGTTGTACCTGTTGATCTTAGGGATTTGTAATTTTACGTACAAATGCAATGAACTAATAAATAAAACAAAGAGTCCATATTTTTATATTTTACTGGAAACTCGCGAACATTGACAGGCAACACGATTTAGTTGAAGTCGACGATTGTAAAAGAAGAACCGAAACGGCAACAATTGGCATGAAAAATGAAGTACTAAATTTTGTACTTAAAAAACGTATCCTTAATGCTACCACTACTGAACATGGTAGAAGGGCAAGCTATGGAACTTCCAAAACATCAGCAGAATCACTAACCTTTTTGAAAGATCACATGAAAATATTTTCCACAGTGCCATCTCATTATAGCCGAAAAGATTCAAAAAGACTGTACTTGGTTTCAAAATTAAATGTTCAAGTTATATCAAGCAGAATGAATGCGTAGCAAATAATAAAGTTTGTTTAAAAGAACGTTTTTGCCGTCACGTATTCAAGAAGACTCATTTTAATTTATGTGTGATCTAAAACTGGCCTCCGTGAAATACACTCTAGTGAAGCACAGTGAAAAATATTTAAATAAATTGGAATCCCATCTTAACTATCACGCTGTAAATCTTCTTGATAACAGTGCAAACGTCCAAAGACTCAGTAGAATTAAGCCACTGACTTGCCACATAGATTTATACAGCTGTAAATGTTTAACTAGTAATTATGGCAACATTTAGTCGCTAAACGTATATTATTTGTAAGAAATCTTGGTGTTAGGATTGATGGATCCTATCTCTCACATCTATTCATGACGAAGAAAGACTAGAGTGTATTACATGTACCTACTGCTTATGAAATGGCTAATAATAAAACCAGCTTACGTTGCAAGAGAACTATAATCGGCATGTAACATTAAAAAAAAGAGCAAGAGATGAAAAAAGTTCTGCTAAAAAATATGCCCAGTCAAATGCTACAATTTTGCATGTAATTTTGACCTTCAGCGGGTCCTATTCGTTCCAACAGATCCGACAAATCCCGTTCTTTTTTATAAAACGAGGTTATTTATTATTAACTTTACGATTTTCAATACTGGGAATAACACTGGTAAGTGTTTCAAGTGGACCGAGGTAGAAGGTGAACGTGAGTCGTCAGAAATAGCGTCTTGTTTGTTTCATCACCTTAAAAGCCTCCCCACGTCAACTGAAAATGTTAGACAGACTATTCAGTGACACATGCGGCGGTTAATACAAAAATCAGTTAGTTGCTGCCATGTTCATTTATGCTGTTCAGGCTCTACCAGTTGAAGTCATTGACAAAAATTTCTTATTTCTGCTCATAGCCAAATGGAATGTGATTCAATATATGCTAGAATAGAAACTGCAGCAAAAATATCCCCTTGTACTTGTCTCATGAATGGACAACCATTGCAAAGAACTCGAAAGTAACAATTAAAAACAAGACATACATTTTATGGACTGGAAACATCTTGTGAAACTTATAATGGTAAACCGTAAAAAAGATGAAGTTGCAAATACAATTAACTGGCATCGCATTAAGTAGATCAAATATGAAAAAGCTAATCCTTTTGTTATGAAAGTTAAAATTAATTTCGATGAGGATTTTCATAAAATATTTATTGTTTCCCTTAAGTGTCGGTGAGTTACCCTGACTATCATGGAAAGGTGTTTGAGATCACTGCATGAACAGAAAACACAAATATCGGCTGTAAATACCCAAAACTGACAAGATATTTGTAATTCCAGAAACTTTCCCAAAAACTAAACCATTTTATAGGAACTTAACTAGTGATGCCAATGTTGAAGACGAAACAGTATTTCCAGATGTAAATGATCAAGATCAGAATTTGGTTTTGAAAAATAATTGCAGCAGTCAGTTAGCACTATTTTTATTTTAGTAATTTATTTTTACATGATATAGCTAGTATTGGTTTCGAAATTTGGAAATAAAGTTGAGTTCCAAATATAACTCTCTGCATTTATTATTTTACAAACATACCTTAAATTTTTTACTGGCTAGCCAGTAAAATTTTACAAGCGTGCTCATAGATAAATGATAGCGTGCAACGCCAGAGTTGTCTTCCATAGTATGCGTCATATTGATGAATTTAGTTGCTTGTCAGTCTGACATTTCGAATAAATGGTAAATTTCTAGTTATTTACAAGTGATGAACAAATAAAATATTCAACAATACACGCAAGGTAACAGGTTTTACTGGCTCAAGAAGGTGCCTGGCTCGCCTTTGGCTCGCCAGTCATATCCTTCTTTCGCCAGTAAAAACCCTCTTACCAAGCTAGTACCAATTTAAAGAAAGTTCAAACCCTTCAAAATAGAGTTCTACGGATAGTAGTAAACGCCCTTTGGTTTGTAAGAAATGAACAACTCCACTTCGAACTCGCCGTTCCTACCATACAGCAGCACATAAAAAAAGTGACGAAAAAGTTCTTGATAAATATCAACGAATGTCAAGACGCCGTACACTATTCAATAAAAAGACAAAGTATTCATACTAGAAAGAAAAGAAAACTTTCGCAGGACATATACTTAACATCCGATGACTCAGCAGTAGAAGATAATGTGTAGTGCCTAATTATGAACTAGATCAGTTCGTGCCTCTTATTAGATATCAGTTGCTTTTTTTCTGTTTTTGTGTCTGTTAGTGTAATTTGTTAATTGTGTATTAATCAACAAAGCTATGAATAGCAATTTGTTTGCTGAACTGGCTAACTATCAAACTAAAAAAAATAAGATATCAAAATTATACAACCAAACACCAGCTGCTTTAAAACCATCAACACTAAATGGGGGGCCTTGTATAGCAAATTGTGTAAGTGTACAATATATGTGGTTTTCAATCGATTGTAAGTCATCAGATTCTTACCTTTATGGCTATTATCAGTATGGCGCTCCATTTTCGTTTGGCTTGTACTGGGATTGAAACTTTTTATACCTTCGAGTCCAACAGGAGAAGATTCCCTTGCATCTTGAATGCTTTGTGTTTCATTGCTTTTGCTGTTTCACTGTATCCATCCGAAATACAAGTACATGATTCTGTCATGATTTAAACAACTATACGGAAAACTATTATTACTCTGCATATATTATTATATCTGTAAATTTGCAGGTATTAGTAAAAAAATTTATAAGATTTAAACACCTGTTTTAACTCTAACCCAATAGTGATTTAATAAAAATAGTTTTTTAACAAACTCTTCAAAAATTTAAGTTTTACCTCAGGCAGTCCAAATTTCCTCTTCTCTGGCAGATTCAGAATAATTAACCGAACACTTTTTAACTTTGTTCAACTAGTTCGAGAATTTATTTGATTTCGACAATAGTTATTTGTTTCATTGGTACAAAAAATGGATGATTTCGGGACAAGTAAGTCTCGAAAACGCATTTTTTGTGCGAATGAAACATACTATTTTTTTTCCAACTACTCATAAATTCGGTAATATGACTTATTATTTAGAATCAAACATTGTAGGTTATATTGTAGAACTGTCATGGCGCAAATAAACAATCACTATACGGGGAAATTAAACAACAACGACGGCGATTTCCGAATATTGACGAAGCGTTTGTGTTTTATTTAAAATTTACCATGTAAAACCCTATCTTGCGTCCATTTTTGTACTAGTGCAAATATGAATCGAAAAGTGTACCGTTGCCAAGGTAATTGGTGAACATCCCGAAATGCCTTACTTTTTGTACAAAACTATTCGACAATATGGCGTCTTATTCGTGTGGTTGGAGAAAAAATATATTTGTGGACAATGAGCAACATCCGATAAAGGGAACGATATATATTCTAGTCAAGGAGCAATGATAGTTGACTATTATGTATATCTAATCAGTACTCAGATTTCATAGCACTTTCTTTTTTTTGTAAAGTTTATTAGCAATCGGAATAAACATACAAAAGTATAAAAAAATTCCATAAACTAATTTGTGGGCTATGTACATTGCATGCTAAGAATAACACCCAGTGGTGTTACCTTAAAATAAAATAATAACATTTTTACAACTACAGCTAAATATGTACTATATATGCACTATTTCTGAGTCTATGCTGCCATATCTGTTGGCCACTTTCTTTGTAAACGTCTGTAGTGGTCATTCTACAGAAGAGGGCGGATACTTTCATTTGAATGAACTTGCAGTTTGCGTAAATGATGTTGGTATATTACGTACCACCTCAATCTCCTTGAAAGCTGGCTGGCCAACTGGAATATCACCGTAAATCAACAAAAGTCTGCTCATGTCACATTTACAACTCGAAGGGTTGAATGTCCCGAAGTAACAATAAACGGCATTCTCGTCTTCCTGTGAAAGAAGAGATAAAATACCTATGCTTAATACTTGATAGCAGACTGACTTGAAACCCCCACATTAAGAACAAAAAACACAAATCAACTTGAAGATACAACAAATTAACTGGTTAATAGGACGAAAACCTAAACTCACAGCAGATTCTCTTATACAAATGCATAATCAAGCCGATATGGACATACTTGGTACAGCTTCGGGGCTGTGCTAAACCTTCGAACACCCATATCATCCAAAGGTTGCAGTACAAAATTTTAAGAATAATGCTCAATGCTCCTTGGTATGTCAGCAATAAAACCATACATGATGACTCAGGCATTCCGTTCGTCAATGATGAAATCCTTGAGCTAACCAGAAGATACCTAAATAGTCTCCCTGGACATCCAAATGAAGAAGCTAGTACTCTTAGCGTTCCACTAGAAGTAAGAAGAAGACTAAAAAGAAGATGGCCCACAGATGTATTTCCATAACTTTAGTTAAGTAAAGTTTTTCTATTCAACCCATAACTTAAAAGTAGTTAATTCGAAGTGTAGCTACTGGGCTGCTTCTCTTTTGATTGAAACCGTTGTAAGACGTCTACATTGGAGGAGCTGGAGTACCCCCATAATTCAATCCCATAGGTCCATACTGGTTTGATAACCGTCTTGTATATTAATAGTTTATTTTCCATCAAGAGACGAGAATTTCTACCGATAATTCACTACAGTTTTTTGAGCTTGAGGTCCATTTCCTTCCTTTTCTTTGTTATGTGTGTTTTCCACGTGAGCCTAGTGTCCAGGTGCACACCAAGGTATCTTGTCTCGGTTGACTGCGGTATCTCGATATTGTTTATTATTACAGGCAGGCATTTTTGTCTACGCAAGGTAAAAGTCATTTGAACTGATTTAGTTTGATTCACCCTTATGCGCCATTTTTCCATCCAGTTGATAATTAAGTTTATGTGGTCTTGTACATGATGGCTTGCAGTTTGTGGGTTTACATGGCTCGAAAGAACGGCCGTATCGTCCGCAAATGTTCCTGTCATTGTTTTCCCTGATATGGGCAGATCTGCAGTGTATGCCAGATAGAAAAATGAGTCAAGTACGCTGCCTTGTGGGACACCAGAGTTGATGTGCTTTATTACAGACACTTCACTGCTAAACCTTACTTATACTTTTTTATTTTGTAAATCAGCCCAGGATGCCAAACTTCTTTTCTTCCATCGATTTATTTATCACGTCCACTATTCTATGACATTGTTGTACAGTTGAGTGTTCTTTCCTAAATCCGAACTGGTGTTGCGGGATAATGTCTTCCAGTAATGTATCCTCATATACTCGTAGAAATTATTTTTTCCAGTAATTTAGATATTACTGAGACTAAACTTATGGACCTATATGATGTAGTTTCATTTGGTGCTTTACCTGGTTTCAGTACCATTATAATTTGAGCAAACTTGAGCTGGGTAGGCCAGTAAGTTGATAGAAGTATTGAGTTAAACAAAATGGTTAAGAAGGTTATTCCTTTTCGAGGTAATTCTTTCATAACTTTACCAGTTGCTAGAACGTAGCCGGGTGCCTTTCTGTTGTTTAGATATTTAATTTCGCTAGTTATTTCGGCTGGTGAGAAGGCTCGAATTGGTGACGATAATTGCAAGGGCGCTGTTAGGTAATCTTTTACCTTGCATCTGTTTCTTTTTTGTGGGGATTAAAAACCTCTGCTAGATGTTCAGCAAATGCTTCAGCTTTTTCTAAATCTGTTCTGGCCCATTGTTGTGTTTGGTTCCGTATAGGTGAAGTGGGTACCTGCGGTCGTTTAAAACCTTTGCAGCATTCCAAAGCGAGTTATCATATCTTGACAATGTAACGAGATATGTTTCAAATTGCTGATTTCGAAGTTCCCTTATCTTCTGCCTTAATTGTTTGCTTAGACGGTTATAATTTCTTCTGTCTAAGATATTATGGGTACGCTGCCATATGGCTCGTGCTTTCCATTTTTGGCCTACTAACTTTCTGATTTCTAGAGGGATATTAACTGGTGGTTGTTTCCTACGTTCGGTAGATGGAGTAGCTTGCCATCCTGCTTCTTGTACAATTTTGATAAAATGGTTGGTAACTTTTTCAAGCTCTTCTGGTTCTTTCAATTTTTAATTAAAGATTTTCTTCAATATACTCACGAAATGCTTCCCAGTTAGTTCGCATGTTGCACATTTTTGGATAGTCTTCTCTATATATAATGGTAGTACTGAGAGTGACAATAACTGGAGAGTGGACCGATGATAAGTTGTAGCTGGGGTCAATAATACCACAGTTACTTGAATTACCATTCGTCACAAATAGATCCAGTAAGTCTGCAATTTTATGCGGGTCACTTGGCCAGTATGTAGGTGTGCCTGAAGACAAATAGGAGTATTTTCTTTCGTTAATGATGTTGTAAAGTTCTCTACCTCTTGTAGTTACCAGTCTGGCTCCCCAGTGAATGTGTTTCGCATTATAGTCACCTCGAGCGAGAAATCGAGGACTAGTCAAAATAAGGTATCAGTTTATCTTTAGTAAATATGTGCCTTGCAGGACAGTATACTGCGGAAATTGCTAGTGGGGCAGGTAACTTTTTAACTTGTACTGTAGTTGCTTCTTAATATTTAGACAGTTCATGATGGATGATAGTTACTGTGCCATCTGGGTATTCTGTATGATAAATTACATACTAAGGTATACTGAGGTATGTTCTTGCCGTGAAATGTGTTTCTGATACTAGCAAGATATCGATTTTATATAAATTTAAAAATGTTATTACTTCATCTTTATGTTGAACTAGACTGTTGGCGTTCCATAGTGCAATTCTTCAGGATGTATCCATTACGATGTTATTTTGTTGATGACAGTGGTGAGCATGGAAAAAATTATACTGTTTTGTTGTAACAGTTGATTAAATAACATTTTGAATTCATCAAGAAACTTTGTTAGTGTTATTTCAGAACTGGTGGGTTGGTTTTGAGTAGAAATTGTAGAGAATAGTGTGGGAGCAGTATTTGATTTGAGGGCATCAGAGTAGCTTGGATGTTGATAGATTGGAACAGTACTATTTTGTGTGTTATTTGGTCTTATTCGCTTTTGTAGGTTTTGATAGATCGTACACCCTCTATAATTTGCGGGATGGGGCCCTCCACATAGTGCACACTTAGCGGGCGTGTTTTGTGGTTTGATACATGTCTTAGCCTCATGAGTACCTCCACATTTTACACATGCAAAGGGTCGATGACAGTAAGCTTTCGTATGGTTACATGACTGACATCTTGTGCATTGTACAAGTTCGACTTTTTTGTGTGGGGGTTCGACCTGAACGGTCATGTTGTGTCAGTATTTTAAGTTGTAGATTTCCTTATTATTCTCAGCCGACCCTAAATCTACAAAGAGTATTGATAAAGGGTCTTTAGAAACTTTACTTTTTATATTATGTATTGCACTGGCTACACTTTGCTGTGCTTTTAAATGTGCAGAACTTTCAAATTGTAATGTAAATGAAGTATTTTAATTACAAATTGCCCTCGTTTGGATAATAAAGTCAATAATTACTTTTTGTAATAGCTTCTGAAAACTTGACAGGGGTGGGTTCCGTTGTCTAGTTACTTGTTATGGAAAAATCTATTTTCTAATATTTTAAAATTTCATTTAAGTCATAAGATACAACTTACGTCAACCAAATGTCAAAACAGTTTTTAAATTATCATGACAAATGCCGAATCTTTTGAATGGTACACAATAATATTACGCTGTAAGTTCTTATTTGTTAATTAATTTCATCTTGCTAACGCCTTTATTTATTTTCTAGTTAGAATCTGATAAGAAATCACCCACCTTATATTGTTATTCACATAACATTAAAGACAGCAACCTATCCTGACACTGCAACTAGACCTCTTCAAGCTCCTTACTGCAATGCTCCGCTCACCGACAGACCACTCGTTCCAATTGTTCAATATTAGCAAACCCTAAACTCCTGTCAACAGCCAGCAAACCTGAATATCCACCTGCCACAGTTAACTGCTACCTGGAACTCTCCTCCTCGCTCCGATGATACCGTTTTGGAAGCTCCACCCAACAACACATATCTTGACGGTATCCCGTTTTATTTTTGATATATGTCAAATGTAATATCCCAAATAAAGCTAACCCAGTATGTTTCCTTAATACTTTACTTGTATATAATAATTCTTCTATCCATTAGTTTTGTCTACCATTTTCCAATCATCTTCATTAGTTAATTCTCTCTTATTCTTAGTCTTTTAAAATTCCATTCTTAAATCACCACGTAGATTTGTTTTAATTAACATTTTTATCCTAACCAAAATTACATGAATAAAACAGGGTTATCTTCCATATTTTAATTATACCAAAAATTAATTTACTACATTTATCAGTTTGTTATTTTTGTCTACCGAAACAAATTTCCTAACTACATTATTTTGCTTTTTATGCCTTCTAGTCTAATATGTATTTGAGTTAAACCTACTTAATTTTATCTTATTTCGAAATTAACATTTGTCATTGATTTTTAACTGTATTTTAACAAATTTTATTTTTAATTTAAATCCACCTGTAATTTTCAAATAGCTACGTTTTTGATAGAAATCTGCTTTATCCCTGCATAAATCCAAACCATTGTAATATCCCATTTTTTAAAAATTTTAATTCAAACCATATTCAGCTTGTATCATTACATAATATTTCTAGTTTTGAAACCATTTTGCTGTAATTCCTCTTTTATCAATTCTATTGGCACTGTCGGGTGTAAGTGCCTTATAACTACGCGATATGCTCTTTGCTGTTTAAATTGATATGTGTGACGCTTAATTTCGTTATCCTGCAAAAATTTAGATAATTTACGATAATTTATTATCCGAAGTTTTTACGTTTATTTTTACTTCGTTATCGAACATTGATTTTGAGCTGTATTCTCTGTATGAATGATTGTGTTTAAACTTTTTACCATATCGGGGTAATTTTTAACACCTTGGATAAATATTGGAGGAGGCTTCGGAATTGTTTCTGCAGATTTTCTGCATTGTTGTCTTTGTCTTCTATTGTATGGCTAGATATGTAAGGCAGCAAATCTGTTTGATTGTGATGTAGTGTTTACAGATACGGTATTTTCCTGCTTATTTGCTATTACTTGTTTCTTAGACTGAATTTGTGTTGCGCGTTTACATTTATTTCTACGCAAAAGTTGTTACGTTGCAACGCATTATTTTTGAATCTTCAATTCATGTTTATCGAAATTTTTAAATTTTTTATATAGAAAAACACTAGTTACTATATTTTTCACCACTTGAATGTTTCCAAATAATTATTTTACATTTTATATACCTCATCGTGCTTAAATATAAAACAGTATAACGGAGTTTTCTGCTCCTTTGTACTTTGACGTGGCCCGCGATAACTACTTCACTGTATTGTGATTTGCTGATAGATCTGCGATAGACGTTGTAATATTATGAGATTGTTGAAAAAGCAATATTTTAATAGATTATAAAACCACTATACTTTGATACTGACATTATACCAGATCCGCACTCGATTGTTGAAAATGTTGGTATAATTCCGCTTATTCAGAGTTTATCACAAGGAGCTCAAAAAATGCGCCTTACGACATGGAAAGTAAAGCGAAAATTTTAAATTCCTAAAATGGCCACTAGAAAAGTAGCTATATCCTGAAGTTATTTGACGTTTTCCAGAAGAGGAATGTGAATAATTGTGATTCCAAAATTACCAGACAATATACATATATTGTGATCAACAATATTATTATTTTGTAATAATGAAATATAAATTAAATTTTTATGCCGAACACATTTACACCCTAGACAGTGGAAAAAGTCCGAAAAACATAACATATTGTTTGTCTATTGGTTAATTAACTACCCAGATATTAGGTCCTTTTCATAAATTTATGATTAGAATTACTAGCTCTGAGAACATAAAAAACTTAAATTGGATCTCTATAAAGTTGGTCCCGTGACACCTTTGGTAAATAAAATTGGTTCAGATATAAACCACAGATATTCGATATCAATATAATCTCAAATTAAATGCATATGTCCGCTGTCATAAAAACCTTCACAAACAAATTGATATAACTACGCATAATCTAATTCCATATTTAAAAATCAGGTAAAGAACAATCATCATCAAAATCCAACGTCGTTAACGAAGTGTGGTGACCATTATATGTCGTCATTTTCTTAGTCCAGACGCCTTATAACTTGTGCGACAGTGAGACGCCATCTATCGCGATTTTTGGCTTCTTGTGTTGCTATTTGCAGACCGGATCCCGTCAGCTTTACCATGTCTGTCCAACGAGTAGGAGAACGTCCACGGCGTCGTTTCCCTTCAGGCATACCGTGTACTATTAGTCTTTCCATATTGTCATGACGTGATATGTGCCCAAAGAATTTCAAGATATTAGATGACACTATGCTATAGAGATACGATTGCTGGGATTAATCTCATCAAGAATGGACACGTTGCCTTGCGGTAAGCCAACACCACATTTCAAAGGCGTCAATCCTCCGTCGGTCAGCCATCTTTATCGTCCATGTCTCAGATGCGTACAAGAACACAGAGAACACCAGCGTGTTGAGCAACCGTATTTTTGTTTTTAGAGATATGTTGCGGTCTTTCCAGATCTTGGTTAGTTGACTCATCGCTGTGCTCCCCAATTGTATCCTACTCCGAATCTCCAATTCGCTGCTTCCGTTGTTCTGCAGCAATGATCCCAGGTAAAGAAAGTCACTTACAACTTCGCAATTTCCGACAAAGGCGGGTATTGGTAATCCTTTGTTTTCTCTGTCGATTATCATTATCTTGGATTTGCTATAATTAATATTCAGTCTATATTCTATGCTCACCGCTTTTAGTCTTTCTAAGATTTCCTCAATTTCTTCTCTGGAATTGGCTATTAGTAGAGTATCATGGGCGTAGCGTAAGTTATTTATTTCTTTGTCGTTAATTTTAAAACCTCCTCTCCAGTTGTCGAGAACCGATCTCATCAGATGGTCAGAGTATGCATTATACAGTAGAGGAGACAGTACGCAGCCCTGTCTCACACCCTTACTGATTTTGCAGGTACTTGAAAAAGTGTCGTCTATCTTGACTATAGCAGAGCTATCCTCGTATAAGTTGCGAATAAGCGTTACTAGATGTAGGGGTGTTCCCATTTCCATGAGTATTGACCAGAGTTTTGGCCATTGAACATTGTCAAACGCTTTTTCGTAGTCGACAAAACAGAGGTATATTGGCAGGTAGTGTTCTCTAGCCTTATCAATAAGTATACGGACATTTAATATTTGCTCTCTTGTATCTCTGTATTTGACAAAAGAACAATACCGTCTATTTATTCAACATGTAATTATATCAAACCTTCTAAATGTTTTGGCAACAGTAGCTACCAATTCAGCCAACTGGGGACAACAGGCTTTCTGCATTCAAACAAAGCAAGCAAAATACAGGGGCTCCGTCACGCCCCCGTCACCAATGTTGAATTCAGACTGTTTATTCGGGGGGGGATGAACCTTCTGGTGGGTATTTTTACCTATTTCCACGCAATTCACCCATTCTTTTATAGATAAAAGAAAATATGAATATGATATGGTAATGTTTCCGGGAGGAAATTCTGTACTGTCCGGGGGGGAATTTTCCTCCCGGTCACCCCCCTGGATTCAACACTGCCCGTCACCTACTACAAGTCTCTGTCCGCGTCTTATGACTTCTCCGGATGCGACTCCGATATGGCCCCAAACTCCTACAACAGCAACAATGCCTCCACTGGTAGAAAGAGAATGATCCAAACCAACTCTTATCGAAGTGTCCAGGACGGATAGTGTCCCAAACAATTGCAAATTACTAGGGTGGAACGAAAAAAACAAGTTTAGATTTTTAATTTGTAATAGCGCGGTAGATAAGATTAAAAATAAAAAATATGAAAAATATTGGAGCACGTCTTGAGGTGTCGGAAGGACGATAAAGTTTCATAAAATTGCAACTTTCGCTACATTTTAAAGTTTTTTTAAGAAGTTATCAAATATTCTTTTTAATTTCAAATACTGTTAAAAAAGCAGTTTTTGTATAAAAAAAGACATACAATCTTTTTTACAACTTTTTGGATTATGTCTTGAGGTGCCGCAAGAGCGGTAAAGTTTTACAAAAACATACTTTTTGCTACTTTTTTTATGTGTCTCGATTATGCAGTAAAAAGTCTCAAATAGGCGTTTTAATATGAATAGAAATATAAAATAAACTATTGCATTGACTTCCGGGAGGGGAAGGGGGCTTTACAGAACTTGGGTGTAATCACAGGGAAAGACAAAACCAAAGTAATAGACAAAATAAAAATTAAACGAGCAAGATACAAAAATCGAAGAGATCTCATTAATGACAGTTTTTATGATCAGATAACCGACAATAGAGGATTGTTTTTTGATGGAAAACAGACAAAATAATTGTTGAAGAAAAGCAAAGAACTAAGTTGTACAAAAAAGTTATTTCAGAAGAGCACGTTTCACTAATAGAGGAACTCAAAGTTTTTGGGCCACGTAACACCTAAATCTGGCACTGGAAAAGACATAGCAGACAGTATACTCAAGTTTCTTGAAAATAGAAAACACAACGAACAACTTTTTAACTTTACTGCTATTGGGTGTGATGGAATCCTTGTAAATACTGGACATAATAATGGAGTGATTTCTTTGATGGAAAATGAAATAGGAAGACCTTTACAATGGTTAGTTTGTTTGTTCCATGGAAATGAGCTAGATTTGCGAGATCTTTTTTATAATTTAGATGGTAAAACGAAGAGACCCAATGAGTTTATAGGCGAAATAGCTAGCAGCTGGAAAACTATGCGAATTTTTCTGTGGTTACTTCCTTGCCAATTGAAAATAACCTTCCTCTTTTGGAGAACATAAACGACTTAAGTACAGATCAGAAGGATTTATTGGATGTGTATATCGCTGTATCAAGTGGAAATTGTCAGCTAGATTTAACTTTAAGAACCTTGGAAAACTTCATCACTCCAGGTGGTTTACATTAGCAAACCGTATACTTGATTGTTTATGGTAACTAAAAATCTAACTGAAAATCTTAAGACTCTGGCTGGGTACATTGTTAAAGTGTATGCACCTGTGTTGTTTAACATTAAGTTAAAACCTTCATGTACTTATGGTTCCAAACATCTGTTTAAGCTTATCTCATATTCACGCTATCTCGCTGATGATTTCAAGAACGTTCTAGATCCGGTTATTCAAAGGAATGGGTACTTTGCTGCAGCAGAAATCTCTTTTTGTCCATGCTATGTGATGAAAACAAACATGTAAGAGAACTTGGTTTATGACGTGTTTCAAAAGCAAGAACAGAAAGTAGAGGCGGAGTCAGGAAGTTTAAAGTTTCACAGATAAACTTTGACGCAAAGGATTACATCGACATGATCTCATGGGCTGAAAATGATGCCACTGAACCCCCCTTGGTAAAACATATTTCCAGTGACTCTCTCAAAGACTTTATAAGGAAGATATCTGAAGCTCAATCAAATAGTAAAGTGGATCCGCTTATCGACTTTCCCTGGCTTCCTTGTCACACGCAAGCAGTGGAAAAAGCTATGAAACTGGTGACCGAATCGGCTCAAAATGTCTGTGGTTTAATCGCAAGAGAAAGATATATGAGAGCAAAAATTGACTCACGCGAGAACATGCCAAAATTTGATACAAAAGAACAGTTTAATGTGTCAGCATTTTGCAGCTGTAACATTTCTAATTATTAAGGCTTTTTTAAATCATAAAACAGGAACATTCAATATTTTTAAAAGTGTATTATGATATTTTTCGCGTGTGCTCTAATAAAAAAATATATAATTGATTTAACGACCTTTTATTTAAACCTTATTTGCAACTATTTGCAACAACAAAAATAGTTCACAGAAGTTCCAAAATTAGTAAAAATACAAACCTTTTGACATACATTTTTTTTTATTATTATTATATTTTGTAATTAATAATTTTTCCAATTCTAGTGCTTATATATGTATTTACAACTATCTTTTGTAACATTATATGTACGACACAACCATAAAAAATAATTTATCAAAGTTGATAATTTTTCAATTTTTCAATTTTTTTTAGAAACTTTAAGCTCTTTGCGACACCTCAAGATGTTGTAGTATAGCAACCACATTTTTTTTCTTCTTTTTGAACGTAAAGGGCAATTTTAGCCCACTATTATAAAACTAAAATTAAAAAATAAATAAATAAAGACTGTTTTCGTTCCACCCTATGAACACTCAAATCCACTCAATTCCATGTCAACATCACTCAACACAATAGATCAACGGTTATGAGCAATCTTAAATGTAATTAGTGGTACTTTCTTTACAAAACCTAGCACCCAAACACTAAATTTGCTTAATGGTGCACAAGAACAAAATTGATTATTTTTTACTTTTAATTTATCCCCTATTTAAATCAATTATATTTCATATCTACAAACTCGAATTCTAAATTATCATTTTAATAACTGACACTTCAAACGAAGCACCTTTTCCGAACACATTGTTAGTCTACATTCACATGTTTCACCTCCGTATCAGCCATACTTTTTTTATTTTGTTGCTACGTTTGATTGTGCCTTCTGCACATATTTACATGCGATTTTGAGAATATATCTTAGCATCATAACGTACTGCAAATGGATACTAAATTTAGCCTGTCTTTATACTGTTCACACATCTCTAAAAAGTCATATCATAATAGATTTAAGTTAAATGATAATTCTATGTCATACTTAAGTTAGTTAAATGTAAAATCATCTTAAATTAAACCAATACTAATCCGAAACTATTAGATTTTAGAGCATGACATCTCAAGGTATCTTGGTATTATTACTATTATTATTATTATTATTATTATTATTATTATTATTATTATTATATTTGGATAATGGCTGAGGACATAAGTCCTTTGGCAGCCTAAAAGATAAAAAAAAATACAGAATAGTCCAGTAAACACAATTGGAAAATTAGTAAGGGTATATATGTTGCGACCCAAGCCTGAAATTTATCTTTATTGGCCGTAGGCATTTCGCGTATTTCCAGAGCAATGAACATGAATGGCCTAAGCCTAAACTGGAAATGCCCGATTTCGGGTTTATCCCGCAGCATATACACTAAATATGTATGTACCACGAAAAATGTTCATCAAGTCTGTTTTTTAAAATGTTAACAGATGTCGCAAAGATGACGTCGGCGTCAAGGTTATTCCATAATTCGAATACTCGATTCACCAAGAAGACTTATCTGTTCTTAGTTTTGAAATTTTTTTTTCAGCTCTAGCTCTTGTCCACGCAAGCGTGGGTCCACATTTAGCTGAAAAATGTCACTGAGGTTGCCATAATTGTATTTTAAAATTCTAAAAGTTAAAATTAAGTCTCCTCGAAGTCTCCGGTCAAGAAAGGTCGGTATGTTGACTAACTGTAGTCTTTCCGAGTAGGATGCAGGAGTACGACATTCGAGTTGTCCGTCGCTGGACGTTTTCCAGGTCGCGTATCAGCACTGGACACCACACTGCACCCGCGTACTCAAGTAATGGTCTGACGTAGGTATGATAACGTTTTGTGAACGACTGGGGTGTTATGTTGATGAATGTCTTTCGTAGTTGATATATTACAGAGTTGGCGCGCTTGCATGTTTTGATGATATGTTCAGACCAAGCAAGATCGAATATTACGGTAACACCTAAGTCTATGTGTGAAGTCACTTGTGCCAAAGTGTATCTGGATATAGAGTAACGGAAACGAGGGTTGTTTTTACCGACGTGCATCACAACGCACTTTTCAATATTTAGCGGAAACATCTAGTCAGAACACCACACACTGATCGCGATTAAGGCGTTTTCAACACTATGATAGCCTACTAAGGGATTCGCATAACTTTTGGCGTCATCCGCATAAAATGATTTACTAACTCGAATGTGGTAAGGCAGGTTACTAGAATAGATTAAGAAAAGAAGAGGGCCGAGGATTGACCCTTGCGGAACTCCGCTTGTGACCGGTTTATCCGATGAGTACGAACGGCCAACCTTGACTCGAAAGCTTCTATTCGTTAGATAGTTCTTAATCCACAAAAGAAATTTACCACGAATCCCAAAATATTCGAGTTTGTGCTGCATTCTAATGAAAGGAACCTTGTCGAAAGCTTTTGCGAAGTCAAGGTACACTATATCTAGTGGTAACTTAGCGACGAGAGCACGAGGCCAGTCGTCCATGCAGCACAACAGGTTGGTCTTAGTGGATCTTCCTTTACCAAAGCCATGTTGTTCCGGTGGTATCACGTGATGTTTCATGCAGAACTCATTCATCAGGTCTACTATAATGCTTTCCATTATCTTTGAAAGTACAGATAATAGGCTTATCGGCCTATAGTTTGCGGGATCCATCTTGTCCCCCTTTTTGTATATTGCTGTGACGGAGGCGATCTTTCAAGCAGCTGGCAAAGTGGATGTCTCGAAAGACTGTCATAATAGTGGAGAGAGGGTGACATAATATCTCCGCGTTCTGCTTTAAAAAGAGACTGCTTAATCCATCAAGTCCTGGTGAGGCGTGATTTTTTAGTTGCGATATTTTATTTTTTACCACTTCTGGGCTGAAAATTGCTTCAACCAGACTGTCGCGTGTTTTTGTGGTGAGTATATCTGGCAGTTGGTCAACTTCTGGTTCACTTGTAAAAACAGAAGAAAAGGTGTTGGCCAAAACTTCGGCTGTGCCTAGGTTGGTGGTACGCAATGTGCAGTCCGGATGACGAAGAACATAGACTAGACCGTACATACTTGTAAAATTTTTTGTGATTTTCTGAGTTAACTATCTGTTCTTCGTATTCATTTCTGGCTGTACGAAGAGAGGTTCTCAAAGAATTGGAGAAACGTCTATGCGTCTGAAAGTCATGCTCACTTTTTGAAGTGCAATATTTCTTCCAAAGGCGCCGTTTGTGTTGAATTAAAGAGATGACTTTGGCTCCTATCCAGGGCTTTAAGGGTTTATTACAAAGTACCTTTGTACTAGAGTTTTTTTCAATGATTTCGTTTAAACTATTGATAAACTTGTTCCACAACTCGTTTGGATTGTTTAGTGAATTAAAGAGATCCGAGAACTTAACCGATTGTAAATCTTGAGATACCGCTTCGTAGTTGGTTATCCTGTACACATCATAATCTTGAGTATTTGCGTTTTCAACATTTATTTGAATTTCAGCCCTTATTACCACGTGGTCGGAAATACCAATCGGAGGGAGATACTTAGGTTCTGTGACAAGTTGTTCATCATTTGTAAAGATGAGGTCTAAGGTTGATGGTTCATTGTTAGTACGAAATCTGGTAGGTTCCTCTATTAGTTGAACAAGATTAGAATCTATGACAAACTGCATGAAATTACTTGTTGCAGTGGATGTATTAGGAAAGCGGAATATTGGCCAAGAGATGTCCGGAAAATTAAAATTTCCGACTATAATAACATTTTGTAAATTTGAGACATAATTTAGTTTCTATGTGAGTAGATTGTTAGATTCGTCGCTAGTGTCACTTGGTCTGTAGATGCAGGCAAGGTTAATGTTAACAGAAGCCTTGGACATTTTTAGACATATGGTTTCAATTTCTGGTATTGCCATGGTATCCATTGTTATTGAAAAGTTTTGAGTTATTTCTTCATGAAGATAAATGCAGACACTCCCTCCTGTGCGCAGCAATCTGTCAGATCTGAATATTGTGTACCCTTTGATATTAACGAGCGTGTTTGGATCTGTCGGCTTAATCCAAGTTTCAGTAATGAAAATTATGTGTGGTTTAAGGTCCTGAATATTTCCGAATAATTCAACAAATTTAGCTTTAAGAGAATTTAAGTTCGGGTACAGAAATGACCAAGTGGTGACAAACGAGCATTTAGTCTCGAAAGTTAGGGTTACTGATTATTTTAGGTGTTCCATGTATATATTTTATAGTTAAAGTTGCTTCCTCATTCTTTTTTCTATCTTCCAATTCGGTCCGCAGCTCTTTTAGTACGTTAGCTTGGTTAGGAGTTTGGTCACTGATTATGGATTTTTGTTTTGTTTCATTTCTTAGTTGTGCATGTTCTGTTCAACACTCATAGTACGATTATTAGAACTTTTAAATTCTTGTTTTTTGTTCAGCAAGTCCTTTGCTATAATTTTAATCATTTCTTTTTTATATTTAATTATTTGACGTTTTGGTATAACTAAACAGAACTGCTGCGGGTATAGTATCATAGCAATATATAGGCAACCCACATACCTCATTGTAAAACCAAAACAAGAGCGTAAAAAGGATGCATTCAAATTACAATTTGCCGATGATACTATAGAAATAGAGGAAGATAGGAAAAATATTTTAGGATGGTAGCAAAATTAGGTAACTTGTTAGCTATATTTATCTATAAATTCCTTTACCTACCTTTAGGTCATCGCTATATCTCTTAGTTAACAATCGATCACTATAAAAGTATATTTGAGGCCCGTCTCTAGCATCAGTGAAGACGTCGCGGATTCTAGGTTATGATGTTATAATTGGCGCCAACAAGTTAAACTCAAATATACTGATATAAGCCAAGAAACTTGTAACTTCACTTTCTATCAACTAATAACAATACGATTATTGAACTCCCTATCAAAATGAAAGAAAGCAATACTTGTAGCTGGTTTTATTACTACTCGAACATTACTACCATCGATCAGACAATTAGCATCTTTACTATTACTACCTCACGCAGGGTACCCCAAATAGTTTAACTTAAACCGCTCGTAAGTTTAATGGTTACACAGTTTTTATATGCAAAAATATCATCAGATTCTAGCTACAACACTTATCTTTGTGCCGATATACTCGCAGACATTTAATACGTCCCGTTACTCTTATCACATGTCAGCTTGACAGGTTCCAACCTCGGCTGTCATTCGCTATACCTCGACCCCCAATACTGCGGTAGATTAGCTTTCCAAGATTTTCCGCCTAATAGTTGTTGCTATAAATCGAATTTCCAGGTAACAAAAGGCAAATTCCACATTAAACTACATACCCTGTTCACAGGCAATAAACTTCGCAATCGTTGTATTCGTGTTTCCCAGATCGCTTCACAGCTTGAATATAAATATTCATTGGAAAAATGACATCTGCTTAATGATCTCCCTTACAGGAACGGCTGGCCAGTAACCCAATTCTTTACTATCACCAAACCAGAATAAATGGCGAGATTGTCATTTACACCCCACGAAAACTCTTGCCTTTTTTAAAAGCTGATATACAAATTTTCTCTCAAACAAAACCAACCTTGTTTTTATATCTTCCCTAGCAACGAACAAAGCCAATCTGATATTAATTTTATCGCGTCACTCTCACTAGATTCCTCATTCAACACTAGTATTAATATCAAATGCTTTTGACACGTAACAAACTCCCCCCTTACCAGAAAGGAAAAATTTCAACGAAATTTTTAACTAAATAAAAACTTTATCCTAAAAGGATACATACATATACGCTAGAGAGTCATTAAACCGTCTGTCATAAGACGTCTCTAACAATTAACCTAAAAAAAACCCAATACCCACACCACAAACAAGCAACTACACTGTAGAGACGGTGATGACCCCAGGAGGAACCCAGGACCAGATCAACCCCACGACAAGGATCAAGATTGTTCGTCGCTGCTGGATGTAAATGCTGCGCCGGTGAACAACCCTGTAACAACCTGTCGTGAAGAAGTTCCACCCCCCCTGACAACTTCCAATAAACCCTCGAGGCGGAAGCACACCTCCACACAGTTTCAGGTACTGTCAGACCGAAAATAGTTAAGCCAAAACGAAGAATAACCAGGGTTTTCCTTTTGACACGCCTGGGGAGGAAGTAACCCCAGTGACAGAGGGTTAAAGAAACCAGAAAAGTGAGAGGCAGAAGCCAACATCCACACAACTCTCATACCCTCCGACGGAGGGATCCTTCAGTGCCCCGAACGGCCTGAAGAAGAGCCCCACCAATCTTCATCTTACATCCAACAATCACTCATCACCAGAGATTTCATCCGCACCAGATCAAAGAGAAATAAAAGAAAACAAATTGTTATTCATCTAAGTAAACAGTTCATTCAAAACAAAATCGACATTCACTACATTACAAGAGAGAAATATAGACAAAGCTTTAAGAAGAAAAGAAGGCGAAGAATGAAGGACTGGTTATCTTAAAAATTTTGTTTTGTAGGGAAACACCCTATATCCCCAAACCCCAAGGGATACCTAAAAGAAACGAAGAAGTTGTACTTCTTTAACGATTAATCTCGTTACCCTTATGTCCGCTTAGGAAAAGCAGGATAACGTAACGCTCTTCCAATACAATCAAAAAGAAAACCATCCATTAACATTTCCCAACAGGGAACTCCGTATACGTTATACCCAAAAGAGGGAAAAGAACAAGATATTAAAGTTTCCCAAATAGTGTCCTTCCCGACTGTGCCCTTCCAACCACTCTATACCTTAAAATGGGGAATGAACAAGATCTTAAAAGTTCCCCAAAGAGTGACCTACCCTACTGTGCCCTTCCAACCACCCTATACCTTAAAATGGGGAAAGAACAAGATATTAAAGTTCCCCAAAGAGTGACCTACCCTACTGTGCCCTTCCAACCACCCTATATGAAATATAAACCCAATCAAAAGAAAGGAGAGAATATTCCACAACCGCAAGTTCACACAAAACCACAATCATACTAACGATCCAGCTGAAGGCTGACCGACACCAAAAGAACCACACACCAATGCACTGCTAGAGCTCTATACCATAAAACGACCACAAGAAAAACCGAAGAAACAAATTCTATCATCACACACAGAAACCACCAGAAGATCGAAAGCGGAAGAAGTAACAGAAAAAGAACAGATTACATTAGTCGAAGGAAGGGACAATGTATTGAGAAAAGAATTAAGTTCCAATTTACCAAGCCAGCCAGCAACCCAATGACAAATAACCAGTCACAAAGACTCCCGGAAATCGTCCCATAACAGTACCCAAAACCCAAAAATCCGCATACCAACGGAACTTCATCAGGTCCAAATAACAATTCACCAATCTCTGAAGCTAAGGGATAATGGTACACACTATTCAAAGGTATGCTGCCGCCATTACATCACCAAACCGTTTTCTCAAACATGTCTAACATCGTTACACAACAAGGAATGAGAATCACCCCCAGGAAAAATAGATACCACTCAATTCGGGGACACAAAAACAGCCACCGAAGGAACCACCACAAACCTAATCTCGATAACTAAAGAGCTAATCGACGATTCAGAAATCATAATCAACAACCTATCTTACCCAACGGGCGTACTCGAACCTCATCAGAAACAAAGGAAAATAAAATTGAAGATCCAACAAATAATAACTACCATCATCAAAACTAGGAAGATGGTTTGAGAGACATGATATCTGCATAAGCAAAATCTCCCAAACACACCAACACCAAGCCACGTTATCTTACCAACAAACCAGAAGAAGATGAAAGAGCCAATCGAAGAACTGTATGCCAACCCAAACTAAGAAGATGTACTGAGAGACCTAAAAATCATCAAGGATTAAAAGAAAGCCGCAGAGCGAATCCCTCAGACACACCAACATCGAACCCACATCACAATCAACACTCCAAAAAGAAAAGAAAAAGAAGCAATCAACTACACCACGCCAACATAACTAGAAGGAGGCTTATAAATCCCGCAAAAGCAAACTGCTCCAAACACATCACCATCACACTCATAACAGAGTTATCACCAAACTAAGAAGAAGACACAAAGAAAATCTCAAACACACTAAACCTTTCACACATACATTCAATTAAAAAAAATCAAGCACATCAAACCACCAGGACTCTAACATTCAATGAAGAAAAACTCAAGCACATTTGGCCAGCATATCCTCGAGGTTCCGTCAATGAAAATCGCAATCATTCAATGAAAAACTCTAAAAGATAATTCATCATGATACCTGAATAGCGTGATGTCTTCACCATTCATACAAATGAAAATAAAACAAGCCTTTATAAACATACACACAGAGCTCCTAAATCTAACACGCAACACACCCACTCAATCAAATAAAAATAAAACCATCCAGGATTAAATGTCCAATTATAAAATATCCAAATAAGATACTACTTCCACAAATCAATCAATAAATCGACAAAGGCTCGCTCTCTTATTTCACCTACGGCAAGGTACCACCTACATAGGCTTAGTACTACTACGTGTACTATACTTGTTAAAACCACAAATAAACAATCCACATTAATCCAAAACAATCCCGTATTAAACACAATCCCGAAAGTTTAATTTCAATCTGATTAGCCAAAACAAACTACTCAAAATTTTGCCTAGTATACCGTTTTATGTATTATTCTCAAAGTAATTCTTTGGTTTGTCACGTTCTGACGATATTTTTCCACTTACATAAACGAGTACAGAAAGTTATGTATAACTATTGTCAGCATTGCTCCTTTCTATTATAGTACGACCCAAAGGTATATGTTCCAAACTATAGCCTTTCGTTAGCTCATCAAAAATCTTGTTAAAGCCCCACGTTGGGCGCCAAACTTGTTAGCTATATTTATCTATAAATTCCTTTACCTACCTTTAGGTCATCGCTATATCTCTTAGTTAACAATCGATCACTATAAAAGTATATTTGAGGCCCGTCTCTAGCATCAGTGAAGACGTCGCGGATTCTAGGTTATGATGTTATAATTGGCGCCAACAAGTTAAACTCAAATATACTGATATAAGCCAAGAAACTTGTAACTTCACTTTCTATCAACTAATAACAATACGATTATTGAACTCCCTATCAAAATGAAAGAAAGCAATACTTGTAGCTGGTTTTATTACTACTCGAACATTACTACCATCGATCAGACAATTAGCATCTTTACTATTACTACCTCACGCAGGGTACCCCAAATAGTTTAACTTAAACCGCTCGTAAGTTTAATGGTTACACAGTTTTTATATGCAAAAATATCATCAGATTCTAGCTACAACACTTATCTTTGTGCCGATATACTCGCAGACATTTAATACGTCCCGTTACTCTTATCACATGTCAGCTTGACAGGTTCCAACCTCGGCTGTCATTCGCTATACCTCGACCCCCAATACTGCGGTAGATTAGCTTTCCAAGATTTTCCGCCTAATAGTTGTTGCTATAAATCGAATTTCCAGGTAACAAAAGGCAAATTCCACATTAAACTACATACCCTGTTCACAGGCAATAAACTTCGCAATCGTTGTATTCGTGTTTCCCAGATCGCTTCACAGCTTGAATATAAATATTCATTGGAAAAATGACATCTGCTTAATGATCTCCCTTACAGGAACGGCTGGCCAGTAACCCAATTCTTTACTATCACCAAACCAGAATAAATGGCGAGATTGTCATTTACACCCCACGAAAACTCTTGCCTTTTTTAAAAGCTGATATACAAATTTTCTCTCAAACAAAACCAACCTTGTTTTTATATCTTCCCTAGCAACGAACAAAGCCAATCTGATATTAATTTTATCGCGTCACTCTCACTAGATTCCTCATTCAACACTAGTATTAATATCAAATGCTTTTGACACGTAACAAACTGTGAAAACTTTCTGTTTAATATAATTTATTGAGTTAGGTATATTACTTTTATGGAACTTAATAGTGTACAAACAATACACTTCGATTTAATTGGGCGAAATTTTAGAGTAAAATATAAAAATTTCACACAAATTAAACGGCATAAAAATAAATAGGGACCTGTTTAGTTCTTATAAAGCGCCAGTGGATTTCAGCTTGAGACCTATGATGATTGTAAGTAACCTGTTGGGTCATTTTATTTTGCTCTAAAACTAATCTTCTACAAAAAGTGCCATAAATTTGTATAGCATTCGCAATTATTTGGTTTAGAGCTTCGAATGAGCAATAGTTAAAATGTCATCCATTACGGGGAAGCCCAAATATTTAGCCCAAAGATCTTGACAGGAGACTACAAAATAGTAAGAAATTGTATTAAGACGTCAAAGAGTGATTTTATATGTTGTTACATTTATATCGCAGTCTAATAATCTTTCTGGGACTAATATTTTTGTGGTAAACAAAATTCTGTTTTAAACAGTTTTATTAAACCTGAAACTAATTGTTGCTGTTTATACTTTGTACTTCGTTTATGGGTCAAACAGTAAATGAGTGTTGCGTTATTATTAGAAAATACAAACACTATTTCAAAAAAATAACTATATCAAAGCCTTAAATCAATTTCCATATTCTATACATTTAAGTATTTACTAGCGATAAAATAAAATCAATTTATTTGCTTTATATTAAAAATATACAACAACATTATTTTTTATGACAAGGACGAATTCTATCAGAAATTAAATGTCAAACTTATTGCTAGAACTAAAGTTAAAGTTAAATTAACCTTATGCGTAATTATTCAAATTATACAAAATCATCTATTACCTGAGCAAGGCGGAACATGCACTCAGTACTTTCAGCATATGCACTTGTTTTTTACCGATCTTGTAACAATGGGTTAAAATGCACACAAACCTTTGCAGCTGACAAGCTGGCAGAAGTCACTAACTGATTAACTTCTATCTATAGACGGTGACAATGTCTAGATATCTTATTGAGGGATGAAGAAGTATCTCTTTCTTTATGAAGACATTTAAGCTACCTGTAAAACGACACAAATTAAACAGACACACAATAACTCCGTTAATAATCCAACAAGCACGGAACCGAAAATTGTATCAGAAAAATGTTGAACATATTTGTTACATTAAATTATATCAAATTTGATTAGGTATCTGATTATATTGATCTAGTATTATATAAGATTTTATGTGTACCTCATGTAATGCCACGAACCCATCATGATCATTATTTGCTAGTACCCTTGCTTCGGACAGAGCTGACTGTACCTCTACATGACCTTCGTCAGCCGCAAGTCGAAAGGGTGTAAGACTTTTCGTGGTCTTTGCTTCTAGATTAGCTTCACGCGCTAATAACTCCTTTACTGCATCTACGTGTCCCATATAAGCTGCCCAGTGCAAAGCGGTCCGCAGTTCTATGTCTTCAGCTTCGATATCTGAATTTTGGTCCAAAAGAAACGATAGAACATCGGGATGGCCCTTTCTTGCTGCCCAGTGTAGGGCAGTCCAATGTTTAATGTCCGCTGCTCTCACGTCCGCCCCATATGATACCAAAAGTTTTAGGATATCAACATGTCCATTTTGAGCCGCTAGAATTACAGCAGTTCTACCGTACCGCTGGTCTCTAGCTTTTACATCTGCTTTTCCGTCCAATAAAAACTTTACAGCGTTGGTGTGTCCATTCGTAGCTGCCCAATGCAAAGCAGTTAAGCCCCAGCTATCAGCAAGCTCCATATCCTTTCCATACCGCACCAATAGCTCCATGCTTCTCAGATGTCCTTTCTCAGAAGCGTAATGCAGAGGGGCAATGCCATCGTTATCCTTTGTTGACAGGGCTTTTTGTAATATAAGTTCGCTTCCACTCTCAAGCAGCAATTTCAATGCGTTGGTTATGTTATAATGTACAGCGTAGTGCAAGGGAGTCTTTCCCTCACTATCCGCAATAGAAATATTTGCTTTTTTATCCAATAATAATCTTATAATATCCGTTTGATGGTCTTTAAAGGCAATGAGAGCATAATGAAGAGGTGTTCTAGATTTATCATCTTCTACATCTACAAGAGCACGATTAGACAAAAGCCAGGAGACACAGGCTGTTGAACCTATTGCCGATGCCCAGTGTAGGGTAGTCTTGCCGGTGCTGTCTTTTTCGTTTATAAATTTAACCAAGTGGGAAGAGCTATTATCTCGAAACTTTCCAGAAATGACTGATACATGGAGCGGTGTAAATCTGCATTCAACGACTTTTTCTAAACTTACGTTAAATGCAGACACTACAGATTGTCTTAATAACAGGGGTGCTAAAGAACCATAAGAAAAGCATTCCATATAGCGTTTGATATACCTTGTATCCGCAGTAGCACTGAAGATGCAGTCTTGGAAATCTTCTAGCCTGGAGGAAATTTCATCGGCTACGAATAATGATCCTGTATCAATGGCGTAATCTAAAGGAGTATAGTCTAAAAGCTTGTCTCGTCTGTTATGCAAGACGTTTGCCTTATTGACTATTAATTTCAGAATCTTCGCCATTTCATCTTTTGGAACCACTTTTCGAAAATGATCGAGTTCCGAGTTAGATTGAAAAAATGTACGAGGGTGTTGCACCCCCCACGCAGCTACCAAGTGCAATAGTGATCTTCCGACGTTATCAATTTGATTTAAAGCTTCTTTATCGCAATTGATTATCCTTTCCACTTGCTCCACTTCGCGACTGATGACAGCAGTGAGTAACGGGCAATTTTTCGCAAGAATGCGGTCGAACATACTCCGCGTAAACGCCAAACCAGGATGAAAAGTTGCCTTTAGTAGCTTTTTTACAGTATCTTTATATTCTCCATTTATATTGTCGGACAACCATTTAGCTACAAGATATTCAGCGAATGTTCTGTGAGCAAAGTTTACGTTAGAGGCGTTTTCAAACACGATAATACCATCTGCCTGCAGCAAAAGCAGAAACGCTGGATCACTATTTTTCATACTTGTCTCAGCTATTAAAGATTCGATATCTTTTGGATTGAATAGCAATTTCAGGGCATAATCCAGACGGACCCTCTCATAAAGGTTTAAGACGTTGATAACCGCAGGCCCACATTTCTCACAGGCTATCTTAGTTTTACTCTGGATAAATTTCTGATACAAGTCTATTAAATTAAAATGTTCATTTTTAAAGTCATGACCTTGCAAATATTCTTTACACTTCTTCACAAAGGCGTCCGCTAGCATCCGTGTGTGTAATGGTATTCCTGTGTATTGCTGGTCGCCGTTCAGATTTTTATCTGTATAACCCAATAGTTTCACAGCAAATTCTTTTACACGGTTCGGAGTACTGAAAGCTATTTCTTCGTTAAAGTATTTAACAAGAAAAGATTCTCGATCCACTTCAGTAAATGGATTTAATGTAATTGCCAATGTATCAAGCAGTTTCTCCAGTTGTATCTTTATTATGGGACGAGTTGTTATGCACATCATATATCCATAAGCACGAATTGCTTTTATGATTTGTATTGCCTCTTTTTGTAAGTTACTTGAAATCTCATCGAAACCATCGAGAAGCATCAAAACGCTTGTAGCCTTTAAGTGACACTGGAACACAGCTGAAGCAATGTCTTTATGGCAGTTTGATTTTTCTAGTTGCTTATTGCTGAAGCACTCCAAGTGTTCTTGAATGTCTAAATTCAAAAAATCGTCGTAATATTTAAAATATTCGCCTAAATTTACTCTCACAACCCAAATGTTATCAGGAACATTAAGTGCTATGAAGTCCATTAACACTGATTTTCCCATCCCTGGATAAGCACTGATCAACAATGGAACCGCATTCTCTAAATTTATGGAAGTAGTTCCTGAAGCGTTAGATTTTTGGGTCCCATATTTAGATTTTCGCACATAACTTGAAACATTTTTGATTGAAGCGTAAGAGCTTAACCATTCGAGATCTTCTATCTCATGCAAAAATAGATAATGGTAATCAGCTATTCGAAGTTTAAATAAGTTATATTCAAGTGGAACGATAATCACCTTAAATTTGAAATGCTGCTCCAGAAGGTTTTGGTTATTATTCAAATAGAGAATTTGTTCTTCTGCAATGTTTATTTGGTACTTTTTTAAAAACATTCCAAATTCCGACTTAGATTTACATTTTATTACGAAAAGTTCCGAAGGGACCTCCAAAACTTTGGCTTTAAGCCAAATTTTTTCTAGCGATCTCTGAATGAAAAAACTTGTTAGAGGCTTAAAGCGATTACCTATATTAAATTTGCAACTTAAAATATGGATTATATGTTGTACCTTAAGAGATTTAATCGAATCTCTAACAGAATATTGCCCTAGTGTTACTGTCGACTTTCGGCCTTGCAGCGTTACTGGACAAGCTTTAATTTTCTGCTGGAGATTATCAGTTAAATCCTTAAACGTCACTAAATGTGTCGTCTCAGAACTAATATTTTTTATTTTATCTTCACATTTGTTCAGTATAACAATTTTAAAGAACCTCCCGCACAGCTGAAGAATGCTTTTGATCTTTATTATTTCGCCTTCATCATTCACTTGCAGTATTAATGGTTGCCGTCGAGTTTTCCATAGGTATTCGTAAGCACATGGCAGGCTAGTGCTTTCCGATTTTGTTAGCGATTTATGGATATCTTTTCTCATAGCATTTAAATCCATTGACTCAAAAGATTTCGCATATTTTTGTACTTCAGTATAAATGTGAGCATTTAGAAACTGCTCTACTATATCATCTGAATCGATAACTATTATTGAGAACTTCTCCAATATTTCGTTCCAAATATCAAATCCCTTATAGCAGGAAGTTGAATCTGGTCTTGAAGGTTTAAAGATGTATTGATTAAACAAAATTTCTCCCAGAACTTGCAATATTACTTCTTTATTAAGGCGGTAAAAACCACCCAATTCTCCTTTGGACCATTCGACAACAAAAGACACAAAACGTTCAGAAATATTATACAATTCATATGAAGACAGTTCAAGTGGACTAGTTACGTTTTTGAGTTGTTCAGAAACAACCCGCTTAAGTTCATCTCCTACTGAAGCCTGCCCTGAAAGCAAAAACATGTTCGTGCAGTATGTTTTGATCTCGTCGCTTTTGAGTTCCTCATGCAGTTCGTCGTAGTCAAACTGAAATATATCGTCGCTTGTACTGAGAAACTTGAGTTTTTCTCGACTAACGTAATTGTCTGGTTCTTTCAAAAGGCCACACTTAGCTACTGTTCTGTTTGTAAAGAGTATATATGTTGCATTTTCCAAATCTAGTGTTTCATTTATCGTCTTCATGCTGTCGAAGTATTTCTTCAATTCAAACTTTTCTCCTTTCCTCGTGTACTCAAAACATTGTATCTTTGCCCGGGTTTGCTTGTATTTCAACTGAATTAGGTATGTAATGTTGTGGTTGCTTTTGTCTTTTCTGTACAAAACTATGTCGTCAAAGTCTTTGTATCCATCAGCATTCATCTCGAGCCACATCTCGTGCGTAGTTTCGGTTACACTACGTAAGCACAGCAGTGCAGCAATGTAGACTTCAAAATCCTTACCACGATCTCTAGTCCCTGGTCGGACACGAAACAACTGAAAGCACATTCATTGCATTATAAACCGACAACATTAAAATTTATAAAGGTTTTGTCAAGGTAAGAGCTAGACTCCTTTGTTGTCCTTTCAAAATTTACAATTTCGTAATCTGTTGGCTATGAATGCTGGACCTAAAATATAATTTTAATATTGTCAGTTGAACGGTTTGAAGTAAAACAAAAAGCCTAGGTTGACTCGTACGGAACCACAAACTAAACTGGGTAACAAAAAAATTAATGTACGTAAATGGGTAACAGTAATGGCAAAGTTAACTAATTACAAAGCATACACGGAGGATATTGCATGTGTGGCAATTTAGTATAAAGAGATATTTAAAATATAAAGGGTACTAGAATTAACATCTAAGACATGCTAGAAACGCTTGCAGTGTTGCACTATAAATATGTACAAATAGAGAAATCATAGTGAAACAACGATAAGCTATTGGCATTATATTTTTAAAGAATAAGAAGAGCATAATCCAACTTGCTCGTTTTATTTAAAAAGCAAGCTCGATATAAAATATTATTTTGAAGAAAACAATAAGATTTATAGAAAGCAAGTTTTCGCCATATGTTCAGATTGTCATAAAGCTGATACACAGCGTGATTTATAACGGGCGGACCAAACTTCAACAGTTTGTTGAGGTCATTTTGAGTAAAAAATCTTAGATGAACATAGGTCGTATTCCATTTAGTTACCTAACTACAAGAGATCAAAGTTTTATTAAGGGGCGGATAAAGGTAAACCCGCTCAAAATAGCCAATGTCTCATGCGTCATAATTACTACGTACAGTTGCGGCCCCTACAAACTCAGACACCGACTTTTGACACATTCTGTGATGGACAAGAAATTTAGGCCGGCCTGTCATTCGCTTGGCACTGTTTATGTTGGTGGCAGTGTAAGTCTATGTCAAATCCGAGATTAACAGGTTAGGTTTTGCGTCAATTTGTGTCAAAACTGACGCAAAACCTAACCTACTAACTTCGAATTTGATATAAACTAACCGTGCCAGCAACATAAACATAAAGAGTGTTAAGCGAATGACAGGCCGGCCTAAATTTATTGTCCATCACAGAATGTGTCAAAAGTCGGTTTCTGAGTTTGTAGGGGCCGCAACTGTACGTAGTGATTATGACGCATGAAACATTGGCTATTTTTAGCGGGTTTACCTTTACCTGCCCCTTAATAAAACTTTGATCTCTTGTAGTTAGGTAACTAAATGGAATACGACCTATGTTCATCTAAGATTTTCTACTCAAAATGACCTCCCCAACAAACTGTTGAAGTTTGGTAGCCCGTTATAAATCACCCTATATCAGCTTTATGACAATCTGAAAATATGGCTAAAACTTACTTTCTATAAATGTTATTGTTTTCTTCAAAATAACATTTTATATTGAGCTTGCTTTTTAAATAAGACGAGTGTCTGAGTTTGTAGGGAGCGCAACTCTACGAGTATGTGGGCTTGTGGGCCAATCAAAACAAACTTTTTTTTTGTATCATATCCTGTAGATTTATCTGTCAAACGCTTTTGTCAAAAACGAAACATAAATTCTGCTTACGCCAATGTCCTAGACTTCTTAATATCCAGTGAATGAGGTAATTTCATACAAATCGTACAAATGTAACTTGACTTTTTCAAACTTATTTTTGACATTTTTTCAGAATTTATTCTATTTCTTATCTCATATACTAGAATAGTGAAAAACAATAATTTTGATATAAAAAAGACTAAGATTGGACAAACCGTTTGGGAGAACAACTCTTTGGAGATAAATTGCAAGGTGTTTTTAATAGTAGATTATGCAATGAGGGAGAGAAATGCGTTATTTTGCTGAGGTGCAATTTGTGACCCGAGGACGAAGCCCGAGAATCACATAGCACTGAAGCAAAATAGCAGTCTCTCCGAATTGCATATACTATTTTTTTCACGTTGCAGGAAGATTTAAAACTACAAACCTGTTTTTTTCACTACTTTCTTTGTAAGTGATCCTTACACTGTTAAGTTTGAGAGATGTAGCCTACATTTACAAAAATTGTTACAGTTTCCATGACAATGTACTTACTTCCCTAGAGAAGTGAATTACTTACATCCCGCATGTATTACATGTCTGCTCCATGTCTGCCACTTGGTTAACACGAAGAAAACTATTGTCGTTCGTACTATTATCCATTTTTAATCAGAATACAAGCACAAAGCTCACAAAACAGCATTTGCGATCGTATTCCCGCATTTTTTCCAAGAATTTTTCACAGTGCGTTTATAACTGTCAAACAAAACGTCACGGCGCTATAAGGCTACTATAATTTAGCGAATGCCATAATTTTACGCCAGGTTATTACCTACCATTTACTTTACAAAAGGAGGAAGGAAACGGGACCCCGCCTCAATTACTCTGTCCCATGAACACATCTATGATGACTTCGCTCATTGCCAAATTATCCGGAAGCAAAACAGGCTCTCCACTCGGATTTCCGGGGAGAGCTGTTACGGTATAATCTTAATGAATCGACATTGCATGTATTCAACGTCAAAGAGCGGGTTAGGTTTAGAAGGGTTTGCCGGTTTCCTAAAGGACACAGATCTAAAAATGTCTCGAAGCAGATGCTCGGCTTCTGTTACCCTCAACTAGCTTACTCGGGAAGGCGTGATTCGACAAACTTAACGAAACCGACAGGGGTTATCCTATTCTAATCCCTAACAATTCAATTCATAAATGGGGAAAATGCTCGGAGCGCCACTTGTTTTTAAACAGAGAATTGCTAACGCAGCGAAAACAAGAAATACCACGTAGCTATGAAGAAGTCCTCCAGGTTGCTTTACACCACTCCAGCGTCACTCGTCAGCTGCACCGACGCCGGATGCAAACGTAGGGTGGCCACAAAAATCGAAGTCACTTACCTTCGATGGCCACCGCTCTGGAAGCTAATAACAAAATACAAAACACCCCTGATCTTAAGGGCTTACGCGTTCTATCGCATGCTCTGGTCTTTACATGAAATTACACTCGGCTAAAGCCGTCTTTAGTTGAAGACTCAATAGGTTCACACATTTAAATCAAACCAATAATTAATTTAGCCAATAATGAAATTTAATGATTTAAATTTTAGTACATCAAGCCAAAAGTCGGCTATCAAAAAGGTAACACCCTAGCTGAGGTCAAAAGGGGATCCCACGCAAGAACTAACTTAGTCTAAACAGAGTTACAAAGAATAAACAACTAAAATATTGGCAGGAGTAAAGCTTCCGCCTTCAATGATCAACTGACATAATTAAAATACAAAGACGTACGCAATGTTCGTTACTCCGCACACTGCGCAACAACAAATGATAATAACACACCCGGCACTGGATAAGCGTAACAGAAATAGTTAACAATGTACAATTTTACCTTAGCCCAGGCATGGTAGACTATGGGAAATCCAAGCCTCGGTGATGCTGCAAAGGACGCTGGGAAGTGGTGATTGCTTCCTGCAGTGTAGAACAAGGTAGACCCAAGGGTTGTGGAACGGTAGACAGCGGTCCAAAAGAGGGCAGAGGAAATTCACAATGAATGCGGTCGTCCCCCCCCCCCCGGGAACGAAAGAAAACTCGAGATCGGCTGAACGTAGCAAAATTTGCAAAAAGCAGACGTTTCCCCACTCACTATGGGAAAACTACGTGGGCTTCATAGGGCGTCTTGTACTAGATGTGCAACCATGTGCAAAATAACTCCGTTCCCGACTCTTGGGTTGAGTTAAACAAACATTAAGACGCCGCCCGAAAAAATACGTCCGCCGAACACACAACGTCCCGCGGGAGGGCTCGTTGCTAAGATCACCCGTTAACTTCGAAGGTTTTAGCAACACTCTCACACAATTTACTCGGCGCCACGCGCCCACAAAGGCTCTTAAAAGATTACGCACATAGTTCTAATAACAGGGTCCCCGACTGCAACGGGATTTGCCGCAATCGGGGCCCGCGAATTTTCACATGTGAACTGGCCGGTGGCTCGCTACTAATTGATTTTTAAAATCGCGGAGCTTACTGATTGCTCCCGCGCTAACGAAGAGTCCATCTCACTTTTACTAATCCAAACTGAATCTTTCGTCTCCTGGTGGCAACACGGAAGGAAACACTGCATCATGAACTCGGGGGGAGGGAAACCCCGATTAAAACAAAGCACAAAGAAGGTCTCACATACTTGTAACTGCCAAGTAAGGAGAGTCCAGGGGTATCAAATGTCTTAAATTCAGAAGTTAAATTAATCGAAAAGAAGGTTTGGGCTTTACAGAACGTGACCATATTACTTGGGCACAACAGATTAATCAAAACTAATTTCCAAAGAGCTTGCAGTGTACTACGGAAGGCGAGGCGTTTAAGTTGCCTTATCGCTAAACTGAAACAAAGCTGCCTTTGAAAAGGAAAGCAGTATTAAGGTCTAAAGTCAGAAATATAATGCACAGAATAACAAGAGCTCTACTAAAATTTTCTTCCTTTTGACAATTTGTTCGCGAGACCGAATAGTATCAAAAGTCCCTAACGGCGTTAAGAATTCTACGAAAGAAAGCAGCTGAGCTGCGTGCGAGTATAGATTACGTCACCCTGAACAGAAATAAGCCTGACCTGATAAAAAAAATTTCGACGGATATGTAAGTTGTAAATGATTTACAATGAATTGCAAGGTCCCAAAGAAACTAAATAGGCTCGTGAGAAACAATGCAATACAAACAAGCCCGGGCAATTCGCTGCCGCAGCTTGAATGACTTTAAATTACACGATCGGTTTTAAAGCAGGGCCGGTTTTAGGGCAGAACCGGCTTCAGAAATTAACGAGGTCGAAAATGATCTAACAGAGCGACATTGAGACAAGTCGCCAATCAACGTAACTACATTACAACGAAAGATGAACTTCACGTAGGAGCATGGAACACACGAGGTCTACTCAGACCGGAAAATTGTTTATTGTCGAAAACGAATTAGAAAGATACAATATCCAAATAACTGGCATATCAGAAACCCACTGGAGGGGCCAGGGTCATTTTAAGACATAAAAAAATAATATAGTGTATTTCTCTGGACACAAAACACAAAGTAGAATCGGGGTTGCCTTTATAGTTGCAAACAATACTAATAAATACTTATAGGTTATAACCCTATAGAATGATCTCCATCAAGCTGAATGCTAAACCCTTTGTGCTGAACGTAATACAAGTCTATGCGCCAACTAGTGAAGCGGGTGAAGAATATATAGAGGATTTCTATGACACCTTAGAACTAACCATAAAATCAATGCCCAAAAAAGAAGTAACAATAATTACTGATGACTTCAACGCCAAAATAGGATCAACCATACAAGACAACCACATCAGAAATATAGTGGGAAAGTTCGGTATTGGCGTAAGAAACGAACGAGGAGAACGGTTTATTGAATTCTGTATAAACAACGATCTAACAATTACCAACAGTATGTTCCAACAACATATAAGACGTCTATATACATGGGAATCTCCAAATGGCCACCGTAACCAAATCGATTATATTCTAGTGAATGCGCGATGGAAAACATCAATAAAAATTACAAAAACCTACCCAAGGGCTGTATGTGGAAGTGACCATCAATTACTCATAACTAAATTTCGATTGACACTAGCAACACGAAAAAACACCATCAAACCAAAACCGTTGCAAGTAAATCACAAAGACAAGTTTACACAAAACATCCGACAAAGACTCAACACTGAGGCTGCATTGCATAACAACAATGTTTCACCCAACACAAAATGGACAAAAATGAAAAACCATATTCTAAACTCAATTCAAAAGTCAGACTGCTCCACATGTGTAGAAAAGAAAAAGCCCTGGATAACCAATGCTACATTAGATATTATAAAACAAAGAAGGCTGCTCAAAATATCTGGCTTAAATACTCAACCTAAGACCGATAGATATAAGCAAATGCAGCGTGATATTCAGAAAACATGTAACAAGGACAAAAATGAATATCTAAAAAACTTACGTGCAACGTTACAAGTACACGCAGACCAAAATAACACCAAGGATTTATTTAAAACAATTAAACAAATAACCGAAAAATTCATGTCAAAATCGTAGGCTATAGAGAACACGAAGAATACCGAAATTGAAAACGTCTTAGAAGTTTGGAGAAACTACTGCGAACAACTATATAATGATGACGAAACACAACAAACATTAATCAATGAAGAAATTGTAGAAAGGGAACCTAATATACTAAGGGATGAAGTAACAAACGCCATGAGAAAAAATAAGATGTGGCAAATCACCAGGGCTCGACAGAATAACTATAGAAGTGTTAAAGGAAATAGATGAAATATGTATTGACGCAATTCATAACATATGTCAAGCAATATGGACGACCGCGATTTGGCCGATTGACGGAACAACTTCCACCCTAATACTACTCCACAAAAAGGGTTCGAAAACCAAATGCGATAATTACAGACTAATCGCCTTGATATATCATACCAGCAAAATAATGCTCCACATAATTAACGAAAGGCTAAAGGGATATCTAGCCTGGCAAATCCCCGACGAACAGACAGGGTTTGTAAAGCGAAAAGGAACCCGCGAGCAAATCTTGAACATTCGGCAATTAATAGAGAAAGCAAGAGAACATAACCTACCGCTATATTTATGCTTTGTCGATTACAAAAAAGCGTTTGACAGTATAACATGGGACAAGCTGTGGGTAATCTTAACAGAAATGGTGGTACCCAAACACCTGATTATTTTGATCAACAACCTTTATAGAAACAGTAAAGCAATCGTAAAGATGGATAACCACATATCTAAACCCTGCGCCATTAAAAAGGGCTTTAGGCAAGGCTGCATACTGTCACCCTTGCTGTTTAATATCTATGGCGAGCATATATAATGAAAATAGTTATGGACCAATGGGAAGGTGGTTTCACAATCGGCGGAACCAAAATTACTAACCTACCGTACGCGGACGACAAAACGATCTTAGCAAACTCAGAAACGGAAATAGAAGAAATAACAAGAAGACTAGAAGACATAAGCCGTGAATATGGTCTAGAGATAAATCGCCACAAAACGAAAGTTATGATCGTTGATCGTAAGAGAAATAATCGTCCAGATCTGAGAGTCATTGGAGACTTTAGGGTTGTCAACAACTTTGTATTCCTGGGATCCCTCATAAGTAATGAAGGCAGCTGCGAACTAGAAATTAGAAAACGAATTCAGATGGGCCGGAACGCAATGACGAAATTACAAAAGCTATGGAAGGATAAGCAGATCACGATTAACACAAAGAAGACAATAGTAAAGACGTTGGTATTTCCAATTATGACGTATGGTTCCGAGACTTGGACCATAAAAGCAGCTGACAGAAACAGGATAGATGCCTTTGAAATGTGGTGTTGGAGGAGTCTGCTGCAAATTCCATGGACAGCACACAGAACCAATGTATCTGTCTGTACCGTCTTTCCAGCAGAATATATGCGAAAATAATGACATACTTCGGTCACGTAACCAGAAGAAGCAGCACTAACCTAGAACGCTTGATCGTCCAAGAAAGATTAGAAGGCACCAGGCCAAGAGGAAGGTTGCCGAAACGATGGTCTGACCAAATAAGAAACCTAACGGGAAAATCCCTATGCCAAGCGAACAGATCGGCTAATAATAGAGAAAGACGGCGCGAGATTACACGACGCGTCCGCGATAGAACTCTTACATGACGAGGATTCATAGTGCCACTATTCATCTGTCAAGAAGAGAACGCATGAAGAGAGAGACATTACAAAAGCAAATATTGGTAGTAAAAAAAATTATGTACTTTACACAGGATGTAGGAAGATTTACAGTACCTCGAACCTTACTACCTTCGTTCGCTTCGCTCACTCGGGCATCAAACGGTCCTCGGTAGTGTAAATGTTACCTACATCCCTTGTAAAGTAATATACTATTTTTTAAACGTAATTTATTGACATTTTTAAATATTAAAGTTGGTGACACTGTAAGTTCATGTGAAATTCGAGATTATCAGGTTAGGTTTTGCATCAGTTTTAACACAGACTGACGCAAAACCTAACCCGCTAACCTCGAATTTGACATAAATGTTGTGTCAGTCATAATGAAAACTCCCTAGGTAAATTTCTCTTCTCTAGGAAATAATTCATTGTTTCTGTAACAATTTTGGTATCGTAGAAACCGTGTTTTTCCCAGACGTGAAAATAGTATATTACTTTACAAGGGATGTAGGTAAGATTTACACTACCGAGTACCGTTTGATGCCTGAGTGAGCGAAGCGAACGAGGGTAGCAAGGTTCGAGGTACTGTAAATCTTCCTACATCCTGTGTAAAGTAGTACATAATTTTTTTCACTACCAATATTTCCTTTAATAAAGTAAATGGTAGGTAATCCCCTAGCGTAAAATTATGACATTTGCTAAACTATAGTAGCCTTATAACGCGGTGACGTTTTGTTTGACAGTTATAAACGCACTGTGAAAAATTCTTGGAAAAAATGCGGGAATACGATTGCAAATGCTGTTTTGCGAAAATGTCAATGACTGTTTAAAAATACAGGTGTTTCGTTTTAAATCTTCCTGCAACGTGAAAAAAATAGTACCTATATGCAACTCGGAGACAATGCTATTTTGCTTCAGTGCAAATTCTTACTCTCGGTCTTCGCTCTCGAGTCAGAAATTTCACCTCAGCAAAATAGCACATTTCTCTCCCTCATTGCATAATCTACTATTTTTTAATGACCTTCTTACCAATCAATTGCCATGAGATCCATATCGTTTGACATACGTAGGAGATATGACGCTTGAAACATTGGCTACTTTAAGCGGTTTTACCTTGACCCGCCCCTTAGTAAAACTTTGATCTCTTCTAGTTAGGTAACTAAATGGAATATGACCTATGTTTATATAACATTTTTTACTCAAAATGACCTCCCCAACATACTGTTGAAGTTTGGTCCGCCCGTTATAAATCACCCTGTATGTGGTTTGGAATAGATTTTCATGAAATATTATAGCTTTAATCACTCGAGTTTACTCCTGCACGTAGACAACTCATCATACAGTCAGACATTAATAGATGAATTTACGTTCTATTCGATTTAAGATGTTATCAGATGAGAAGATTCAAATTATGTTTTGATGTATTTTAAAGTTTTAATAACTATTGAAATTTGTGTAGCTACATTCGTTAATAAGAAGAATTACGTTAGTTTTTAAAATGGGTTAAGTGTGGTTTTAATGCCAAATCAATATTAAGCAATTGATGCTTCATACCTTATTAACTACACATTTTGAGTAGCATTGTTTATTTTTATTATATTTGTAAACAACTAGAAAACATAATTTACTCCTATTAAAAACAACCCAAAACGGGATTAAAGAAAAATTTTTAAACACATTATTTACCTGGCTATCCTGTAAACTCGCCATTTATTAAGTGTTTACCATCTCTTCATTTTCGTGTTCTTCGTATCCGAAGATCGTGATTTGTGCGATGTTTAGTCTGTAGCTTGTATAATTTTCTTCCAGTGCTTTCTGTCCTGAGCGTTTCTTGTGTTTTCTTCCATTATCTTTCACTATCAACGGAATGTTTTCTGACAACTTCCACAGCGGAACATGTTATGGGCACACTAGCATCTTTTTCGAATTCACATCTTTAATCATTTTCACAATTTTCTGTTGAAAGGGACGTTGTACATACATGATAAAGAAAGATTCATGGCGTAATACTGAATGATTGAGGTGCAAAATCGAACGGAATGCGATAGCAGTGTTATCACTTATCAGTTAAGTATAGAAAGTGGTTGTACAGATCCGACTTCAGTGAATTTGTAGAATAGGTATTGTTATAGCTCTGACTGTTTTGCAATGGTATTTATGTATGTAAATGGTTTTATGTTATAACAATATTTATTATAAACGGGGCTGAGCGCGCTATTGCGCGGTCCATCCTATTCAATTCATCACCATCTTTAGGCCTATTACGTTGGACCATTCCGTTCTGTTACACACCCCGCCCCTGCCTCCCCCTGCCGCCCCCTGACCAAAGACGGGGGCCCTCGGGGTTTCGCCCTCTCCAAGAGGGCCCCGCCGGGGCTCCGCCTTTCTCCAAGGGGTCCCTCAGTGCTTCGCCCTTTTCCAAGAGTGCCCTCGGGGCTCCGCCCCGGTCGCGAAATCGAGGCGACGCCGACGGCGAAATGCATGCAAACGCAGATGGGGGACATAGAGTCAAATTATCTCGCGAAATTGTGAAGTTTTTGTTGACATCAATTTGTTAAAGACTCCTTTTAAGAGGCAACATTCTTATTAATTCACGTAAATAGTCAGTCATTTGACCTTTCTTGGTAAGCCCCTATGAATCCACAAAATAAATACAAAGTGGTGGTTTGTGATTAGTAAATTCACAATTTTTATTAAATTTTATATTTATGAACCCTGAGATTCAAAGTTTTATTTAATGAGTGTCACGCTAGATCATCATAAAGTTGTGATAAGGTAAATAATTTATACTTGTAATATCTCAGGTAACAAAGCTTCGCCCAATATTTTTATTGAGCATTTACAGTTAAATACGGCAAGTATAGTTCATATTATATCTATAGCAGTAAACTCTTCAGCACTTATCGTTAGTTTTATGCAGTCACTATCTGTAGATAAGAGTTTAGCTAGTTATTCGGTGATGAGTAGTAAGTAAAAAAGTAAAGGAGGGATATTCACGGCAATATATTGTTTGGTAATTTTTGAATTTACAATTGCCATTCCTCTTCTTGAAAACTTCGAATAACTACAGGATATAGCTATTTTTCTAGTAGCCATTTTAAGAATATTAAATTTTCACTTTAGTTTCTATGCCATAAGACGCATTTTTGGAGATCCTGGTGGTAAATGCTTAATTAGCCGATTTCAGTATCAAAGTATAGTGCCTTTATAAGCTAATGACATATTACTTTTTATTTTTTTAGCTCATTTCTTTCAACACTTTGAAAGGCATATCTCTCAAAACAGATCATGCTCATAATATTACGTCTATCGCAGCTCCACGTCAGCAATCATACGTCTTCTAAAAGTTGCGTAACTGTCTCGGGTGACATCCTATCATAGAGGATCAGAAAACTGCGTTATACTGTTTTATATTTATGATTTTCTCACTTTGCTGCCGGGGTGAGTATACTATAAAATGTAAAATAATTATTTGGAAACATTCAAACGGTGAAAAATATAGTAACTAGTGCTTTTCCATATGAAAACTGTTAGGTTAAAATTTCTATAAAAATTTATTGAAAGTTCAAAAATAATGTGTTGCAGCGCAATAACTTTGCAAATCAATAACAGCGGTGATATGAAACCTAAGTACTGATTAGATATACACAATATGCAATTATCGTTGCGAGTTGACTAGAATATATGTATAGTGTTTCCTTTATCGGATGTTGCTGCTGTCCACAAATATATTTTGTCGAAATCAAATTGTATGATAAATTCTCGAACGAGTTGTACAAAGTTAAAAAGTCTTCGGTTAATTATTCTAAAACTGCCAGAGAAGAGGAAATTTGCACTGACCGAGGTAAACTTAAACACGATTTTTATTAAATCACTATTGGGTTAGAGTTAAAACAGGCATTTAAATCTTATAAAATTTGTTTACTAATACCTGCAAATGTATAGATATAATAATTTGCAATCACGATATCGGCTTATAATTTTTAGATTAGGTTTGCCACTGGAATGTAATAAATAATTAAATTGCTTAAATGATTTATATTCTGATTAGAACCTAATTCAATAAGTTATGACAACAACAACAGTGATGACAGCTAACGAATTCTAAAGCTTGCTGTTGACATTACTTTTATTTTCCATGGCCAGCCCTTATGTAATTTCTTTTTGAACACATGGTATTATTTTGATATCTGAGACATATTAAAGAAAAAATGTTGAAGTTTGTAATATGCAATTTATTAATCATTGAAAATTACTTCTTTCAATTGAACCATTCATGACACCTTTCAATAAAGTTGTCAATTACTTTGCGTAATAAATCGGCCCAATGGCTTCAGTATCAACTCGAATTGCATTTTTAAGTTCTTACAGCTTGCGTGATGTTTTTAATAATCACATTGGTATTTAACCATTAGTCCGGTAAACATAAAATTCAACTGTATTTCTTACATTGTAGTACTTAGATCAAATCGTATTGTGTATTTAAAACCTGCAACGAATACTCTGCGAGCTCGAATAGTGAAGTGCAAACCAGCGGAATACTGATCCGGGTGCTATTATTACTACTACTACATGCGATGGAGTGACGTAACGGTTTGGTAAAACTTGGCGCGATGAAGGAAGTGGGAGGCAGCCGCTTGCCAATAAGCGATATGTGCGTGTCGCCCGAAACAAAAGGGACGCCACGCAAAGTATTATAAATGCCAGTTTGGGGAAGCATATCCGAGATACAGCAGTTTATAGCCAGAAGCTGCTACAGCTGCAATTCGAGTTTCGAGAAAGCCAGCCAGCCTACTTTGCTAACATCAAAAGCTTGGGGAAGCAACTACCAAAATCTTGAAGCTGAATTTTTTGTTATCTTGCAACAAGGTAAAAGCAAATTAGCATAAATAAAACACACGTTTGAATGCTCGGAACGTGAAACTTGGAGCCGAACCATAATCCATTTCACGAAGGAATTGCAGCAAATTACGCAATAGCTTCAACAAGCGTGCTTCTAATTCAGCAAACCAGAACACAGCTCTGGCATCATCTTCTTGACACATTGCTTCAGGTGATTTCAAGCTACTGGAGTCAGTGCCGTATTCGGTAAATTCGAATCAGGAATTATATATTACCTTTGGGCATATTCTTTTTATGTATTTCCATGCATGTATGTTTCCTTTGCAAAATATATATCTTTTCATGTAAACTGTTTGGTTTGTATTTCTGACAGTATTCGCATGTACAATTACAGAACTATAGGTGATCATGAGCAGTTTGCAATGAGCAATATTGACATTTCTTAGCTGCACCGAGGTAAGAGCGAATCTTGTGCTTCTACGATTGAGCTAACTATAATACAAAGGGCAATATAAATTCACAGTAGAGTATAGTATAGGGCACGGAAAAAGCCACATTCAACTTCTGCTTGAGAAAATTATAGGTCAAGTTATATTATGTCAAAAACCAAAGAAGGTAGAAACTACATGTTGATATTATGTCAATTTCTGATTGTTACGAGATACGAAAGCGTATATAATTCATCTGTTTCAAGGTAGTTGGCCCAAAATGGGCAAACGGCAACTCAAACGTGACATAACTTAGCAGCAACTAAACTGAAATAAGAAGCAGGCTGTTATTTTAAAACTGTGATAATGTAACAACACTGACGTACTCCCGCAAATTACCTGAAATGTGCAGGGACGTAATAAGATATAATGTCTGCAGCAAAAGTAGTTAGTGGTTGATTGAAACGTAATTTTCAGTTTGTTTAATTTTTGTGAATGTTTTGTTTTATTAAGTATCTCCTAAAATAATAGAACCTTTTCAAGTTCTAAAATTCTTAATGTCACAAACAAAACTAAGTATTTCTTTATTTCTTCTTCCTTGTTGTCTGGTATAGGTCTCTCGCATATAATATGTTTTTATATTTCTCGGTTTTGTAACACGTTGTACTAGTTAAAGTCACTTAGTATTAGTTAGTAGATCACTTCCTCATCATTGTTGTGGACTTCTCATGATTGTCCAGTTTTCACAACAACGCGTTTCAGCGGATTGTCACCGAGTTGTGTTTCGTTTTATCACGACTGTAATGAGCTTTTGGCGTCAGCCTGGCGAGCTGTACGATTACCAGTCGTAGTTTGCCGAGAAGCTTTCCACGGGCGTGATTCGTACGGCTGTTGCAAGGACCTGCTGTCTAAGCAATTTCTTACCCCGTGTTTTTCCGTTGTGCAATATTGCAACAGAAAGTTTAGAAGCTGCGGGGGTAATATAGAACGTCGCAAATGTCAGAGTTATCAAAGTAGAGAAGCACCAATTACCACTAATTTGAGTTAAGTTTTTGCTCAAGAGTACGGAACACTTACAGACGAAACTTGGTCAAAGCCACACGTTTTTGATTTCTACCGCCCCGGGCGTTGAGTTAGTTAGACTGCTTACAGAGTTGATATAGGGATTTGAGCCCATAAAGTACCGAATCGTCGTAGATTTATATCATTTGGAGTAATATTTCGGATATATAAGATGGCTTTAAGTCCAGGTATTTATTAGAATAACTCATATCTGAAGAATACTTCGTAAATACAGATTAAAAGTTAGAAACTTGAGTCGATATTGTAGTGATTATCAAAGAACCCGAAGTGAATCGTTTGTATCAAGGACAATACTCGTGGGGTCCTAGCCTGATGTTAACCAATCTTGGTTTGGCACGACGCATGGCTGTTTGAATCAGCTGTTAGTTCCATAGGACAGGTTTTATGGCAACACCAACCCTCTCACAGCTGCTCAGCTCTTCTAAGTTAACGTAACACAATGTATTCCCAATTTGTAAATTGCTTTTTTTTGTGCGTGGCGCTATTTTAAGTAACATTTGTTTGCGTTACCAAATTGAACGAAGTCAAAGCAATTCTATGTGTAAACGTTTGTACAAGTTGGCAATGCCCGTCGCGTGAGCGTTTGTGCCTTAATTTTGTCCAATTAACAACATGTTTATGTATAGATATGGTTGAGGACTGTGCAATTAACAATAGTCATGCTGACTTGTACCTAGCGAGTCGAAGTATCTTAGGCTTCATAGTCTAACTTCGTTTCTTGTATTATTTTTATGCCTAGGGGGTCTCGCATTTATATGTGTTTATGTTGTATTCTACGTTTTTGAATATGTATGGAGTATGTATAGGTTTACTGTATTCGTTTCATAAAGTCCATTCATTTTGATACTAGAACACATCAGATTTGCCAAGTTATTCTTGTGTTTCGTTTAGCATAAGTCAATTTCTAACAAACATAAGGAAGCACGCTCTTCAAGCGTCTACATTTCATAGGCATTAACTATACAAAAAATTTGTAAAAAAGGGTTGAACAGCTTTTTCCAAGGCATTTAGGTTCTTGGCTAATAAATATTTAGCAAGCAAATAGACCCCTACGTAAGTATTTTCAGCATGACCGGGGGTAGGCTAGATTTAAACAAGTAACAGCTAGATAAACCCTCGGTGGCACCTGGCATCTCACTATTTCGATCATCCCGTAACAGGACCGGACTTTACAAGTACCGTGGACCACACACACGCGCGAGATACCTTTGAACAATAAGGGGGCTTTACTGCCGTTGCCTCCCAACGAAAACTGATCTGTGGTAAGTGCAGTCCGGTGTTATTGTAAAATCCACATTTTGCTGTAACATCCTTATGTTCAATATATACTCCAATGTAAGTCTACTTCGTGGAAATTATTAGTAATATAATGGTGCAGTCGTTTTGTGATAGCTGGGTTGTTTATTAAACAACCTTCATAAGGTGGTCGATTTGGTTGTGAGTTTTCACGTCCTAAAGGTTCGTGTCCAAATTGTAGTATATAATGTTCTGAAAATTTTAATTTCATTGGTTATACAATTCCCTAAAACTCTTCGCTACTCCCCAAGAATTTTTCATAAATTGTTGCATATTTGCAAAAGCTAGTTTGATGATTCAAAGTCTGTTACTAGCGTTGCTCGTCTGATTAATAATAAGAATGGCACTAGCATAACAACCGTTCTTATCACTTGCACTGACTAGCTGTTTATATACTTGCTCTTTTTTAGTTATTCTCTTAACGATTTGGGTTGTGTTTCAACTTACTCATTTGCAAATATTTAATGAGCAATTTTGGATTTTTTAGCTTATTAGCCAGCGTTTTACTGAACATTTACAAACTTGGACCTATTCATTAAAATGTGCTTAAATGCGTGCATTACCAGAAAAAAGTAATGGGTTATATACAACTAGTAGCTGTTTACCCATCCCTATGCGCAATCTGCTTCTGCCATATTTATCTTTTTCTGCTAATGCTTGCTTTATCATGTTATTTGTGATGCCTCTACTTCCAGATTTTTTAAGCTTTCCTCGGTGGTGCTCATCTATAGACTCTTTGTGGCCTCTTGAATAAATTCAAATGATGTGGTCAAACATCTTCGTCCAATTCTGTCTATTAGTGGTTTCTCCGCTTTTATTCTTGCTTGAACCGCATCATTTCCAATGTGCTACGTCCATGACATTTATGCACTTCTCCTAAAGTAGTCCATCTCTGTAGCTTCCAACTCCCTTTTCATTTCTACTGTTAGTATCGAAATTTCGCTACCATAGCACAACACAGACTACTATGGTATTTCCAATATTTTTCTTGGCGTTTCTATAATATGTTTCTATTCCACTAACGTCCATTCAAGCAACTTATTTTCTTTCAGCTTTGTACAATTTCGTTGATAGCTTTTGTTCTACCAAACCTATCTCTTGTTGAAAGTACTACCAAATATTTGCACTGTTTTACTTGTGCTGTGTTTTGAAACTATGCTTTAGAATTTATCATTGTGTAATGTATTCTGTTTTGCCATATTAACCACAATTCTTGACGTTCTTGGTAGCACGTATACATACGTTCGAAACTCATTGTCAAACCTGTATTGAGGACAACTATGTATTTGTCATTTGCGAAACTAATCGTGAATATATAGGGTGATTTTTAAGTTGATTCTTTCCGTTTACTAGGATATAAAGCTAAAAAATAAGCATTTTTTCCATTTAGCACGTTCGCGAAATATCAAAACTAACAGAGGTACAGGGTGTTAAAGTTTCAAATTAAGAGCTAAAATTGCTTAACTTAAAGTGTAAAGCCTGACCTATGTGAAAATTACACCTTTCATCTATTTTCAAGTTAACTCAAAAATAAACAAAACTTTTTTTAAGCTGCTTAGCCTGTATATATTTGTCTGAAATTTTTCGTTTTTATACCAGGTGAACATATAATTAGCAACGAGGAGATAAGAAGACCAGCAGAAGTAGTTATAGATATCGTAACTCCCATAGAAGCGAAACGGTTAATGTGGTACATTGGTGGTACATGGGAAAATGGCGTGAAAGTTGCCATGGAAAAGAGACATTTAAATGAAGATGACTGGGAAGACAAGAAAGTTTGGAGATTGGAATGCGGAAGACGTCAACAATGATGTAAAAATCCGCAATATATAATATACATATAATCTGCATGCAAAGTATCGTCATCCTCCAACAAATAGTTTTTGAGTTATACCGCCAACAGACAGACAGACAGACAGACAGACAGACAAACAGACAGACAAACAGACAGACAAACAGACAGACAGACAGACAAACAGACAGACAAACAGACAGACTGAAAGACATACAGACAGACAGACAGACAGACAGATAGAGAGACAGAAAGACAGACAGACAGATAGACAGACAGAGGCCCTGAAACGTAAAGATCTGAAGAAATCTGGGAAGATGATTTTTTCGCGATTACAATACTTCCTTCGTCTTTTCCAAATTAGTGGGGATTACATCAACTTTTGGTGACTTGTGAAATAAAGATGTTAACCGGGCATCCCTCTCCAGATGTAAACCCACTCTGCTCCTCACATACGTGTATATACCATATCTAGTAACTTGTTCTTAATCTTTTTTTCCATATATCCTACTTAACGCACCCGTCAAACTTATACTTTTCAAATTATTTGTGCCTTTTTAGATCCTTTTTTAATACTACATGAGGTTTTATATTCTGAAGAGATAAGTCAGTGTTTTCATATTTATGTATTATTTATATTTATCATTTTTCAACGTATTTCTTCCATATGTATTTATTTATTACACGATGATTTTATAACTTGCACAACAAACACGTATTTACTTATTTTTAATTAAAGTATGATGCATTAGTGCGCTAAATATCTATTGTGTATAGAGGTAGTCAAACAGAACCTGATGTGATCATCTAATAGTCTTTGATGTTTCGGTTCGCGTTTCAACATAATGCCAGTATCAGGCTGATACACTTTTTGCTATTGACATAGCTGAGATAGCTTGAGACCGCGGCAGCTTTGTTCGCTTGTGATCTTACCTCTTGATTGGTGTTTCTGTTACGGCGTATTTCAACGTTCCAATATTTGTAGCCCATGACTTAAGTAACGACACCTGCAACACATTAGCTTTTCAAAGATTGTCATCGACGTCGTCTTTTCCACCGACCCTCCTTCCTAGCACAGAATTGTAAGCTGATTATTTGATTGAAAAGTATATTATATGAAGTAAAACTGATACCGTCTCTAATGCCGAGTTATATAACAGCTCTGGAATTTTAAGTAATTTTCCTTGTAATATGACGTGTTCATACATATTTAGTTCTTTCTTATTTTTTCGCGTCTTTTTAAATATGGGGAGAGTTATATAGTATACTACCTGATCTCTGCTAAGGTTGTGATTTATTGTGCAAGCTTTCGAGTTCCTATTTTTTCATTTTCTATTTTTGAGATTTTTAATCTACTTTCTCTAAGGAAACGTCTATACTAATCCGAGATTGATTGGGAAGAGCAAATCAAGTTCAGTATTGTATTACAACACCTATCACAGCTCATCCCCAAGCATTGTCTTCTAAAAACCGTACAGTACCGAACCTGCAAACAGAAACCGTAAGTACAGTTTATGAATGTCATAGAACCATGTTTAAATATTGCTTTCAGCAGTAATGAAATAATTCGTTTTGCTAAAAGGGATGTCTTGAGGAATAATTTAAATATTTAGCCCATTAGACAATTTACATCATCTATGCCGACATAGCAATCATCTAAGCTCGACAGCCTTTGCTGACAAGATGAGTATATTATGATACGTCTGTCGTTTTTTCAATACATCCAAATGTTAGAAACCATTGGATATGAGTATTTCGAAATAAAATATTCTAAAGTATTTTGTTGACATTTCAATGAATGTATTTTCGGCTCATAAACGATGTGTTACATGATATAACTGTAAATCACTAACCTTCGTGATAAGCAAGCTGATTAGAAGTGAGTGTAAATTTTCTTATTTTTTTTCGTCTTGCATCCTCTAGACAAATATTCCGATCCCATTGGTAAGATATGCGACTTATCTATTCGAAAGATAGTGCTCAGTCGCTTTATCGTTGCAGACAAAATAGCATGTTTGAAGATCGACTATAATACATATTGTTTTTGTAGGCTGTTGGTCGTTTTCAATGTACATTGCCGAAATCAAATTTATTGCGGCACAACTGCTAGAGGACGGGAAATTTGTACTGGTTAAGGTAAAACTTTCCATATTTTTTTGAATAGTTTGAAAAGCGATGTTTTTGTATTAATATTAGATTCATGATAAGCAACTATTCAAATCTAATAAGTGATTATATTAATATCTTCAAATATCTAAATATAATAATAAGCATAATAATAACTAGTTTTCTTTGTAGTTACTCAAATCATGACAGAATTATATATTTCGGGTGCATGCTGTGAAATACAAGAAAACAATGAAATGCAAAGTACTCCAGATGCAATGGAACCTTCTCCCACTGGATTCATCCAATTTGAAGTAAAAAATAGTTTTAACCGCAATACAAGACAAACAAAAATACAGCGCCGTACTGATAAGGGTAAGAATCTGATGGAAGAAGATTGATATGAAATTTTTATAAATAAAATATCTGGCGTTTGCTTTACACATTTTGCTTCATACAATCATATAATCCCTAAGATTATAGCTTCTCCACACATCGTTTCAAAAAATCCAAAAGACTTCTGCCAACAAATCATAACGGGCTTTATAGTTTATTCTTCAGCGTATCTTGGCCCTGCTGGACTTTCGCCTTTCGTAATATTTTCCAAGTTCTTTGATCTTCACCTACCAGAACCAGTCACGTACAGCGGTTGCTTTGATGTCAACGAGCTATTTTTTGATATCTTTTGTTCACTTCGTTGGCTTCAGCATTCAGTAGTAACTTTAAATGTCCATTTGAGCTTTGCTACTTGCTTAACTGCATCTACTACTCGTGTTTGTCTGCGAACGGCCTCATTGCGGATTATTTGTTTCAGGTTTCCACCTAGCATCGCTCTTTTCATAACTCGATGTGTTAGACGGGGCCGATTTGCGCTCTTAGCGGTTAAATTCATTGTTTCTAGTCTATGCGTTATTACAGAAAAACACAGGCATCCTACACTTTCCTTTTAAGATCTAGTGGAAGTTTTTTATTCTTCATAATATGCTTGAGTTTGTTGAATGAATTTCAACTTTTGCATCATATGTTCCGTTACACATGTTCAAGCAATCGTTCTCTCATAAATTACTCAAATTGATAAGCGCACAAGTCTGCAGCTGAAGCTCATTTCATTCCAAATGACCAGCTATTGCCTCATAAATAAGCCAAAAGGCAGGGTAAAAGGTCACTTAAACACTAAGATATGGACTATAGGACACACATGTTAAGCAGATAATTTCGAGATGTCAATCGAAACGCTCGTTAGGCTATTAAAAAGATGGTAAAGGTCATCTTAAGATTGATATATGAGCATGAAACTAACACGTGTTCAGCAGTAAATTCCTTTTAGCACAAAATCAGTCATCCTATCTCCCGAGTAGCGCCTCAGTCAACCGCATTGCCGAATGAAGGGCATGCCCCACTTTCAACCAATAGTTGCAAACATCTAATTGTTTTCTTACCACAACGCTTTCAGATCTTTTAAAAAGGGTCTTGGACGCTTTCCTGCGGGAGACAGTTCCTTCAGTTGCCGCATCGAAGGAAGTTGGTGCTGAGTTCTTTGCGTGTTTTGACCACGACGGTTCTAATTTTCGGAGATATTGTCTCAATCTGCTCTGCGGTATTTCATTTATGAAACCGGATCGATTTGAGTCAAGTTACCTGGAGTGTTTATCGGATTTTCGTCTCGTCATATCGGCACTCCCGAATTTTCCTGCACAAGGGACCATCCATCGCTTGCATTCCATGTAATAAGATTTGCAAAAGCTGTGCATGATAACCAAATTCTTTTTATTTCTGCAGTCTGGTTTCCCTTGCTAAATCAGATGGTACGACCAAGATATGCATATTTATCAACATTTTGTGATAGTGTATTCCCAATGCACACTCTGACATTTTTCCTTAAACAAGTTCGTTACCAGATCTATGCTTTGCGACGCAATGCTTAGCTCTTCTAGCATCACTTTCAGCTCATCTATAGATTTATCTCTGCTAATTAAGATTATGTTGTCTAGAAGTTGCAGATGGGCCAGGTAGAATACGTTCATATTTATCCCTTCTCTTTCCCAAATTAGGTTTTTAAATACATTTTCTAGAGTGAAAGGTTTTGATGATATCTGGTCTTCTTCTTTATCATCTTCGTCATAATTTCATCATCAATACGTGCATGCATCATAGCTTCATTGTATAGGCCTTTTATTTATTTATTTATTTATTTATTTATTTATTTATTTTGTTCTTTGGGGCAAAAACAGGCTAAGCCCAGTGAATTGCCCACTACAATTTATACAAGATAACAAACTTAAAAATTAATTCAATTTAACATAAGTAATAGTAAAAAAAAACAAGGAAATACTGAATAAAATGATTAGAAACTGAAATTAAGAAGAACAAAAATATGTATAAATTCTAGACTTAAACATTGACAAGGTCATAGCAAATATGTCGACGTCGGCATTTAAGGAATTGTATAATACAGCAAATCTGTTTAAGGGGCTGTAAGCGGCGGCGTTAGTGTTACACAACTCCAGATGGAGAGTTTCGGATCGCCTTAGCATTCTAGGAGGAATATTAATGGAAACTTTATATAACAGTTCAGGACAATCCAAAGCTCCATTTAAAATTTTGTGCAGCACCAACAGATCACATACCTTCCGTCGATTCTCTAACGTCGGCATATTGTATTTAATACAATAGTCGCGGTACGAAAACGGGCAACGATTATTCTCCTTATATGCTACGTATTTCATAAATTTAATTTGAATTCTCTCGATATTACTTATATATGATATATATAAAGGATTCCAAACCGAGGATGCGTATTGAATTTTACTGACAACAAACGAGTAGTATAGACATTTAATCGCAATGACCGAGGTGAACAACTTTGTTGCACGTTTAATAAATCCCAGTAATTTTAAGGAATCCTGAGTAACATGAGAAATATGTGCACGGAATAAAAGCTTACAATCCATTAAAATACCTAGATCTCGAACTTCTACAGCACGCTTAATTAAATAAATATTGTAATATTTAGTAAAATAATAATTAAAACAGTGTGGATTGATATTCCTGGTAAAGGAAATGACGTAACACTTATCGAGATTAAGAAACAGTCTATTTACTTTGCAATAATCAACTAAACTATACAAATCGCTTTGAAGTAGTATGCAATCCTGAGCAGATCTTATAGGCATATATAATTTCAGATCGTCGGCGAACAACAGAAAATTGCAATGTCGGATGTAATCAATTATATCATTTATGTAAATAAGGAAAAGTAATGGGCCAATATGCGAACCTTGTGGTATTCCAGAAGTAGTATGAAAAAATTTGGATTGAAACCCATTTACAGTCACAGCTTGCGATCTGTTCGATATATAGGAACAGAGCCATCTCAGCAGAGAACCGTGGACACCGACTCCAGCAAGTTTGGTTCTTAATATGTTATGATCTAATTTATCAAAAGCCTTGCTAAAGTCGGTGTACACGGCATCCACCTGGATCCTCCTGTCCATAAAAGAAGATAAATAATCTACGTATTGCAGTAAATTAGTTACAACCGATTTGCCCAGAACAAACCCGTGCTGGTTAGGGATTATATATGATTTTAAAGAATATTTTAAATGATTATTTACAATTGATTCAAAAACTTTTCCAAAACACGATAATTTGGATATAGGCCTATAATTTCTGACATTATCTTTCATTCCCGATTTGAAGATTGGCGTAATGAACGATTTTTTCCAAATATCAGGAAACACACCCTGTTTCAAGGATTTATTAAAAATAATTGAAAGTGGAACCTTCAAGGTCTGTGCACAATTTAATAGGAAAACGGGAGGCAAACCGTCGGGACCGGGGCTCTTGGTAACATCCATAGTATTTAGTTTATCAAATATTTCTGATTCTGAAATACTCAAGCAACACAGAGAATGATTAGTATTATCAGTAACATTATTTATAGAATCATCAATAGGAGCAGGAAGTTCGTAGACAGAATTAAAGTAGTCTGAGAATAAATTTGCAATTTCAATGCCAGTATGAGCAGACACGTCATCATAAAACATAATATTTGGAATGCCATTCCCTCTTTTACGATTATTAATAAATGTCCAAAACTGTTTAGGATTTGAGGCGATCGATGTCTCAGTTTCATTGATGTATTTGGTGTAATCAAGTCTAATCAATTCTTTCGATCTAGTTCTTAGTCGTTTAAATGCAAGGTTATCTAATTCATTTTTATATTTTTTAAATTTTTTAAGAAATTTTAGTTTTTCATTAACTGTTTTAATTGTGGAACTTGAGAACCATCTGGGGAAACGCTTAGCAGAGATTTTACGAGAAGGCACAAAATCTCTTATAGCTTCATTCAAAACATTATAAAATATAACGACATCTGCATTCACATGCATGTTGGATAACTCAACTTCCCAGCTGACGTTTGAAATTGCAGCATTGATAGAATTGTAATCCGCTGAATTGAAAAACAATTTAACATGGTCCTTATGACGCAAGTTCTTAATTACCGTAAGGGTAAGCAAAATTTCAATAGCAGTGTGATATAACACATCCTCAGGAACTATGGGAGAAGAACACTTTGACACTGATCTGATTATGTAATCATTACTCAAAACAAGATCCAAAACTTTACCATGAGACCCCGAAAATTTATTAAACTGCATCATCCCAGTAAATGATAAAGCGTCCAAGAATTCAATCGATTTGTTGTCAGTATAATTAGTTGGAATTAAATTAGAATGACTGCTTTGAGACCACGATATTTGTGGGAAATTAAAATCTCCTACGATTACAAATTTATATTCAGGGGCAGTATCATTTATCACAAATTGCAATTTACTTAAAAAACACTGTAAAGCATAATTATCCTGGGGAGGAATATATACACAGCAAATAAAAAGGCGACAGCAAGGAATAGACACCCACAAATCTTCGCAATCACTTTCCCATTTATGAAGGATAAGTACTTTAAGCATATTTTGGCATGCTTCAAGGTTCTCAAAAATGTCGAGTAAAAAGCCCTTTGATAAGGCAAGACTAGATGGAGCAAGACATTATACCTTATTGCAATTTCCATTGACAAGAGAATTATCTGCAGGTGTGAATTGTGTGATATATCCTTTTTTCAAGTCTGGCTGCTCTATTGGTTGATGGAAATTGAGCTTCTTGGTTAGTCTGCTACATATTATTCTCGTGAACAGTTTATAAACAAAGTAAAGTGGTAAGCTTGTAGTTCTCAATAGTTCTATGCATTGGAAATGTGGTCTTCTTGAAGACATTCGGCCGGTAGAATATTTAGAGCTTGTTCAATTGTCTGTCGGTTCGGTGCTTTTTTGCGTTTTGTATATTTCACCACAGTTCCAGTTTCGTTCACTGTTATACCCAGTATTTTCTCAGAACTAATGTTTAAGACAAATTTGCCAAGGCAGCGCCTAGTTTGGCTTTGTAATTAGTACACATATAATCTCATTTAGATGTAAACATTGTTATTCAGTTCAACATTGATTTTACATATAAACTCTTCTGAATTGTTAAATATTTTCTTTGAAAATAGTGTATCCACATATCAAGAATTTAATATTTAACAACTTTACAGAAGTTGCCAATACGTTATCAGTCACCTTTTCTGCTAAATAACTGTAACTAAATCTTAACGCTACAATATTTTATATTGAATTTCTGAAATTGTCCGTACGTTGACTTTACAGAAATGGTTTGGCAATCGCATAGCCGTGTAGCAACCCAGAGTACCAACCCTAGAGACGATAGGCTTTATAATGATTCAGGTAAAGTGAAATTAATTCCCTAAAAATACCTACTTTACCCTTTATTATTAAGGAGGAATTTGGCAATAAACATACCTAACCATAGAAAGGGCTGCTTTGTTATATTTCCCTTACATTTTAAAAATTATAATAAACGTTGTCATTAAAAAACATTCTTACTATTGCAGCAATGGCTGTGCAATTTCAAGAACTTGCTATAAAACACAGTGGAAATCCTAGAAACGATCGTCGATATACCAGCTCAGGTACGTTATTTATTTAGTTGAATTGATAGTAGTTGTTGTCCACCTTATTGCATCCCTACTGCTGTGGCATCGGCCATTCCGGTTTAGGCGTTAAGTCTTCTCGGTGACCAAAGCCGGAAAGCCGAATTGCGGAATCGCAGTGAAGTGGGCATACGAATTTTGTGGCTATTGGGATCAGTGGGATCCGAGTCCATATTTTCTCGTCTAGAATTAAAGGCTCTACCTATGAGCCACTTTCGCTGATTTAGCTAGAATAACTAAGGTTAAAATTAAACTTCAAATACATACTGTAGGTATTTATACGTTATCCGTTAGAAAATTAGACAAAGTCGTATGAGAATTAGAATTTCTATTGGCAAAATATGGATTCTAAGTTAAGAGAAGATGGTTTGTAGGTAAATATTTTTTTCTATAAAAGTGGATACCGAATCGTTAAAAGAGCAACTTAACAAAATAGTTCAGGACGTACCTATTTCTGAAAATATCCCACCAAGGATTTCAGCATTACTTTTTGGCTACGCACAAAATGGCCTTTAGCTTTGTACAACACCGGTTTCACTTAATATTTTTGCTTATTCCTTTACACCCTCTAACAAAAAAATTACATTTCTTCAATCTTTTTTATAGCTTTGTCTACATGTTTCCTCTTGTTTTCTCGCGTACTTCATTTTATTCTTTCTCTATATTTACTTCAGTTTTACACCGTAGCTCATGCTGGCTTCAGACATTTTACTCGATGCTTCTACACAGTTTTTGTAGAATCGTTCTTTTATAGATTTGGTTCCTCTCTAATTTTTTAACATGCACTTTTAATGCTTGTGACCGTGTTTACCCCTATATTGTTTTTGTTCTTATTGGCGTTTGCTATTGTACATTATTTGTATTTTCTTTTAGATTTGTAATTTACAATTTTCTGTTTGTAGTCTTCAGGCATCTAGAAATTTATTGCCTTTGCTTGATTATCAACATAAAATGGCCTGTATCTCGCAACACGAAGCCTCTTTATTAGTTTTGCCATTTTATATTGCCAGCTAACACAATATCAACTACCTCCTTTTCTTGTTTGTCTCCGTTCATAGCTAAGGAAATCCCTATTTGATAGTGCGAAGTTGTAAATGTTATAGCGCTAAAAACGTAATAAAATAAAAGGCCAATCTACTTACACATAGCTAAATAACAGTTGTATGCATATGCACTATACTATAATTAAGTACTAAACAACGAAGCGGACAGCTTTCTCTACCACGCGGTTACGCTAACAGTTTAATAGACAGTTTTTATTTAAAATACACACAAAATTATAGAAAACTGTGAGCTCAAGTGGCTGCTCGTGAATCACGTAATCTGGCATTAATTATTTACCTTAAGTGATTATTGTCGAATTTCAGTTCTGTAGTAACCTGGATCTGACCCTCGCATGTATTCACTTACACTATTACATCACTGGAGGTCAAATGAAAATGAGATAATTAATACCGAAAATAGAGAACCACAAAACAAAAGAAAAAGAAGAAAAAAAATAATAAAAGCAATGGAAAAAAGCAGTGAAGTGTAATAGAAAAGTGAGTGGAAAAATAGTGTCAAAGGGAAATTAACAAAATCGTTTTCCCCACAGTGGCGGCAAGGTTAAAGATAAACATTCCATCTTCACTGAGCGTGACATTATTCGAGAATATGCAATTTCTTATAGCGTACGCAGTGGTACCAGTCCCGTTTTATATTTGTTCCATCACGTAAGTTCCAAGCATAGATAATTATTTCGCATTTTGAGTCACCATTCAGTTATCTTTAGACAAAAAAGCAAGACCAGTTGTTACCGTCACTGTGACTATAAATGAGATAAGCAAAGGCAGCCGACTTCTCAGCCGGAGGAGGTTGTGGTTTGTACAAAAGGCTCAAACGCTTCAGCTAAAAAATTAAAATATGGGCGCCAAGTAGCAAATAACCCAGCACTTTGCTAATCACACAAAAGGGCATACAATAAAATGCACTACCAAACATTTCCTGAAAAGAGAGATAACGGCAAGAGTACAAATAAAATTCGCTGGCATAGGTAACAATTCAGTATAATGAATAATAATATTAATAAGAGTGCTCTATAATATACACATAAAACATCACACAACAAACCAGTACAAAATCTCAATAGGGAAATAATATCACAGTAGTAAAGCGTCTTATTCAAACTCACCAGAATAATTGCAAATAATTTAAATAATACTTGAAGCATAATTGAAATATTGAGGTAATTTAATTAAATAGATTAATGTAAGTTAAATATACATGAGAAGATTACAGATTAACTATCCAAAATGGCTAAATGCACTACTAAAAAGTTGTCGATGGCACAATGACTATGACACATATATTACAGGTTAAATTTGGAATGACTAGCTGAATTCGACTATTTACCCACTATGCAAGAACCTTTTTTTCGTTTACCATAAATAACAGTATCGCTCTTACAGACCCAAGATCTTGTTTCTTATTATAAGGCGCTTCGTAAACCGGAATGTGACTTATGGTTAATTTAGGATACATAATACAAGCAATCTAACGTTTGCCGGATACAAGATAGCACAGCTACGAAAGCATACTAAAACGGGTCCTACATTTCGACTCAGTCCGAGTGGCCCAGGGCAAATATTAGCATAATTACAGCTGATCTTCAATGCTGGTCCTCCAAGTTGCAGCAGGCGCAAAAAGAAAGCCCGATAAGCATCAGGGCGACCAGATAAATGCAACATGCCTAGCCAAGGTTTGTGTGAAGGCTAACGAACTGCAGGTGAGTGCTTTGACGAAGGGATTGCACGAGAGCTTCTGTCTTCACTTTCTGTTGTAGACATGGAATTTCCACACACCCAATACTCAAGGCAGCAGATGGGGCCAAACTTCGCCAGTTAACCAGGGACCAAAATTGTTCGCTGCGAAACAAAGGAGTTTCCCCCTCTTGAATGCATGAGTTTTCTCGGTCTTCATTCTCGGCGAATCGCAGCTGATGATGCGTTTTTTACCTCGATTACGGTATTAGACATTTCCCTGTCACCAAGAACAAATATTATAATCAGATGCAGGGATTAATCTCACCGATGAAGCAACAGTTTCAATTTTTCCTTTTATTAACTGTTGACGTGCAAATTCTGGGGAGAAGTGCAACCGCGGCTCGGGTCAAATTTTTCATATTCCTCGTGCAGTTTAAATTGAGTAAATTGAGGTTAATTCTTGTGCCGATTTGCCAGCGGCTTCAATAGGATTTAATTATTTTCTTAAATGTTAACTTATTTGTTAATACTTTTTGCTTTTTAATTTCATTTGAATTTCGTTCATAAGTTTTAGTTTCTACAAATAAATCAAAGTATTAGTTTGGCCCATTCGAAAATATTTTCACATAATTAAAATTTTGAACCAACATAATCTTTATTTTTAGATAATTCACATCAAATTTGTTAATTGTCGTGACCAGGCATAAATAATTTGTTCTGCATAATATGTGCTGTTTAAACCAAACTTTAGGGAGTGTTAATTCCTCTTTGTAAAAATGTTTGTTTAGTCTCATTTTTAACTTTTCCAAGGTAAGATTTTGTTATCAAACAACCACATGCTTAATAAGTTTTCTAGCCTATTTCTCTCACTTCCAGGATAAATTTTGCTATTACTTAATATGATCTTAATATGAATATTTCATGATGAATCTGAAGAAGTTTGCTATGGACACGGAACCTACGTTTTTAAATTAAAAACCTTGGATGTTTTATTGAAAAAACTTTGGCTGCATTTATTTTTTCTACCAAACATTCTAACCTCAACGACAGCCGTTTATTCATACAATTCTTTAAAATAATTATAATATAATAACAATGAACACAAAATTGCGTCACCGTATCAGAAATGTACTCGATACCTTTCATTCAAGTATTCACACTTCCCATAAATGGATGAAAACTCATTTCTAAATTATATTTCAGAAAAGCATATTTCCGCATTCCTATAACACCAGAAGATACAGATAAAACGACGATAAAATAACACCACTTGGCAGGTTTAAAGCTTTAACAATGACCTTCGGTCTCCGTAATACCCAAAGTAACTGGTCTTGTTTAATGTCAGGCGATATCTTAGATTTAACCTCGAACCGTAATCAACATCTTCAACATAGAGAAGAAGTATTTAATAAACTGGCCCAGATGTTGAGAACTAAAATTGTGGTCAGTTTCTCAACGTTAGTTGAACATATTGGGGACACTAAATAAAAGCAACTGGCCTCATGAAACAAATATATTCAGTATTAATAGGACGAGAGGTCAAAATATTGCCGACAATAATTTTTGCGATTCAGATACGAGTTTCTGGAGCGACGAAAATAGCGACGAGTGCTTGCACGAGTCGTTATTCTCTAAAGCAACAGAAAAGAGACAATCTGAAGAGCAAAAATTGTCTGCAATATTTCGACCTAGAGGCCTATTCGTCTTGACAATTTAACTTTTCATTAAAAAATTGTTACAGAAAAAATTGTCGCTGAAATGAAGCTCCTCGAAATATTGTCACTACAATAATTGTTACAGAAAAAAATGTCGCTGAAATAAAGCTCCTCGAATTATTGTCGCTGAAATAAAGCTCCTCGAATTATTGTCACTAAAATAATCGTTCGATTGGTAGTTTATTTTTAAATTGGAGAATGCCATTGGTTGACAATGACACCAGTTAAATTGTCAAGTTAATTATTTTTTGCTTGCTGCGTTGCTTTGCCTTAACGGCAATTCAATGACGACGCGATCATAACAATGCCTTAGTGAATTTAAAAATTCTCGCAAGCTTATAGATATTGGTTGAATAAAAAGTAATTTTTACTATTAACTAATTACTAAAAACCACAAGCCGTCTTCACTGTAGCTAGTCCGCCCTCAGATCTCCCCATCTAGCATGAACGGTCATTTGGTACGATTTGAAACTGGCAAGAGTAACTAAAAAAATGTATTTAGGACTGAGTCTAGCTTAGTATTTGCTTTTGGAAGCACAGGAAATCGTTTACATTAATTATTAAAAATTGTTCCAGTTTTATTGTTTTAAAGGAAAAAACTGCTTTTATATAAAGAGAAGAATTCTGGCAATAAGAATGACCATATAGAATGTTGTTTTTTATCCTTAATTTTAAAAATTATAATGTAGGAGCCATCTTATTAATAAAGCGTTCTCCGATTTAATTTAATATACACCTCAAGAAGCTAATTTTACTTTTTATTTTTACTATTACAGTAATGACTTCGTAATTGCGGTACAGGTATGTTGACCGATTAATGAAAATATTAACATCAACTTCAAAATGTATACTCTAAGAGTATATATTTTATTCAGAATCGTTTTTTATAGTAGGCAAGTAGACAAGTCTATTATTAGAATTTCAATTTCTACGGGAAAAGTATGTTTTTTTTTAAAATCGCATGGTTTTACCCTAGAAATAAGTATTTTTTCCTTTAGAAGTTAATGTTTGTTGTTTAAAAACAGTTTAGTCTCATAAATAAGATAATTCGAGACGTAGTTACGTAAAAATATAAAAATAAATTTAGGGCTGTTGAATGTGTGATATCTTTTGATACGTGGAAAGGTAATGTATGTCGCGTGCGGCCCATTACTTCCATTGCACTTCTCGCGTGGTATGAATTGTCCTTAACACCGAAAGATGAAATAAGCTAAAGCTAAGGAATGAATTATTAATACAAGCATGGCGATTTCAATGTCAAATCTTGAATGTTAAAGTATTGGCCTCCGTAATTATTTTAGAGCTAAAGAGTAAATAACTTTTTTGTAAAAACAAAAATACTACATCCATACATACTATCGCTTAAAATATTTTATTACACGCAAGTAGAAAAATCGAGTAAATTAGATCTGTTACTATTAAGAAGCCAAGTAGAGCAGTTGGGAAAGCATTAAGCAAGTCTACGGTTCGAATCCACCGGGGGCCAGATTTTTTTCGCAGCCTTGGCTATTAGAATCGGGCTCAGTGAGACTATTCACAGTTGGGCACCAAATTAACTGTGCTCTGCTCAGAACAACAGACCTAAGAAATAGAGTAACAAGGCGCGAGAGCTAGACGCAACGTATAAAGCACCAGCCTCTACACCGCAAGGTCAAATAAGGTTACCGATGTATTAAGAAAATCTCTTGGAATTCTCAAAGCAAACCGCATGTGCATTTATATTTGTCACTGCTGCTTGACGCTTACAGCTGATTGTTAAATTCTGCCCTACTTCCATAAATCGGATCCAGTATTTTTTCTCGCCAAAAAAATTACACACATTGCTCTAAAATAATTACGCGAGCCGGTAGCACTGGTCAACACAAATTGTTTTTCTTATACGTTAATACGTATACATTAAACATTTTATGCTAATTTTGAATAAAGAATGTTCCTACTACGTCAGGAATTTCATCAATCTTCAGTAGTATTTCCTCTTAAAATTAAAATGTTTGTTGATGTTACAGCTGTGCGAGCCCTGTCGAAAGAATATGGAAGTTTATCTGTCTCTACAAAAAGTAAACGAATACAGGCACCTACTATAAATTCAGAACCGTTACCAACCACCACGCCTACCCAAGTTTCGCAACGACTAACTCGCCCTAAAAGTAAAAACACAAAAAACAACATAAGGAATAATAGACAATGATTAAATACTAATTGGCTGGATAATCTAAGATCAAACAATAAGTTTAGTACGTCTGCTGCACAGAAAAACGCCTTCGGCTAATGTAATAATTTGGTTAAATCGAATTTAATGATACCAAAACAGAATTAAAAATCTATTTCTGTGTTTATAACTGTTAAATAAAATTAAGTTTATCTTAAAGTATATCTAGGTTTCGTAGTAACATGTATACAAACAGGATACCAGTTTTTCGAATTATTATTTATTAAAGATTAACATAGACTGAGTTGCAGAATTTATTTCTGGTCAATATTTAAAAACGAAATGTAACTTAGCCTACTGAGTTCAGATATCTGGAAAACTGATAACTTCGATTTGTCGCTTTTTGTTTAATTTTATAAGAAGCTTAGAAAGTGTTCCATCGTTTCAAACTGTCTCAAGTTATCTTCTAGTTCGGTTCTTGTTCTATGCTCCATATTATATTATAGCACCATGGCATAGTCATTGTCTTTTTGTTTTCAACTATATACCACATGTTTCGCTTAATATATTGCGATGAACACAATACAATTATAATAGGAATTAATATAATTTTAAGCATTACAAATATTATTTTAAAAAATATTCCATAAATGTGCCAATTTGAACTTGCAATTGTATAAATTAGTGTTAGCTTTGACTTGAATATAAAAATGTAATCAGAGCTGGCTTTGAATTAATAAAAACAAAGTAAGATCGATGTAAACAACATTTGGTGGAAGCGAAGCCAACCTTAGGTGTATTTTTTGGCTTCCGCACAAAAATTAATTTAAAAGTTAATAACTACTCATCCTTCCAACTTTAAAGAGTGTTTAGTACTGTGCCGTGAATAGGCTGTAGGGAATTTGGTTTTAATCCCTGGCTCCTCTGTAGTGGTATAAGTGATGAACTGAGTATCGAGTGAAGCTGTTGTTTCGGTGGCTAAGTTGTGCAAAGTTCAAGTAAGCGGCGTGACTAGGAAACCTGACGTAGGAGTATCCATCGTAGACTGCAGCGGAGCTCTGACTTTGGGTAAAGGACCTCACTTGGAAATAGTTTGAAGCGATAGAGCTGCAGGCTTCGGTAGAAACATAAGCGGACTTGTACAGTAGGGCAACGAAAATACGGGGCACATTCTATCGCAGAACTTGCTGTGGGCCCGATATAGACCCATATATCCATTGCAGAAGGGTAAATAAGGTCAGAAACCGTTCATCCTAAAAGCAGAAGAGTGAACTTTCTGTGACGTCTCTTTGTGCATTAGTTCCGGTCGTAGCGTCCCTTGAGTGTTTTATTTAAAGTGGCGCCTGTTTACTTACGTTTTCTTTAACACCTAGGCAACATATCGTAGGTAATAACAGGGGTATTTATTTAAGTAAGCCAAATTGATTTGTAAAATGTGCCGTTAGATTCCCATAATTTTGACGTTTAGGTTTACTTCCATTAATTTAAAAATCTCGTATTAAAGTAACCCCAATACTTAAATAAGCAGTGCGAAAACGATTACATTTGATAAAAACCAGAACAGTTTATGTTAAAAGCCAATATATTAGAAAATAATATATTAGAAGATAATTATACAAATCAACCGAAGTGAGATTAGAGTCATTAATTAAATCTAAATAAATAAATACAACGCAGCAAGAGCCTAGAATATCAAAAGATAGGCAGCTATTTGTAAATAACACAAAACTCAAAAAATAATAATAATATTACAATAGCAGATGGAGCATACTATAATTATATAGTTAGTGCTCTGATATTGTGTCCTTCAGCTGTTCTATTTACTCCATTAAGCATCTCTTAAAAACATTTAATCAAAATAATAACATGATTCGTTAAGGTTTCATCGTTAAAAATGTTAATATTAAATAAAGTAAAGAAGCTCCAAAAATGAAGTTAACGTTGGTTGCTCGAAAATGCAACGTCGGATAAAAGAATTGATAACGTAATGTAAGTTCATGAAAAGTTACTACAAAAATGTTTTGCCAGTTTCGTTCTAACTCTAATATTAAAGTCAAAAAATAGAATAGAAAATCCAACAATTCGGTGCTTTAAAAATAACTCAAATAAGAAAAATCATATCAAGGAATTCTAAGCGTCATTTTGTTAATCCCTTAATTACACAACTTTTTCCAATTTATCCAAATTTGTATCTCTTACTATTAATGAGATCCCCTTTACCGGCCCTCCTTATCTTCGACACACTGTATAGCCAATTTTAGCAGTTTTATATTATATTGTAATTTAAGTACGTATAACTTAGGCGCCAATACACATGCATTCGCCAGGATTACATCGCAGTTTTGCTTGTGCAGAGATTTTTAGCATATAACTGAAGTAAGGTTTTTTACCGCTAAAACAAGCGCTGCTTGCCGTTGTACGCCAAAATTCGTGATTTGGTGTGCAGCATTTGCGTTAAGCAGTGCGTCCACAACACTGTCGAACTGTGCCAACGCCCAACCATGTGCATTCAGTGCGAAGGGTTGACATAAATCCCTGCGTAATTCTGCTAGCCCTAAATAATAGTCAGCTTTGAACACAAGCTGACAGCATCTCCATCTCCACACGCAATTATTAAAGTTTGGTGACTGATGCTAAAATGGATAAAATGGTGGTGTGCATCGTTATGGAACAGATCGCCTCTTAAACCAAGAGACGCCTTTGGATGCATACTAAAACCATTGTTTTGACTAATAACGTCAAGCGTTAGATCGTCGCGTGTGTATCAGGTTACTGGAACGTACTAAAACCTACTTCACAGAATTGCAAAGATTGGCGTTGTCCAGTGTGTACAAATACTTTTTTTATATTAACTGGTTTGTTATTAATTATACAATTAGTGGGGTTATATGGATCCCAACAAGACAACTTTACAGCGAATCCGTAAAAACCCGCAAGATTAAGTCAATCGGAGGGTGTAACAGCACACTCAATCTGATCTTTGCCTAATGCAATGTACATCTCCAAATGACGTGCTTCAAAAGTTTTTTTGCTATGAATAACACAATGTCTTTGTTAGTGGCGGTGGACAAACGTCGGGGCGCAGGTATCTCTCAAGACTGTTTTTTTCTCGGCCAAATATAATAGTCAGATGACTACAATCAGGCCTTAGCACAGGAATTCACGCCAGTCTCGAACATAGTCATAGCGCAAAACTATACGATACCCGTTTTTTGTCCGCTTTGTCACAGCTCGATGTTTGCGACTCAACGCGACGGTTCGAGTACAACAGGCAGCAGATGCATACAGTTTTTTACAGATACAGATTTGAGCAGATAATCACACCATGAACGGACCATTGTCCCTCAGCCCCTAACTACACCACATTGCAAAACGTTCCTAGTAAACGTTGTTTTTCGATAACGGTTTGCTTTTGACAAGTATCGAGAGTAAGGTTTAATCGGTTTGAACCGACACAACATTAAAACGATTTTCAATCCATGTAATGGTGCCAGACATGATTGGAAACATTACAAAACTTAAAATTTTCTGTTAGTTTTTAATTCGGCGACACTTTCACTTTAAAATAAATAATAACGCGGTGATTTTTGCGGGCCTATTTAAGTCTCTAGATTTTTATTAATTTTGCTTTTTTCTATTGACAGCCAGCTCAATGGCAATGCAACCTCTATTGTTTTGTTTACTTCAGTTTGTAGCTAGCAGAAGCCCCTGCTATAATGAACCCAGAAGTTAACCTTGGACTGGTGCTAATCTATATATGTTATATACAGTGCCATCAAGCACAAAAAACTCCGGGTAGCGAAGGTTGGTGCTAGCTCCGTTTGACAATTACATTCCGTAGAAAAACTTTAAACATTCCTAAATGCGGGAAATTTAAAATTGTTTTTTTTTAAATCATCTGAGTTCTTTTACGTGTAACAGTGTTTTAGTTACTGAACCACTACTTATTAAATAAATTTGTTGTAACAAAAATAATAGTACATAGAACACCTAAGAATGCAATATATATTTTTATGATAATAAATTACTGAGATATTATATAAAATAGATATACTAGATTGCCTAATTATCAATTATCTTAAAGGCTAATACAAAAAGTTTTTAAACAAAGGAAATATACATTAGATCGCCAGAGCAAGGAAAAGCTGATGAGAGAAAAAAATGCTGACCCAAATACAGTATATTCATTTCAATGTAACTTTTGTAAACACCTGGTTTATCATGTGACTGCCAGAATTTTTCTACTCCGTAATTAGGATGAATATATGTTCCTTCTAGGAACGGTACAGGTTTGTTGATCACAGCTAGTTCTCCGTATTCTTTTATTTTTCTTAAATATCTAGAACACCACTCTACAATGTCACTCCTTTTCATGAGCAATTTTCTTTTGCCACAACATTTTTTATAATGAAAGCCTATTTCGTTTAGATTCTTTCTCAAAGTTCCTCGACGGCAAGTATTGTTAACTATTTTATTCAATCTGCCTACTAATACGTTTAGCCTCGGTACTTTATGTTCCACAGTGAACATTTCATAAACTATTCTTCGCAAAACTCCCAAATCAAAATCGTAGAGAATGATTTTCTTATAGTCTTCCTTGAGTTTCTTCTTCTGCGGAGATGTTAAAGAAGTAGTGCCTGGAAGAAGTAAGGTAATACTTTAGTACTACCTGTATTAAATTTTTTGCTGAGAAATAATATTGTAATTTTTTATTAATTATGCTGTAGCATACTCCTTACGAACTTTCTTTATCAGAAAAGTTGATTTTCTAGTTGCTGCGGCTGCTAGTGCGACAAAGGGCTAAGAGTCGGCGTTACCTGGTGGCGAAAGTTATATTTGGTATTTTTCTGGCTGGTAATGCGTGGTGCTCACCACATCACCACGTGTCATGAATTTGACACGCGACAGCCGGGTGTGAGAGCGAGGATACGGAAGCTCTAACCTTCCGCCTTGCAGGCCAAGCTCCTTCATGGGGTGTTAGTGCCTCACCATTATTAAATATCAGCCTAAGTTGACTAACTCGTCGGGAAGGGTCGGGGTTTCAGCAAGGCTGCAAAAAAACTATGGGAGAGGGCGCCAGGTCCTCAACGTCGACAAATTCTTGATTCGGACCTCCCCAAAGGTAAGAGATAAACCCAGCAAACCAAATAATAGCAAAACAAACTAGTAACACTATTTATTTAACAACAGGTTCTACAGTGCAAACATAAATAACAACATGAAAATATATCTATATAAATAGGCACAAATAAATAATTAGAAACAGTCAGACAAATGGCATAGACACATTAAAAATCGGCGCTGCATAAGCAGTTATAAAAGGGCGAGCTGCATAAATAAAATTAGTTGTTAAAAACAGTGGTTTACAGGTTAATTCCTGATGTTAAGGTTGCCCACTAAGGAATGAAACCAAATAAAAAGAAGCTCCGTGAGGCGGAGGTTCGAACTAATCAGATCACGACGGGATAATTACGGCTAGCAACTAACAAATTCGCATCTATAAAATTAGCACATAAATTAGCGTGCACCCTGTTAGGCAAGGTGACGAGAACAGAGCGATGCAAGCGGCAAGCTAACACCGATCGTTAGCTCTATCTGACGTTATGACAGTACTCTAAATTTAAAAGGGACGAAATTCCGTCAAATTGCATGGTCATACAGGGGTCGAAGAGATTTCTACAAGAAGTTCATTAGGGTTTTTATAACGTTTCAAGTAAATGGCTTGAATGCGCTCCTAACAGAGATAATTAATAGTTCCGGATCTCTATTACTTAAATTTTGGTAGTTAAGTCGCCGCGGGCAGTTCAATAAGCACAACCTTTGAAATGCGATTGAATTTAGCCTACAACTTCAAAGCTGAGCTCGCGCACAAATGCCAAAATACAGCGGTCCCCACCGAAAAACACAGCTAAGTCGTAACTCAGGTGAGTTCAAACGTCCTATTATAGCTTACTGGCATAACTGAGGCCCATAATACATTACAGGGTACGAACCCACAAGCCACCTTCGACAGGATCGTACCAAAGCTCACCGCTGGGGTAAGTGAATTAAACGTAGCTATCAACACAGCGAAAGGGGCCAAGCTCTAATCTATTATATAACTAAACAGCCAGCGCACCTATTGACAGAACAAGAAGGTTATGCAATATTCTAACAGGCACGGTAATGCAGCTAGCATTAAATTTATGCTAATAATCAAAAAAGAGCCGATTTGCAAGAAATGCCATATTTTCATCTATACACCTAATTTCAAATACATTTACACACCCAATATCAAATTCGTATAATCCTCGTAGGCTCGGATTGCACGTGCCGGAGGTTAGAGGCTGCGGGCGACTCTTTTTCGCACCTGAGGTAGAGACATCGAGGGCCCAAGGAGAAGAGATTGCCAGCTTCCGCCTGCTGGGGCGGCTATCGCAGGTGCCTTGCTTCGAATCCACGGAACGAGCGAGTAAAATGCAGGTAGGTGACGCTTCCAAGCGCTTCCAAGGAATGCAGCTCAAATGATTTTCAATATACTTGCGGAGCTCAGGAAAAATTTGGTTGGTGATAAAAATCAGCCAAAAGTGGTCGTGCATGTGACAAGGGGACCCAAAATTCCGCCGAGGCGTTAGACGTAAGAATCCTAACATCAAACCAATAATTCGAACGTCAAAAAGGGTTTTTATGCTTCCAGATCCTTCTCCATCCGAAGAAGCTAGCCAAACCAATTGGCTTTCAAACCACTACGCCGAGGGTCACACAACTTAATTGCACGAATTCTGCAGTGGAAAAGAACGAGAAAACCAGCCGCATGCCATTCAATTCAAGTTATCAAAAACTTCCCAAAATTTGGCAAAAGGACCCACAAAAAATAGCTGAAATATGGAGTGTCCTCATTTGATAACATCACTGTAATCTCAGATTGGAAATATTAACACCAGAATAGAATAGAGTTGCCTACCCAGTCAGGCAAAATGTACTGGATATTTGGGGGAAATAAATGCGAATAGTAGAACCTAGTTAATTATTTAAAGTATTGCCTGGGAAACCACCAATTAGAAGTAACAAAATGCTTACTAATAAAATACATTTGATTAATTTTCACTAATGCATGCAAAACTACAAATTAACCGCAACACCAGTTCTGTCAAGTGCTCTACCGAAAATATCAACGTTCCAGAAGTCTTCTGTTCATTAAAACACTTTATAACATTTGTAATTATACTTCTTGTTTTTGAATGCACAACAGCTTTCTTGTTTTATAGCTCATTGTAATCATATGTAAAAAGGAATTTAGTATTACAAAAATATATAACTGCTACTTAAGGCAGCATTTTAGACAGCATTTGATACTTACGTGTTGATGTTAAATAACCAAGCCGCCCAAACTTAAGCGGCAAATAGGTAAACAATAATAGAAATAACAAAGAAAAGCCATACTAACAAAAATTAACAAAGAAAACAAAACTAATAAACAACAGCACTAAAAAACCTAGAAATTATACACATCTCTCTGACGCAGCAACAGCAATAGCAAAGTGACATTTGTCTTTTGTATAAATGTACCGGGTGGCCAATTAAGAAGGGCACTCGGGAGTAATCGCATTCTTGAATTTTGAGAAATATTCTTACACTATAGATAGCTAAAATGGACACCGTTTTAAAGCTGAGATAAATTCGATTCTTCTTCGTTAAATGCTTTTTGCTCTGTTTCTTAAGGTAAAGTGGTGGGGGGTGTCCGAACATTTTAGGAATGGCTGAACGGATTTTGTCAAACTTGGAGTAGTTGAAAAGGGCTTTTTTTAGGCTATCAACGCTGCCTTGAGCGGATTGATTTAGATTGCTTGTGTCGCCGCTAGAGGGCGTTCTGCGACAACACTACAAATGAAATGTATTTTCTCAAAAAAAATAAATCAACGATATCACTTTTCTTGCAACAAAAGATAGCAAACTAAGGGTCTAACACGCTAGTGAAAACCGCATTTCGAGGCGACATTATTTCGAGTTTTAATTTCTTTTAGTAATAAGTATTATAGGTTAGGAAAGAAATATCGAAATGCGGTTTTCACTAGCGTGTTAGACCCTTATTTGGCTATATTTTATTGCAATAAGTGACATCGTTGCATTTAATTTTTTTTGAGAAAATTCATTACATTTGTAGTGTTTTTGCAAAACACCCTCTAGCGGCGACACAAAAAATTTTAATGAATCCGCTCAAGGCAGCGTTGATAGCCTAAGGAAAGCCCTTTTCAAGGACTCCAAGTTTGACAAAATCCGTTCAGTCATATTGAAGTTATTGACATTTATTTCCAAAACTGTTCGGACACCCTCCACCGCTTTTCCTTAAGCAATAGAGCAAACAGCATTGAACGAAAAAGAATCGAATTTATCTCAGATAAAATTTAAGAATGCGATTACGCCCCCTGGCGGCTACTCTATAAACTTAAAAAAATTTCCAGCATTTCCTCTTGGCCGCTTTAGTCATAAATTTTTTTACCCCAAGTCTTTACGACAATTACTTTTCGAGATAGGGCCGAGTGCCCTTCTTAATTGGCCACCCGATACCTCTCCGCGAAGCTTGCTCTTTATTGGTTCTTTAGTTCTCCTTACGGGAATTTTAGATTTAGTTCACATATTCTACGGGGTTTTTGTGTGCTTGGTGGTACTGTAGCTCCAAAATTGTAAATTGCTTGAGTACCACGGTACAAAAATTGTATATATTATTATGGTTTTGGCTATATAAAGCTATACTTTTTATTAAAATCTTGCCCTTTTAAATTCAATCATAATTCTTAATAATAATAAATCAAATTCTCTTATCTCAGGTGGTTCGCCAAATCAAGATCTCTATCTATTAATTGAATGTCAATATTACAGTTAATGACGTTTACTGTCAAAGTGATTTCTAAATCTCAACAAACCAGGTAAACTGACAAATGTATCTTACATTGACATTTACTATTATTCAAAATTACCTATGTAAGTACTTACTCAACTTTATGTTGTCACTTTTAAAATTGACAGTTATTTAAAATGCTTTGTCAACATATCTTAACAAACCTTAATAGCTGTTTACGCTTTCACTGCAAACACCAACCACCACTGAACCCCATCTTCAATAGCCTGCATCACTCAATGTACCATTCACTAACAGCAACCCCTTTGATGGTACATGAATCCTTTCAATTTCCTTCGATCTGTCAAACCAACTGCTTAAATCTCCAATTCCAGTCCTGTCACCTCCTGGATGTCACCGCCGTACATTGCTGCAACCTTTCTCTGGTTCTGTTAAGTCACGTTAACTACCCTGGCATCAAAATCCTGTCCTGGCTCCTCCTGGAAAGCACTGTTCCTCCCAAATGTTACTGCTCCTTCTAGATGTCCAAGTCACAGCTGTCGCCCCTTTTAGATGTCTCCACCACACGATTCAAATCCTGGTAAGTTTATTTCTTTTGATAAATTCCAATTCTAACTTTGTTCCATTTATTTGCAGATAATCTAATGTCTCAAGCAACATACACCAAATATCCAAATTAAATTATAAATTGTAAAATACCTCTTCTTATGTCTTGTACGTATGAATAAATCTAAATTCCATTAACTAGTATTAAGTCCTTTATTCCATTTCTAATTACTTGTATCTGTAGCTCTTCTTATTACACAATATCACAATATTCTTTCCAATTTTTAATATTTCAGTTGACCTTCACCTCGGAGATTTGTTTTAAGCCTTTTCTTAATTTGCAAGTACAAAAATTACACAAATTAAGGCAGAGATTCGATTTTTTATTCTTCCAAAATTATCATATCTAAAATACGTACATGTTTTTATGAGTTGTTTTATGTAACTAACTTTTTTAAACAAAAACTTGTTCTCGTTGGATACTATTCTTACTGCACCCTTACATATTTTAAATTATCCATTATTTACAATTTAACAATTTACATTATCATTATAACACATTTGCCAATCGTTAAAAAATTTTCTGTAACTCTTAAATTAACATATTCAACCAATAGCAAAATCTCTTCTCTCATTGTCTCAATTAAATTTATTAATAATGTTTGAAAGTTTTAACCCCAATCAAGATTTAATTATATCATTCTTCCAAGCTTATTTGCTTCAAATATTTCTTTATTTAAATTAATTACACTGCCTCATGTATCATAACAATATTTTCTGTAAAAACAACGTTACCTAATACTGCAATTAAATACTAAACAGGGAAGCAGACAGTTGCTTCTACCACGCCTTTATGCTAACCATCTGGCATAAATTAACCACCTTAGCTAATATTCGTTGAATTGCAGTTACATAATGTTCCCGATATGTCTTTCGCAGTAACCGTTTGTGGCGCAGTACCACTAGCACTAATAAGTACAAAAAACAAACAGAACCGCGGTATGCATCTGGTTTCACAAATTTTAAGTAACAAGGCATTTTGTGGCAATGAACAACAAAAATTATCTTGCAGAATATAAACAACAGTTGAATGACTGTTTCATTATTATATACTCCTTGGCTCCTTATAGTGAGCCGCCACCGAATTAAATATGTTTCGAGGATATACAGGCTGTCCATTTTATCGTGTAACAAACAGGTAGGTAACACATGTGGCATAGTTTTTAGCTACGTTGCAAGTACTTCCAACCGAAGGCCCAGTCGGCATAGCAGTTGTCGCATAAATTGTAACCTGCAGTTACAAGATTTCTAGAATATCAACATGCTAAGCTCATGACGTTTCGTTCAAATATTTGAATTACCTTAGCGCTAATTCACATCTAGTTACTTTGTTTTCCTAAAATAGTTCATTTGTGTATAAAAATAAATTTAAAAATCGATACCTATCTTAACTTAAACAGGCTTCCCTTTTGTATAGGTTGACAATACTCACTTCAGATTTTCTTTATGCAGCAAGTAGTTTTTCACGTCGGATTGTTAATATACTAAGATGCTGATGTTGTTACTTGACAAATGGAATGAATTGGAGATTTTTTTATTATTTGACGAAATACAATTACCAGCGTATGTGGGTTTTGCAACTACATAAGTGAATAAGTTATTGGTCTATTTCATATTTTATTTTTTTAAAGCTTGCTTTGCGTATCTAGAAATTTGGGAGCGCTCTAAAATTATTATTAAAAATCTATTCGTACCCAATTTAATCAGTAATTCTACACTATATCACATAATTATTTTATTTACATCAAAGCTATAATTTCAATTTACCTTCAGCAAATTTTAATTAATTAAATGTGGTTTTATCTGCAATACTATTGTTCTTCGTGTATCACTAAATTATCACTTTTTGCACATGGTTTTGTAATATCGATGTTTTATATTGCTGTTAATTGTTTTCTTTATGTTGAAGCTCCAATAATTATGATAAAGTGCAGAAAAAGTCCACATTTATTTTTATTGCTTTTGCTACCCAGAGGTAAGCTAGCCGGTGAGTATGAACCTTCTAAAGGTTTGTAGCTTAAAGAGGTTACAAGTGAAGAAAATTATCCTACTAGAAAACATATTAATGATATGTTTAAACCGTTCTTAAATCTGATGCATTATGAGGATGAACAATTTAATTCATCTGATAGTATTATTGAGAAATACTAAAAAAAATTTAAAAAAACATTAAACCAAAAAGTTGTAAGAATGTTTTCTTAAGTAGCAGTGGAAGCAGCATTGACATAAAACACGCCATAGCTTTGCTATCAGTGTGCAATCGTTTGCAACATGCAGAAGAAAGCCTAATGTCATCAGAGGGAACAAACGAATGTCAAACGGTCGACCAGCTTCTAGAGAAATTATAAAAAGAGAGAAAAGGAAGCCCAATCTTGCGAAGAACATGACAAATTCGTTCTTAATTTTAAATCACATGGCTAAGGTCATTAAGTGTAACTATTAATTGAGTGCATTATTTTCATTAAATAGTAGTTTGTTATTTTAATCTGTTTACTTACATTTGCTACATAAAATATGTATTTATAGTTGCACTATATAAATAATAATAATACCCTGATTTTATGGACACGCCAAAGTAAAATAAGCTGAATTAAATTATTGTTGAAATGCCTAGCAGGCTATCACAACAAACCGTACCTGAATTTGGTCCGACTAAGACAAAACGTACCTCGTTTCGGAGCGGACCAATAAGGGCATCCCATTTTTGTCCTATGGTTGTAGCGATGCTTAGTCGCTTACCATCACCCCACTAGAGGACGTAGACACTTACCATATTTTTCATTAGTTAAATATAAAATTGCCGACTTTCACACATTTAACACTTTTTCGTACAACAGTATTTTATGAAAAAGGATAAAGTATTTCAAACATACTGTTTATAAATAATATATAAAACAATAATACTACAACTTCTAATAAAATTAACAGATTGGATTCTATAAATTATAATTGATCCGTAAAATATGTATGTTTTGTTTAAATACTGTCTGATAAGTGCGAAAAACAAACTTCAGAATAACAAATTCATTATCTTTTTGCATTTTAAATTTGTTCTATTATTTTTGCAATTTTAACGTGTTCTATCTGCATTAAAAACAGTATTTTATGTAAAAATTGTTAGAACACGTAATATTAGAAATAACCTATTGCTAGAACAAAAGTTAAAGTTAAATTAAGCTTATAATTATTCAATAAATTATGTCTATACAACTTATGCAAAATCATCAATATTGACAGCAAATTGGTCTTTAGCGTTTTCACCAATTAGAAAAGGTCAAAATCAGTAAAAATTACTAACCAAACTTTATAGTTTACAAGTTATCAGAAGTCACTGGTTCACTTCGATCCATAGGCGGTGACGACCTTTCGATATCTTATTAAGGGGCGACGAAAGATCCCTCTCCTTCAGGAATATATCCTGAAGCTGCCTGCAAAATGACGAAAATTAAACAGACAATTCGTAAAGACATTAATAATGATAACAATAATAATAAAAGGACAGTAGTTAACCAAACACCAAAGAAATCTTGATTTGATCTCCAAATATTTTCCTTTTTCCACCACAAATAATATTTGAGGACCAAGATTTTAGCCCCAAATTATTTATAATTGTTAACCATAACAGAGTTTTATTGCCTTTTTATCAGTTTGAGCACGAAATATTTAACCTTTCCACAAGAAAGTGTATGTGTGCACCAAAATACTGAAGTTTATACCTATAAATATAATATTCGGCACTTGAAACAATATATTTCAGCGCCAAAATAATTTTTACTTTCCCATACCCATAGGTATAGGAAAGTCTTGGAATCATGAAAATTTTGGAAATCGAGATTTTCACAGAAATATCCGTTTTGGGCCCCTAGGAACCCAAAAAAGTGGTTTTTAAAAAATGTCTGTCTGTGTGTGTGGGTGTGTGTGTGGGTGTGTGTGTGGGTGGGTGACGCTCCTACAGCCGAAAGTATTGCTCCGATTTTGATGCGCTTTGGAATGCGGGGGTGTATCGAAAATTCATCGACAAAATAAGCTTTTCAAAAAAATCCGAAACCCGAAGCGGAAGTTACGCATGTTTTTTTGATATCACTGTTTTCGTGATTAAAATTTTGAAAATTTTATCGCGGATAACGATAGAGGGTCATAAGACAAATCTGTTAGTTTTTTTCCGAACTCGCTAGGTTTAAAATGAAGGGCGCTATGATTTTTTGAAAATTTTGAGTTTAACGCCCTATTACTCAAAAACGGATGAATCGATTCAATTGATTTTTGTTTTCTGAATAGTATATGAAGGATAACATGAGGTGATATAAAAAGTGTTTTGAAAAATATTAAGGGGCCTAAATTACAAATTTTCAAAATTTTGGAAATTTTCTAAAAATCATTTCTCAAAAACTGCCCACATGAATTTGTTTAAACTTCATACACTGATAGACCCCGAAAAGGGCTATCGATCTGTTTTTTAAAGAATCTCATGAATTATCTGTGGCGCCCTCTACGAAGCTTTGAAGTTTGAAAATTTAAACCCCTTTAATTAATAAACAAAACAAGATAGGTAGCTGGGGTTTTCACTGAATTGCTCAGTGCATAATGGAGCATATGAATATGCAAAAAAATATTACACTCGTGGATATATGTAAGCGCACCGGCCCCTTCCCCCCTGTATTTTTGAAAAATAATTTTTTTATTCTAACGGTTGTTATATTTTTGCGTCAAAGAATCTTTTTCCGGGAAAATAATAAAATCGATTTTGTATGCCCTAGAAAATATAATTTCCAGGTACTTAGAAAATTTCACCTCGGTGCTACAGCCGTTTTGAGGAAAATAATACATAAATAGCACAGTAGCGGCTTGTCCACTTGGCGCCATCTACAGAAGCTCGGTGGTCACGTTTTGAACTACACATCTTATAACATAAAATCGTAGCTCTCTTTGTTTGCGTGTAACTATGTTTGTTCGCTATCTCCTCCGAAGATACTGGACCGATTAAGTTGTACGATGGCTTAAAAGTTTGCTAATTTTCAGACTTATTTAATTAACTTCTCTAGGCAGCAGTATAATTTAATTAACTTCTCTAGGCAGCAGAGCGGAGCGCCTATCGCTGTCTACTATTAGCTTGGGTGCGCGCATTATTCAAACAGGAGAGTGTGGTTCTGCGGTAAGCGTGCTGGCCTATCACGCGGGAGCCCCGGGTTCGATCCCGTAGATGCATCTTTTTTTTTAAATTTATATTAATGAATCTCTCTTAATTTTGCGAACCGAAACGTAGTTCGGGTGACTCACTAGTTCTTTTATATTTACCCGCAATTTACGTGAAAGTGTAAACGCTTATCACGGTGAAGACGTGAGTCATCGAGTTGAAATTTTGATATGTTGTAAAGACTGTTGAATAAAGACGATATGAACAGTTTCCAGTATGGGAAAGTCCAGGGAGGTAGTCACGTCCACTTTTTTGAATTTATAACCAAATAAATTACATTTCGCACCCGAAATAATATTGGAGCGCCAAACACGAAAATAAAATTTAAACATACTTTCTCACGAATGAAAAGTAAAATCATGTGAAATATAGATTAAATTGTTCAGCTTAACTGATTAATTTTGGCATTTAATAATATTGAGAGTCGTTAATTATTTTTTCAGGTCTCTTATTACCTATTTCTGGGGCTCATATACCATCATCTACATTATCTAATCCTGGAGATCGAAACTTCTCTCATGAGATAGCTGTTAAAAATAAAGAATTGCGATAAACAAAATATATAAAGGGCAACATAGCAGGTAATACAAAAAATAATTCAAATAAATACATAAGATATAGTAATGCATTAATCTATTAGAAATAATCAAATTCAGCAGAGTGGCCCATCATTACAATACATGCATGTCATTCTGCTCACACACTAAATAATTTCCTGCTAAACCAGATCTCACTGTCACAATACATTACAGAAGGTATCAAATATATACTCCCAAATGATATAAACGACAGACAGAACCAATCGAAGTATAAACGTGTTTACAAATGATTTATGAATCTATCACTCCTAGATTTAGTGAGATTATGTATAGGCACATCACTAATAACGACATCTTGAACGAGGCACCAAAAGGTTATCAAAACTTAGATAAGAGTGTAAGGAACCATTATCAATAGATTCGGTATATTTAGGATACGTTTATATCAAGAAAAAAGATCTGTCCATATTTAAATTACAAGAAGTTGCATAGTTCCGTACCACGCCTGTGGCTTACTAGCAAATACAATCCAAAATAAAACAAAAAAATCTAAAACTAAATTAGAATTTAAAATAATTGTAAAAACAAACCATTAGTTTAACCTGAGAAAATTTTCGATGCAATGAGAATTAATAATTAACTCAATTCAAAACCAATAGGTTAATAGGTGGCACTGCATGTCAACTGTTCACGAACTGTGCATCTTCTCAAATAAAAATGGAAATTACAAGAAAATACACGTAAGTAACACATAATAAAGATGCCAGTTTAACTAAAAAACCTTTATTTTACAGTATTAAAAGAATACTTTTCAAATAACCCAACAATAGAAACTTATGGACAACCATAACCTACAATTCATCCACAACTAAACTCCAAAGTTTTATTTAAAATTTCAAACCCAATAATTGCAAGTCAAATAATTTGCATTTCTTCAATAAAATTAAACAATTTTAAGAAAATACAAGTAAGTAAACAATAATTTAAAGCGCCACATAAACTAATAACCCCCAATTTACAGAAACAAAAAATAAACTATTTTCCAAATAACTGCAACTAAAAATTGGTGAAAAAACATAATGGAACAACCACCCCGAAACTAATTTCTAAAGAAAATTTTGTGATTTCCAGCATACAAACCCCTTAAACTTACAATTGATTATAAGAAGTACTAATAAAGTAAGAAACAGACAAAAATAAAACACCTTTCAACAACTAATCCACTTTTTCTCCAAACAGAAAAATAAAGCAATGATAATAGATGCACCAAATGGGAAAAAAGAAAAAGGAAAAAAAATTACAAAAACCATTATAACTAACACAACAAATCATCAAAAGTAAAAACAATTGTTAAAACGAAAAGAAAAACAAACATCTTATATTAAACTTTCAGGTATAAAATCAAGTAATATAGAAGCAACTCACCCTATGATCATATCATTATAAAGAAAATATGGTAACAAAAGCATGACACAATATTCAACATTAAAGATAAATGCTTAAATAGAAAAATTACAAAAAAGGTTTTAACTCAATTAAATCACATCTTGATTTTCTATCAAAATGTCAACAATTTCACATAAATCCAGCAAAATTACTATTGTAAGTAAAGACAAATTGCTAATTAAATTTAACTTTGTTGTTTATCTCTTTTGTTTTTCTTTAACAGCTACAAACTATGGAAATTAAAGAAGTTTTATCTGACGAGATCGTATTAACAATAAAAGATGTTAGCATATCCAACTATTTAAACCATTTTGAAAACAAAAGACAGGTAAATTGACAAAAAATTGAGGATAATTATTTATTCACATGTCCAACACTAACATGTACTTATATTATTTCAGAATGTGATAGTAAATGTCCCTTTGTTCTATTTTTAAATCAATGTTAACAATGAATTAGCGAAACGTTAAAAATATTTTTAATAAAGATAATTTTTATTATGTGTAATGCAACAAGTGCTGAAAGTCGACGTTTATGCACGACACATGAAAATTATGAAACGAAGCCGACTTTTAGCACGCGTTTCATACAATATTTTATCTACGGCCTTAATTGTACGGTTATCAATCCATAAATATCAATTTAACAAAGGTTTGCATCTACGACACTTCTAATTTATGTCATAATAAACAGTAGGCCATTCGCGGGCGAATGTTTGAGAAGCCAGTGCTGTCAAGGTCAGTTACGAAATGTAATTATTAATACTCTACATCTGACTGTATTCATTACATAACGCTTTAATGATTTCAAAAACACTTTACCTGTAACGCAAGAAGCAACTAGAATAACTTTACAACTTCACTTCCAGTTCGAACTTGTAGGTTTATAACCTCACTTCACTTTTAGCACATGGGCTAAAAGTAAACAGCTGATTTCTTTAACCACGGTAAACTATAAAACGTCACTTTTAGTAAAACAAGCTAGTGCTAAAAGGCCTACTTTTAGTAGTGGTCGTAGATAATAGTATATTATGTATCAAGTTTTATAAACGTCATTTTAGTCACGAGTTTTATTAATTACGAGCGAAGCGCAGCGGAGCGAGTGTTTAATAAAAATGAGTGACTAATAAGTTTATAAAACGAGTTGCATACTATACTTTTTCTACGACCACAAATTTAGATAATATAACATTATTTCATTAAGATTTTAAAAATTATGTTAGGTTAAATTATGCTTGACAAACGTCAGCGTTCGTGACTAAAACGCACGAACCCATGGCTTGTGAAGGTGTGTTTAAAAGATTACTTAGCGTCGTGGAAACATATACCATAAATGACATTTTAGTTACAGGAGTAGAAAAACGAATTTATTACTCACGTTGTTAAAAATTTAAATTAGCTGATTTTATCTCTCAATCTGCAAAGTAGAAGTTTCTTGTGAGGAAAGTGGAACCCTTTTGGGTAGTCTTTTTTCCGATGATCCAGTAAGCGTCTGCTTTATAATTTCACAACACACCCCATAATTTTAAATTTCCTGCAAAACACAATGCAATACTAAACAACGCACACAAACTCACAATAAGTGATAAAACTATGGAAACTGAGGAAATCATAACCAAAGGGCTGCACTAAATCCACTATGGTTTTGCCTATCCCTTAATCCGCTAGCTACCCTACCAAACTCTACACTTACAGAATACAAATTACAATTCAGCAACAACGGCGGTGTAGAACGAACTAATGATGACAATGATGAAATACGACTTAACTAGTTACTTTACATGGACGGTATAAAATTATACAGACACAACGAGCATAAACTTACTCAACTAGTCAACGTCAGGGAGCTGTTTTCTCACTATAAAATTTGTTAAAGCTGGTAAAACACAAACATACAATTACGAACTAATAACAACCGACCAAATAGACCCACAAGGAACTAACGAGACAAATACTATCAGTGTAAACAAATTTATTAGAAGGAAGCTCCAAAAATATTAAAATTCGAGACTGAACAAGATCGCGATAACTTATCGTAACACAGTCGAAGCAATAAACACTTACGCAAGATTGATACCAACATACCCACTTGAAACAGTTAATTGGTCTAAAACTGAAGGATTGATGGACATAACTAACCTACACAATAAATAGACCATACACTTTGTCGATCGTAAAGCACTCTGCTAACACTTACACAATGTCGTTGCAAAAAGCGACACAAACTCACACCCCTCAACTTAAAGAAACACACAAAACGAAGTAACAACCAAAAAATAAGCGAATGGACACAGAAATATTTACAAGATAGACAGCGTCACAACTTAACCAACGCACCATCGACAAAGAAGCATCGAACCCATGAGACGCAGCGAGCTTTTCCCAGAAATCCAAGGGTTCACTACTGCCATGTAAGATCAGAGCATAGAGACAAGAAACACGAAGTAACCCCCCCTCCCCCCCCCCAACTTGCCAACCGATCTATGTAGACTCTGCACCAGTGCAGTAGAAACTATACAGTACATAACGAATCGAGACCGTTTACAAACACAGACACAACCAAATAGTATCTACCATTCATCACAAACTCGCCCTGTAATAAAACCTCATAACCACTCAAAAACCATAATACAAATATTTAACAACTAGAAATAATATTGGAATATTCTAATTATAAACTCTACTGGGATACCAGAAGAATAATCCGAAAATTCCTAGCAAACACTCATTCAGCTTTGAATCTGCTCATGTTTGATTTCGGCCCGCTGATCAAATAGTTGTCGGCCCAAATAACAAAATTGGAAGAAACGATGTCGTTTGCGAAAAGTAATAAACAAACAAGGGACTGAAAATTATATCGGAAAAATTTTTGGACATAGCAGCGACGTCAAAGTATTCCAAATATGATCACTTATCTGATTAAATTCATCTAGTATTATATAAGATTTTATGTGTACCTCATATAGTGCCACGGGTCCATTTTGAGCTTCATTTCCTATTATCGTTGCTTCGGACAGAGCTGCCTGTACCTCTATATGACCTTTTTCAGCCGCAAGACGAAGAGGTGTATCACCTGTATCGGTTTTTGCTTCTGGATTAGCTCCACGCACTAATAACTCTTTTACTGCATCTACGTGTCCGTTAACAGCTGCATAGTGCATGGGGCTGTACCGAAACATATCTTTAGCTTCGATATCTGCATTTTGATTCAAAAGAAATGCTAAAACATCCACATGACCCTTTACTGCTGCCCAGTGTAGCGCAGTCCGATGAAAAACGCCCATTGCTGTGACGTCAGCCCCATGCAATAGCAATAGCTCCACAATGTCGACGTAGCCATAGCTAGCTGCAAGATGAATAGGTGTTTCACCTAAATCGGCTTTTGCTGCTGGATTAGCTTCACGCGCTAATAACTTTTTTACTACATCGACGCGTCCCTCCTCAGCTGCCCAGTGTAGAGGGGTGCACAGATCCGTATCTTCAGCTTCGATATCTGCATTTTGGTCCAAAAGAAACGCTAAAACATCTACATGACCCTTCCTTGCTGCCCAGTGTAGCGCAGTCCGACGTTTAACGTCTGTTGCGGTCACGTCGGCCTCGTGGAATAGCAATAGCTTCACAATGTCGATATAGCCATTTTTTGCGGCAAGAATTAAAGGTGTACCTATGTCGGTTTTTGCTTCTGGATTAGCTTCACGCGCTAATAATATTTTTACTACATCGACGCGTCCCTGCTCAACTGCCAAGTGCAGAGGGGTGCACAGATCCGTATCTTCAGCTTCGATATCTGCATTTTGGTCTAAAAGAAACGCTAAAACATCTGCATGACCACCTTCTGCTGCCCAGTGTAGCGCAGTCAGACGATTAACGTCTGTTGCTGTCACGTCGGCCTCGTGCAATAGCAATAGCTTCACAATGTCGATATAGCCATTTTTTGCGGCAAGAATTAAAGGTGTACCTATGTCGGTTTTTGCTTCTGAATTAGCTTCACGCGCTAATAACATTTTTACTAAATCGACGCGTCCCTGCTCAACTGCCAAGTGCAGAGGGGTGCACAGATCCGTATCTTCAGCTTCAATATCTGCATTTTGGTCCAAAAGAAACGCTAAAACATCTACATGACCCTTCCTTGCTGCCCAGTGTAGCGCAGTCCGACGTTCAACGTCTGTTGCGGTCACGTCGGCCTCGTGCAATAGCAATAGCTTCACAATGTCGATATAGCCATTTTTTGCGGCAAGAATTAAAGGTGTACCTATGTCGGTTTTTGCTTCTGGATTAGCTTCACGCGCTAATAATATTTTTACTACATCGACGCGTCCCTGCTCAACTGCCAAGTGCAGAGGGGTGCACAGATCCGTATCTTCAGCTTCGATATCTGCATTTTGGTCCAAAAGAAACGCTAAAACATCTACATGACCCTTCCTTGCTGCCCAGTGTAGCGCAGTCCGACGTTCAACGTCTGTTGCGGTCACGTCGGCCTCGTGCAATAGCAATAGCTTCACAATGTCGATGTAGCCATTTTTAGCGGCAAGAATTAAAGGGGTTTTATAAATTTCGCTTTCAGTGTTTACATTTGTTTTTTTGTTCAACAAAAACTCTACAGTCATTGTGTGGCCGTACTTAACTGCATAATGCAAAGCAGTTAGGCCATTGAAGGTATTGACAAGTTCCATGCCCTTTCCATACTGTACCAATAGCTCAATGCTGCCTAAAAGCCCTTTCTCAGAAGCATAATGCAGCGGAGCCATACCACTGTTATCGGTTGTGGATAGAGCTTTTTGTAATATAGGTTCTCGTCCACTCTCCAGAAGCAATTTCAGTGCGTTGGTTATGTTATAATGTACTGCGTAGTGCAAGGGAGTCTTTCCCTCACTATCCGCAATAGAAATATTTGCTTTTCTATCCAACAATAATATTATAATATCCGTTTGATGGTCTTTAAAAACAATGAGAGCATAATGAAGAGCTGTTCTAGATTTATCATCTTTTATATCTACAAGAGCGCCATTGGACAAAAGCCAGGAGACACAGTCTGCGGAACCTATGGCCGACGCCCAGTGCAGAGTAGTTTTTCCGGTGCCGTCTTTTTCATTTATATATTTAACCAAGTGGGAAGAGTTATTGTCACGAAACTTTCCAGAAATGACTGATAAATGGAGCTCTGTATATCCGGATGCAGCGACTTCTTTTAAACGTATGTTAAAGGCAGACACTACAGATTGTCTCAACAACAGAACTTCTAAAGGACTATATAAAAACGGTTCCTTATAGTCTTTGCTAAAGTGTATAACAGTAGCAGCACTGAAGATGCAGTCTTGGAAATCTTCTAGCCGGAGGGAAATTTCATTGGCTACGTGTAATGAACTTGTGTCAATTGCATAATCTAAAGGAGTATAGTTTAAAAGCTTGTCTCGTCTGTTGTGCAATACATTTGCTTTATCGAATAATTTCAGAATCTTTACCATACTATCTGGTTTGTGTTGTAGGTAATAACGGGGTATTTCAGAATCAATTGGAAAAGGGCGTTGCACCCCCCACGCAGCTATCAAGTGCAACAGCGATCTTCCTCCGTTATCAGTTTGATTTAAAGCTTGTATATCGCAATTGATTATCCTTGCCACTTGCTCCACTTGGCGACTGATAACAGCAGTGAGTAGCGGACATTTTTTCGCAAGAATGCGGTCGAACATACTCCGCGTAAATGTCAATCCAGGTTGAAAAGTTGCCTTTAGCAGATTTTTTACAGTGTCTTCATATTCTCCATTTATATTCTCGGACAACCATTTAGCAACAAGATATTCAGCGAATGTTCTGTGGGCAAAGTTTACGGTAGAGTTTTCAAAAACAATAATACCATCTGCCTGCAACAAAAGCAGAAACGTTATATCACTGTTTTGCACAATTGTCTCATTTATTAAAGATTCGATATCTTTTGGATCGAATAGCAATTTTAGGGCATAGTTTACCCGGACCCTTTCATAAAGGGTTAAGACATTGATAACCACACGGCCACTCTCACAAGCTATCCTAGTTTTACTCTGAATGAATTTGTGATACAAGTCTATTAGATCAAAATGTTCATTTTCAAAGTCATGACCTTGCAGATATTCTTCACACTTCTTCACAAAAGCGTCCGCTAGCATCTGTGTCTGTAAAGGTATTCCTGTGTATTGTTGGTCGTCGACGTTCAGATTTTGTTTTGTATGACGCAATAATTTTACAGTAAATTCTTCTACACGATTCGGGGTTCTGCAAGCTATTTGTTCGTTAAAGTACTCAACAAGAAAACATTTTTGATCCTCTTCAGTAAATGGATTTAATGTCATTGCTAATGTATCAAGCAGTTCCTCCAGTTGCATCTTCATTATGGGACGAGTTGTTATACACATCATACATCCGTAATCACGCATTGCATTTATCATTTTCATTGCCTCCTTTTGCAACGTGCTTGAAATCTCATCGAAACCATCAAAGAGCATTAAAACGCTTTTAGCTCTTAAGTGGTACTGGAATACAGCCGAAGCAATATCCTTATGGCAATCTGCACTTTCCAATTGCTGATCGTTGAAGCGCTCAACGTGTTCTTGAATTTCTAAATTCAAAAATTCGTGGTTAAGATAATTATTAAAATATTTGCCTAAATTTACTCTCACAACCCAAATGTTATCAGGAACATTAAGTGCTATGAAGTCCATTAACACTGATTTTCCCATCCCTGGATAAGCACTGATCAGCAATGGAACCGCATTCTCTAAATTTATGGGAGTAGTTTCTGAAGCGTTAGAATTTTGGGTGCGATATTTAGATTTTCGAACATAGCTTGAAATATTTTTAGTTGATGCATAAGAACTTAACCATTCGAGATTTCCTTCTTCATGTAAAAATAGATAATGGCAATCAGCTATTCGAAGTGTGAATAAGTTATATTCAAATGGAACGATAATCACCTTACATTTTAAATGCTGTTCCGGAAGGTTTTGATTATTATCCAAATAGAGAATTTTTTTTCTGCAATGTTTATTTCGTACTTTTTCAAAAACATTCTAAATTCGGACTTAGATTTACATTTCATTACGAAAAGTTCCGAAGGGACCTTCAAGACTTTAGCTTCAAGCCAAATTTGTTCTAGCGATCTCTGAATGAAAAAGCTTGTAAGAGGTTTAAAACGATTACCTATGTTAAATTTGCAACTTAAAATATGGATTATATGTTGTACCTTAAGAGATTGAATCGAATCTCTAACAGAATATTGCCTTAGTGTTACTGTTGATTTTCGGCCTTGCAGCGTTACTGGACAATCTTCAATTTTCTGCTGAAGATATTCAGTTAAATCCTTAAACGTGAGTAAAAGTGTCGCCCAAGGACTCATATTTTCCATTATATTTTCACATTTTTTAAGTATGACAATTTTAAAGAACCTCCCACAGATCTGAAGAATGTTTTTGATCTTTATTATTTCGCTTTCATCCTTCACTTGCAGTAATAATGGTTGCTGTCGAGTTTTCCATAAGTATTCGTAAACATATGGCAGGCTAGTGCTTGCCGATTTTGTTATTGATTTATGAATAACTTTCTTAATAGTATTTAAATCCATTGACTGATATTCAACAGATTTCGCACATTTCTCTACTTCATTACAATTGTGTGTATTTAGAAACTGCTCTACTATATCATCTGAATCAATAACTATCGTTGAAAAATTCTCAAGAATTTCGTCCCAAATAGCAAATCCATTATTGCTAAAGGTAAAACTTGGATCTGGTTTTAAAGGTTCAACCATATATGGATGAAACAACATTTCTCCCAGAACTTTTAATATTATTTCTTTAGAAAGGCGATAAAAGCCACCCAATTCGCCTTTAGACCATTTGACAACAAATGACACAAAGCTGTCACAAATCTCTAATAATTTCTTTGGGGGCAGCTCAAGAGGATGAATTGTGTTCTTAAGCTGTTGAGAAATACACCGCGTAAGTTTTTCTCCTACTGAGGCTTGGTTTGGAATCAGATACATGTTGCTACAATACGTTTCTATGTCAGGGCTTTTGAATTTTTGTGGCAGTTGGTCGTAGTCAAATTGAAATATGTCGTTGGTTGTAGTAAGAAACATGAGTTTTTTTTTAATGTCAGCGTCTGGTTCTTTTAAAAATACGGGTCCGGCTACTCTTCTGTTTGTAAAAATGATATATTTTGGGTTTTCAAAAGGTGTTCGCTTTGTCTCATTTATATTCTTTATGCTGTCAAAGTACTTCATCAGGTAGAAATCTTTCTTTTTACTTCCCTCGTTCTTTATATACTCACATTGTTCTATAGGAGCTCGATCTTTCTTATGTTTCAGCTGGATTAGGTATGTGATACTGTTATTTTTCCTGTCTTTCCTGTACAAAACTACGTCGTCAAAAGCTCCGCAGCCATCAACATTTCCCATGAGCCACATCTCTTGCGTAGTTTTGGTTGCACAACGTAAACATAACAATGCAGTGATGTAAGCTTCGTAATCCCAACCATAATTTGTAGTGCCTGGCCGAATGTTCCACGCCTGAAAACACATTTAATTTTGTTATGAAACTGTAACTAACATCCATCAAAGCAGCAGTTAAGCAAATTCCTATAGAGTACAATTAATTTTTCGGCTATGTTCTTTCGAACTTTTCGATTTTTGTGATCTGTTTAGTGATTCTTTTTCTATTCTAATGACACCGAGGTACATTTTCAATGTCGTCTAGTAAACAACTTCCTGTAAAGAAAATGTAAATTTTCTTGTACAAAGATAAAAATGTAATTTAATTACACTGCATACACAAGAGCTGAAGGTGCAGACAAGAATAGTAATTTGTACAACTAGTTTTCAAAGTCATACTTTTTTCATCAATTTGCAGTTTGATTAACGAGGACGAAACCCTCGTTAATCAAACAAATGAATGAAAAAAAGGGACTTTCAAAACGTGTTGTTCACGTAGTTTTTTTGCATGGTGATCTCTTGTAGCTCGTAATTTAATCGAAAAGGACTTCGAAATTTACAACTGTCAAATTGACATTTCAATAAAATAGTTAAAAGAAGTGTACATTTTTTCATGATTTTGCGTTAAAAAAATAGTACTTTCTAAACGATTGTTCCTTAAAAAAGACGACTTTCATGATCATTATGTAAAATAAGGTATTTACCGTACGCGGAAACTATTTTCAGCAGTTCAGAACACAAGAAATAAATAATTAAATCAACCTAGCAACTATTTTTGATTCACAATGGACCGAAACCAAACTTAGTATGTAAATATTTACTTATATTAAATTATCGTTTCAAATTATCTTGAAAGGGCCATAAAGCAATATTAAAGCTCTAACATTGTAGTACACAAGACATTAATTTAGGTTGTTGAAAATTAGACTGTTATGTATCTTAGTAAATACAAACACTCCATATCAGTTTTAAACATATTTACGCATTTTATTGCGATGTTATGCAAATTGTATACAAGAACAATTTACTACTGTGATGGTGATGTTGGAAACATTTAACGGACTGAATCAGGGCGATCTATATTGTTCCAGGCCATGACACTGGCTCTGTTGCCAGATTGTGTGCTAGGCCATTCCAAGACACACTAAGTTTTGTTTGCTTGAAATATAACATGTGAGCAAATGAAAATGAAATCAAGCTTGGCTTTGAAATATTTGTTGTATGAATAATATGTTGGTGGCACTGTAAGTCTATGTCAAATTCGAGGGTAGCAGGTTAGGTTTTGCGTCAGTTTTGACACAGACTAATGCAAAACCTAACCTGTTACCCTTGAATTTGACATAGACTTACAGTGCCACCATATATTTAATAACTACTATATTGCTAGCGTCTATCAGTGGGGAGGTCACGAAGTAAGTGAAACAGGCAACCAACTCTTCAATGTATATGGTGAGCTGTGCGCAAGCGCGTTGGCGTCGTCCACGCGGTGGGGAAGTGGTCAAGTTTAAAATTGGGGAATATATAATTGCACTTTTGACAAATTCTTCTGACTTTGTGCATACAAACTATAAAACTGCAGATTTGCACTCTGCATTAGTTAAATCTTCACTTTAAGCTTAATCGCTATAAAAAGATACAAGCGCACTTTGGATTTGGTACATTTTAACTTTTAACCTTACCCATTATAAAATGATACAATTGCACTTTGGAGTAGGTACATTTAAACCTAAGACCTACCCACTATAAAATAACAGAATCGCACTTTGGATTGGGTCTGAATTTGGAACACTTAGTAAACTTTAAGAAGTACACATTTATATATTGCCTATATTTTTATTAACAAAGTAAACATATTTTTATTAAGAAAATAAACAAGTATTGTCATTGTTACATAATTATGTATTATGTATGAACGAAAAAAGTATAGCAAAAAAATACAGGTGAATCAGGAAAAAATACTATTGGATTATTAGAGCCTTCTTTGCTATGGCTGGCGTCCTCTCTTCCTTTTTTGGCCGAGAGGTACACTTTTCGCTTCGATGGGCACCTTTGCTTGCTTCATAATGACTAACAAACCTAGAGAATGTTTGCATACGTACTCTTTCAAAAAACTTGAGCAAGTGCACCAAGACGTCACTTTATCATTTTCAGAATACAACGTTATTTTCACTATCTTCTGAGATTTACAAAAAGTATCAAAACATTCCCATTTCAAATGGGTATCTTTCCAGATTTGTACATCTTCTTGGGTCAAGACTTGTGTATCATTTCTGGATTTTGTATAAAAAATGGTTTTTTCATCTTCTTTTTCTTCAAACATTTTCGGTTTTAATTTCACCCACTAATAAGCATCGGTCCAAATTTTTGTTGTTAATTTTATAGTTGTAGCAAATGGTTTGTTATTGGGATTTTGTGGATTGCGTTCATACGACCATTTTTCAACCAGAGAAACTCTCAAAACTTCCAGAAACTGACCCACAGGAAGTCATTCTCTTAGGGTCTGTTCTTTTTTTATGACGGAATTTGTTGATTCCAGTCCATTATTGGTGCTTGGAAATTGATCAGTTGCACCTTCGTACCAAAATTGATTTTCTCCTAGCCACGTCTTTTCGAAATAATTTAAAAAGTCCTTTATATTTTGGTTAGAGTTACCATCATGCCATTTTTTCAGGAATAGGCTTAAAGCAGCTGTAAAAGTCTCATCGTCTATGCTAAGTTGTAGGGCATGAATATCTCTAAACAATTAATTTTTTTTCTTTTATATTCGGGATCTTTGACTCAATGTTTTTAAGAACATGAAAGAAACACTGAAATCTTCGAGCGGGTATTCCAAATACTGCTTTAAATCCATTTGTGATTGCAACAGAAGCATCTGCAAGCAGCACATGTGGTTCCCAAATAGTTCCATGCAAACTTGAACACGATTTTTTAATGCATTAAATATAAAGGCGAAATCAACTTCTGTTTCGCTGTAACATACTGCAACAGCAAGTGGGTGGAATACTCTGCAAATATCTGATGTTCCAACTATCAGGACAGGATAATCCTGCCAAATCAATTTGTATGTGGCATCAGTTTGGATTTTTTTGGTAACTGCTAAAATTTGCAGAAGTCTTTTGGTGGATAAAACAATTTTCAAATCCTGGTTTTGCGAGTCCGTGTCATCAACTTCGACTTTAAAATCTGAAGATGAAAATATGGTATTTTATATTAAAAAAAATATATAGGGCGTCCCATTTAAAATAACAGAGTTGGGTAGTACCCTGCCCCATCAAAGGTCAAATAACTTTCGTATTTAAACTTTTTGCTAAACCTCACGATTTAGGAGATAATGGACTATGCCGTACATTTGGACCACCCTGTGTACACTCCCTAAAATAATACTTTACCTAATACAAACGGCTGATCCTCATTACTTGGAATTGTTGAGTTAATACTGCACCAGTTCTGCAGTTCTCCTGCAGAAATAGTAGACGATCCAAGGGCTTTTGAGCATATAGAAGTCAAAAACGTTTTTAACTGTGATTTCATAGGTGGTTGTTCATTCCGACTACGGAAGGCTGCAATTATGGCATTGGGTTTTTTGATGCCGTCGTTATAGAGCTGACGCACTAACAACTTTGCTGACGATGAAAGCCCCCTACTGTTGGCTACATGATTGGCATGCTCATCTTCTGTTTCAAAAAGAGTCACTTTCATGCACTCAGAGTGATACAATAGATATTTTCCCGCAGGACATTCATTCTTTCTGTATCTACCACCTGTACATCTGAAGGTGACCTTTAATCCTTCTATTGATTTATATGAAGTAATTTTCTTCCAAAATATATTTTCCCTTTCAATAAGGTCCTCAGCGTCTTTTGCACTAAAATGGAAAAAAAACAGTTCAGAAAATTTTTCCTAATTCTACTTTGGACAAACCAACTATAAAATGGCAGATTTGCACTTTGACTTATCTGTTAAAGGTCGTTTGTTGCCGCCAAACTTTCTTCTTCGCGGGCTTACGCTTTGCAGGTATTGCATTGTCGCTGTCAGATTCAGATTCATCCGATTGCGTATCGACTATAAATTCTTTACACATACTAATTATTTCACTTAAATTTAACACACCGTTATCAAAGATGTGCACGTGGTACAGAACATACGTTGTCGGAAACTGAATGTATAGTGTCTACACGTGCATGCCAAAGCCCGAACTGCAAACATCGTCGATACGTCGTATTTCGCTCACGTTCGACTGTATTACTCATTGCACATACTTACGGTTCAAAGTGCTATGTATCGTTTTATTGTGCAAACCGTATTTAAAGAGCGTGATACAATATTTTAAAGCGGATTAAGTTTCTTTAAAGTCGAAAATTATTACAATAAGCTATGGCTATTATTTTCATGTTGTAGCAGATTTGATATGGAGTTAATGTTATTTTCTCAAAGTGCATTTTGTCTATCAAATGTGGCATATATTATTTTTTGTGCATCACCTTTAATGAAAGTTTGAAATATTTTTTTAATGTTTATTCATTTCTTTTTAAAGCGATTTTAGTCTTTTTTAAAGTGAGTTTAATTCCAACCCTTTAAAATTTGCTTCTAAAGGCGGAGTTCGAATTCCCAGGCATGCACACGAGACGCGTAATACTCAGAGTGAGACTATGTCGGCGCCGTAATGTTTTCAGCCGTTCTCAGGCCCTATTAGCAATATACCGGATGACTATAAATGATTGAGATTTTTGTTCTTAAGTTGGCACTGTTTATGTTGGTGACTCTGAGAGTCTATGTCAAATTCGAGGTTAGCACGTTAGGTTTTGCGTCAGTTTTGACACAGAATGACGCAAAACCTAACCTGCGAACATTGAATTTGACACAGACTTCCAGTGCCACCAACATAAACAGTTCCAACCTAAGAAAAAAAATCTCAATCATTTATAGTCACCCGGTAGTAAGTAATACATATATGAGTGCCACCAACATATTATTCATACAACAAATATTTCAAAGCCAAGCTTGATTTCATTTTCATTTGCTCACATGTTATTTGACATTAAAAACTATTTTGACAAGGCACTTCATATACAGTGTGTCCCAAAAAGTTTTATACAAATGGAGAAAAAGTTTATCTTACATTTCACAAAAAAAAAATTCTTGATAAAAAACTCTGCATGACTTGTAGATCCATAATCAAGTACAACATTTTTAAAACATTGGCTGATATACAGGAAAAATCAAAATTATGATTTGGAATGAGAGTAAAATACGTTCAAACTGTAGTGAGAGTAAAATGTTCAGCTATAATATCCCAAGGACAGTGATAATTACGAAATAACTTTATTACAGTTTCCGAAAGCACGTTGCTTGGAAACAGCCCGCCGCCAGCGGCGGAGGGCTGTTGCCTAAAAGCAACGTGCTTGAGGAACTTGTAATAAAATTATAAGTATTTATCAATGGTCGAGGGATATTCGGTTAGACAATTTTTACCCCTGAAACTGTTTATTTACATTTATTTAGTGGAAGTGCAATTATGAAAAGAATATGACATCTGAAAATACTTCATTGCGAACTGTCAAAAACTTGACGTAGCATAGCAACTCGAACTGACCGCTCTACACAAAGTGATAACAACCCATGGGTAGTTTTCAATGTAAGGATAATCTAATTGGTTAATTTTGCCGACGTGATTAGAAAAGAGTTAATTTCATTGGATCACTAATTTCACAAAAAATTGTCATTGAAATTGTTATTAAGTAGCATTTGACATTTGTTGACAGTTATTAGATATTCCAAAGCACTCTATCCAGAACGTGTTTAATAAGGACGAGTAACACAAAATCAGGCGCTTATTATGAACGGGATCTTACGATGTTTCGTACTGCGCATTAATCTAACAATTGCTGACGTATTTATTGAAATAATCTTATAATTTTTATCTGGGAAAATCACTAATCTAATAATTTTTTGCTACTTAATAACAATTTCAATGAACATTTTGCTCTCCACTACAGTTTGAACGTATTTTACTCTCATTCCAAGTCATAATTTTGATTTTCCCTGTATATTAGGCAATGTTTTAAAAATTTTGTACTTGATTATGGATCTACAAGTCATGCAAAGCTTTTTATCAAGAATTTTTTTTTGTGAAATGTAAGATAAACTTTTTCTCCATTTGTATAAAACTTTTTGGGACACACTGTGTGTCATGCTGTAAGTTACAAAAATGCCTTTGAAGTGTTGCGTATCAGGCTGCAAATCAAATTACACTTCATCAGTTGCTCCGCACGTCAGCGTGTTCAAGTTTCCATCTAATGAAACTGTGGCACAGCAAGGGAAAGAAGTTTTACATTTAGAGAATTGGTGAATTGGAAAGACTAGTGTTGTGTGCGAAAATCACTTTAAAAGAACGGATATTAAGGGTCATAAGATGAAGAGACTTGTTCCAACAGCAATACCACTAGTTTTCAAGCAAGATTTGCATTTTGAAGAAAATGAAGTCAAAACTAGTAGCGATTTACTTGTAATGGGAAATTTGGTAGTTTTAAAAGTAAATCTGGATAAGAAGCTCGGGAAAACTTTACGGGAGTTGGGATGGCATTTCGGCGATGGAGAAGACAAAATTATTTTATTTAAGATAGATTTTGAAAAAATGAAAGTGAAAGCATCTGTTCAAATTAACAGTAATTTATCCTTTAGTATATTTCATTAAAATTCATCATTCATTTCATCTTTTAACATAGTAAATAATATAAAAACATATTCAGATGTAGAAAATATTATAGCATATTTAAATGATGCACCTACCAAATATAGAACATGTGATTTCATTAATAGGCTAAAGAAGAAATTGACGAGTTTCAACATTTTTTATATTCTGATCAAACTAATGATTCTTTTGATAGTGAAGAGAAAGTACAACAACTAATGTTTATGTCGGAACAAATAGAACTAATTTGTAATAATAAGAAACATTATTCAGTTAAGACACTTATAAATCGTTCATTATCTTTAATCAGTCCTCAGCAGTGTACGATTCAATCAGAGAAAATAAATTATTAAGTTTGACCTCCCAACAACATTTAAAACGTTTAAAATCAGCTTTTAATATTTCACCCAGATCAGATAATGAAAATCTAAATTTTTTAAAATCAATGCCCAACGAGATGATGAATTTGGAAAAGCATGAAATTCTCCAACTTGATGAAATTTACGTCAATTCATCGATTCAATATCGAGGTGGAAAATTATATGGTATAGCTGAAAATGAAAATGCTAATGCAAAAGATGCTAAAACTATTAAGGCCTTTCTTAGTTCCAGTGCATTCGGAAAATTTAAATTTGTTGTTTCACTAACGCCAGTAAAGAAATTAATTGCTGAGGAACTTCACAAACTGACACAAAAAAATATTGAAATTGTATTATCTTGTGGCTTTAAAATTATTAGTATTATATCAGATAATCACAGATTAAATAGAAATATGTTCGCAAAATGATCTGATGGCAATGTTTTTTTATAATCTTGAAGATGCTCCCATACATATTTTGTATGATACGGTTCATATATTTAAAAGTATTAGAAATAATTGAATAAATTTGAAAGATTCAGAAAAAACTTTTGTGTATCCGTCTTTTGATACTCAAACGATATGTCGAGCAAAATTTTCAGCTATTAGAAATTTGTATAAAAATGAAGTAAATTCTATAGTGAAAAAAGCTCCTAATCTAAATTATAAAAGTTGTTACCCGACCCATTTCGAACGACAGAATATTAAATTAGTATCAAATGTACTTAATGAAAAAACTATTTCGGCCTTAAGTACTGATGACAGCGAAACAGCAGATTTTATCAAAGTTATATTAAAGTGGTGGACAGTAGTTAATGTAAAAAATCAACTAGTAGGTAAACTTAAATTAAATGATGATGCTAAACCTTTTACGAATATAGATGATGAACGATTTGCATTTTTTGATTTTTTTTTTTAAGTGGTTTGAAAATTGGAGGTAAATATCATATGGTCAAGGCTTTTTAACGAAAGATACTTATCACGCTTGTGTATCATATCTCAGCAGTGCTGACATAAATGATTACTTTTCTAAATTAACTAGGGGTGGTTTAATAGTTGCAAGTGATTTAATATTGGAATTAGCTAAATTTACTTTGAACATCATGAATGGATTAATATCAGCACAATATGAAGATACTTTTTTAAAAGATAAATTTCACAAACAAATTTTAACAGAATTAATTTTGCTACTCATAAAGAGAAATCCAGTTTCAAGCAATTTTTTTAATTCGTCTTGTACTGTTTGTTCATGTAGCAATAGTCATATTTTAGATAAATGCTTTTCAATTTTTTCAAATATTTGTTTAAACAATTACAGAAAGCTAAGAACAGATGCTTTACACCGAAATAAAGGTGAAATAAATTTATCAAAGAAGAGAAAAATACAAACCTTATTGTAATATTTGCCAGTTTATTATTCTGTCCATACTTTAATTTTATATTTAAGTTGATATTGTAAACCTGGTTTTCCATAACTGAAGGCAAAGATTTATTATAAAATAGAATTGTGGTCAAAAAATAGTAAAAATATTATTTTATTTATTAACAAACAAACAAAACAGGCATTTCGCCTAATTGCATTGTTTGTAGAACTAACTACTTCTATGTACTTCAAACTTAACAATAACTTAAATATCTTAAATGTAACTATAATATAAATACTTGTAATTAAACTGATTCAATTAATTAGGTACTACCCCAAGACAAACATCCGGCACGACCGCATCTTCTTATGTAAATTTGAATCCCTACTGACAGGTCGGCACTCGACAAGGTAAAAGAAATTATGTTTAGGATTATGAATAAATGTATAGATTATGCAATTAGAAATTTTCACTGTCAATGCGGATGTTAATAACCAATATACGTCTTACTTGTTAAATTGACATATAAAAGTACTTTTACTACGATGTGTAGCATGTAAAAGATTCCTTGCTAGGGTTGGAACTCCTTAGTCTCGGCAAAATTCTAAGTAGGACTTTGATCATATGACCAAAGCAGTTGGTGTCTAAGGTACCTGGTACTCTGCATGCCTAGACCATGTCCTTTACAAACAAACTAACTTTAATACAGTGAAGTTTTAAAATGAGGCCTACAAGAACATAAAGGCGATTGCAAACACAAACGTATCACAAAATCAGCCGTAGCTGAGCATACGTTTACAAATGGGCACACTATAGAATTTGAGCACGCAAGAGTACTTGCCAGAATACCTCACTACCTCCCGCGAGCGATACGTAAAGCCATAGAAATAGTAAAACATCCAAATAATATCAACAGGGAAGATGGCTTTAAGCTTAGTAAAACGTGGATCCCTGTGATACACGATCTAAAGCATTACAACCACTGTGCGTCATACGGCCACGCCCCACGGATTACCTTGCACTCGGACGACCAACCAGCGTTACGCCACTCCGCGCGCCTGGCACAGAGGACTATAAATAGCTCCACACCGACCTTCGGTTCTTAATGCGACTTTCACTCTGATGATGCAAGCTGCAAAGTCTTGCGAAACGTTAGTGAATATGGATGCACAAACAGCAAAACGGCCAAATCTGCCTAAGTATCCTCGTTCTCAAGATACTCCACAACACGAGCCACCAAAGAGAATGACCATTGCGCGGGTTTTTGCTCGACTTCACAAGGTGCAAGGCACATCAAGCCAGAAACTGCTGGGTGTTCATATACAAATACTACGCGGTCTAAGCCGAAATTCCATGCTAAGAAGAATAATTCATTCTTACTGTTATTAAAAATGTCAAGAGATTGATTCAACAGCGATATTTTGTTATAATATGCACAAATTTTTGTTAAAGGTGAGTATTTTCTAATATTGGTTCGATAATCTATGTGAAATAATGTTTTCTCCCTTGATCTGTAAAATGATATATAAAATAATATTTTTGTTCTTAATCTCATAGAATCCCATAACTCATTTAATAATTTATATAAGAATACTAATGATATGATAGCGCGACGTTGGATTAATTTAACCACCCCGAATTCATGTCTTAATCCCTGGTACGAATCAAAATGAGGTTGTATCCCGTATTTCTTGAAATGCAAATATTTTAAGAATTTATTTTGTACAGTTTCAAGAGATTGCGAATGCTTGACACCACCAGGGTCCCACACAACAACAGCATACTCCAACTTTGATCGCACCAACGAATTGAACAAAACAATCAAAGTATTTATGTTCCGAAAATCTTTACATGTTCTAATAATAAAACCCAAGCTCTGCATACTTTTTTTAATTATCTTTGCTACGCGAGTTTCAAATCTTAAATTGTGATTAAAATAAATGCCCAGATCCTTTATTGATTCAACCCTTTCCAGCGCCATATAATTAATAACAATACGATGTTTACTAAGAGTGTAACTCATAACTTTACATTTTTCTAAGTTAAAATATAGTTTATTGGTGTCACTATACTTCATAATTTCATTAATATCATTTTGTAATTTGTCAGTATCAGATGGCTCCTTGAGATCAATAAACAATTTAAAATCATCGCTTAGTAATATCATTGATAAAGATGAGAAATAAAAGCGGTCCGAGGTTACTTCCTTGAGGTACTCCAGATGGCATTCCAAAAGGATCTGACTTGTCACTTTCCAGTTGTACGTGATTATGTAACACATTATATAGTATATACTCAAAAACTTTCGGAGATAAAGATAGAATAGAAATGGGTCTAAAATTCTTTATATTACGCGTGTCTCTACTTTTATGTACGAGAGTTATTTTCGATACCTTCATTCACTAGGGAACGTATTAGTTTTAATAGCAATATTGAATATTTGTTGCAATGGATAGGCCAAGACATCCGCACAAGCTTTTATAATGTAAGGAGAAATTCCATCTGGTCCATCTGATCTTTTTGGTTTTAATTTTCTACAGGCTGCTTTTACCTCATCCAATCCTACTTTATGAAAGTTTAAAACGTCCAAACCATTGTCCATATCCAACTGCGGATATTGCAAAACGTATGAAGATTCAGGCCCATATACTGATTGAAAGTAAACTGAGAATTCCTGAGCTGCATCTCCTTTTCTAATAGTTTTATTATCATGTTTGTATTCATATGTTGTGACGTTATTATTTCTTTTATTATTTACAAAATTCCAAAAAGCTTTTACATCTGAGTTTATATTATTTTGAATATTGTCCACATAATTTTGATATTCTAACCTTATTCTATACTTTGTCTCCCTACGCAACCTTTTATATTTAGTTACATGAAAGTCACATTGATGTTTCCTTAACCTATGGAACTCCTTGTTCTCTAACGACATTATTAGCTCTTGAGAAAACCATGCAGGGTATTTGTTATCTTTCATTTTCACCTTGGGTACAGTAACATCAATAATTTTGTTAAGTATTTTATAATATTGTATAACACAATCATTTACATCTTGAAAATGCCCTAGAATGTGCCAGTCACTATCGCTCAGCATCTGATACATTTGTAAAAAAATTGCTTTTGCAAAATTATATCTATATAATAATTGCTTCTCACATGTACGTTTTTTGGAGGTATCAACAGTTAGACACAATTGCAATGGTGGATGATGATGATCTATTGAAACAAGTGGTGACTCCTCTTGTTCTACATGTATTTGGGTACTGGAAAGGACCAAATCAAGAGTTCTATTATTTATGTTTTTAATATTATTAAAAGATTTTAATCTGAACATTTGCATGAATAAATTCAACTGTTTTGTATAATTTTGGACCGGTCCTGGTACGGAAAGTGTAAACAGTGAAGTGGTAACGCGTCACTTTTTGACTTTTTGGCGGGTATAGGAGAGCAAATCAAAACATTTGGTGAAGTGAATTGTTATAATAAGTGCTAATAGCAGTAAAATAAACATAAATTAAGGTAGGATCTATCATAATTAATTAATTAAAAATAAAAACAGACATTGAGACCGGCGTGGCCTTCCGAGAAGTCGATTCGGGGTCAGCAGATATCGCGGCAACAAATCGGCCATCGCGTAGTCTGGCTCCGTGCAAGCAGTGATAGCCGAACGAAGAACAGCGCGTGGATTTGTAAACAACGAACAGACGGATTAAGGAAAATACATTCTATAAGAAGGAAACAACGAACAGCAAAATGCAGGAAATGCTAGAAGAAATAAATAGGAAGCTAGACAGAATGGAGGAAAGGGATCTGCGCATGGAAAATAAATTGGATCTGCTCCAAAAGGAACTGAATACAATTAAACAAGAAAATGAGCAACTCAAGAATGAAAACCACTACCTAAAATTAAAAAACGCACAACATGAGAAGAAACTGGAAGAAATGTCTAAGGAAATTTAAAAAAGGAACATCATAATACACAGCATCGTAGACCAAGAAGAGGAGAGTAGTTTACAACTAAATGAGAAAATAAGGGTAGTTCTTAGAGACATGGGAATAGAAATAGTAATGGAAAAAGACGTAGTAGGAACGAGAAGACTTGGCAGACACCAAAATGGAAAAACTAGACCTATACTAGTGGAACTTACGAAATGGGAAAAGAAAATGGAGATTCTGAAAGGAACCAGAAACTTAAAAGGAAGAAATATATACATGGAGGAAGAATACTCAAAGGAGACGCAAGAAATTAGAAAGGATTTGATAAAACACAGAAATAATATAAGATCACAGGGACATCACGCAACTCTGAGATACAATAAGCTCATAATAAATGGAGAGGACCACTACCTGGAACAACTAAATGAAATAAAAAAGAAGCTGAAATAAAGCCGGGGAATGTAGAAACACCAAAAGAAAAGATGGGAGGAAGAACCATTAGCGAGAGATCCCCTGAAGAAGATTTACAAGAACAGTTACATAAAATAACTAGAACAAATCGAGATACCGGCACAATTCCAAAAAACTCCAAAAGAAAGTAATCCGTACACAAGCAAAGAAAACGACACAGGCAACGAAAAGGCACATGAAAATGGACACGAATAAAAACAATATAAAAGATAATAAGGGAAAAGAATTTGAAAACGATATGATAGGCATAGGAATTTGGAATATAGGAACATTAACTGGGAAAGAATTAGAATTAATAGAAGAAGTGGACAGAAATAAAATACATATCTTAGGAATAAGCGAAACTAAGAAAAAGGGCAAAGGAAGTACATACTTAACAAATAAATACATCTTACATTACTCCGGAGTAGACCCAAAACAAAAAGCGAAGGAGGGAGTAGGAATAATAACCACGGAGGAAATAAACAAAAGAATAACAGACGTTAAGTCAATAAGCTCACGAATAATAGCAATAACCATAAAGTTAGAAGAAACAATTAATATTATTCAAATCTATGCACCGGTAGAAGGAACATCAGAGGAAGAAATGAATAATTTTTACGTGGATTTACAACAAATACAAGATGACATGAAAGAAGAAAACCAAAAAACGATAATAATGGGAGACTGGAACAGTAGAGTAGGAAAAGACCAAAACAGAGGAATGGGATGTATGGGAAGCTATGGAGAAGGAACTCGAAATAGAAACGGAATAAAAATGATAGACTTTTGCAAAAGAAACGACCTACTAATAGGAAATACACTATGGAATCAACCATTAGAAGACAAATATACGTTTATTGCAGAAGAACGCAACGCTAAAAGCATAATAGACTACATAACTTACACACAAGACTTAGCAGAGAAAATACAAAAAATTTAAACAAAGAAAGAAGCAGAAATTGGAACCCAACACAGACTAGTAGTAACAAAGTACCACACCAAAATAAACAACAACCAAGAAACAAGAAACTATAGTAGTTTGGCAATACATAAGCTTAAAAGTGCAGAAAATAAAGAAAAATACCAGAAGGATACAGACAAAGAATTTCAAAGCAAGATGAATCTCCAACAACGTGAACGCTAGAGGAAAGATGGAGAATTTTTAAGGAAACACTGAAGAAGGTAGCAAAAAATATATGTCGAATAAGTAAACGTAACAATCACATGAAAATTACAAGCTGGTGGACTAACGAAATAAGAAGTAAGGTAAAGGAAAAGAAAACAGCATGGAAACGATATATCCAAACAAAAGATATGAGGGATAAAGATGAATACAAAAGAAAGAGAAACATAGTGGAAGAAGCAATCAAGATAGCAAAAAAAGAATCCTGGAAAAAGATGGAAGAAGAGATAACAGAATTACACAGAATAGATGCCAGGAATTTTTGGACGAGGATAAAAAGATTAAGAGGGGATAAAAGGAAAACTATAAAAGCAATAAAAAATAACCAGGGGCAAATACAAGTAGACACAAAGGAAATCCTAGAAACGTGGAAAGAACTTTATAAAAATATGTATTATACGACAGTAGAATCGGAAGATAGTATAACTCGAGAACAATTAAACCAGGAACAAACAATTACGAGAGAAGAAGTTGAGGATGCAATCCAAAAAATAAAAATAGGTAAAGCCTGTGGGGAAGATGGCATAGCCCCAGTGATGTTAAAATGGATGGGCCAAAAAGGAATAGACTGGTTTTGGATAATATGTAGACAAGTATGGGAAGAGAAGAAAATCCCGAGAGACTGGGAAAACAACCTGTTAATTCCAATCTACAAGAAAGGAATACAGACACATTGTGAAAACTATAGGCCAATTTGCCTAGCCCAAACTAGCTACAAAACATACACGAAAATATTAGAAAAGAGGTTAAGAAATCAAATCGAACCAAAATTAGGGGAAGAACAGTCAGCTCTTAGACCAAATAGACAAACAAATGATAATATCTATATAATCAGGAACATAATAGAAAGAAAAATTGAAGAAGGGGAAGAACTATATCTAACATTTGTTAATCTGAAAGCTGCTTTCGATACAGTGGATAGAAAAGAAATATGGAAGACGCTGAGAGAACTGAAAGTAGACATTAATCTGATAAAAGCAATAAGAAGTACATACGACACAGTCAAAGCAAAAGTACAATTGGCAGGACAAAGATCAGACGAGTTTGAAATGGAGAAAGGAATTAAGCAAGGCGATAGCCTAAGCCCTTTACTGTTTATAAGTTTAATGGACAAGATAACCAAACAAATAAAAGAAAAACACAAACAGTTGGATACAGTAATTGGTTACACATAACTTAGAAGCAATTAAACTAAGCAGCCTTTTATACGCAGACGACGTTATATTACTATCAAACACCAAGAACAAAATGCAAAGGCTAGTCAATATATGGACAGAAGAAATAGAGAACATGAAAATGAACGTGAACATTAGGAAAACAAAAACTATGATTGTGAACGAAAAACATAAAGAAGGGCAAAATAATAATGACATAACATGTAAAAACAAGAAACTGGAAAGAGTATCGACCTATGAATTTCTAGGAAGTATGCTAACGGAAGACGGAAGAATGGATGCAGAACTAGCAAACAGAGCAAATAAATCGACAAGAATTTACTATACCATAAATAAAACAATACTAGGCCATCAAGACATTGACATGGAGGTGAAAAAGAAAATACATAATATGATAACAATACCAACTATAACATACGCCTGTGAAAGCTGGACAATAAGGAAAAAAGACGAATCTAAAATGAATGCTATGGAAATGAAACACCTCAGGAAAATGGCATGAAAAACTAAATGGGACAGAATAAAAAATAAAGCTATAAGAGAAATAACCAAACAGGAACCAATAATGGAAAAAATTAAAAAGAAACAACTAAACTGGTACGCGCACATTACAAGAATGGAACCTAACAGAATTGCAAAAAGAATAATGGAAGCGGGAAAACCAACCAAAAAACAGAGAGGCAGACCCAGAAGAAAATGGATGGAACAAATCAAAGAAATAGGACTAGAAAAGGGAGTGACAGTAGATGAAATGAAAATAATAGCGAGGGACAGAAAAAGATGGAAAAGCGGGATACAGGACTAGAGACCATCATCCGACGCCCGAAAGGGCATTAAGGATTAGAGAAGAAGAAGAAGAATCTGAACATTTGCATGAATAAATTCAACTGTTTTGTATAATTTTGGGCCGTATAGTAAATAGTAATTTACGTTACAAGTATAGAAAGTGGAGTTTTTCAGTACGAGTGAGATGTTTCCGGAAGAGGCCGTTAGGCCGAGTCCGGAATTTCGAGACGAGTATGGAAAAGCCACTTTCATACGAGTTTCGTACAATATTTTTTCGTACACTAGCATATAAAACGGAATACTAAATTTATCCTCGTATATAGCAAATAAGTAGAGTAATGTAACGTAACGTAACGTTTTATATGTGTTGTAACTAAGGAAACGTACGGCAAACTGCTACTTTGCCGTACGAATACCGCAAAATACTACTTTGCCGTACGAATACCGCAAAGTGCAACTTTCTGATTAATAAATTGTACGGCAAAGTAGCTCTTTCAATGCTAGTGTACGAAAAAACAAATTGTCGTACAAATTGCAGTGCTTTAGCTATTTTGTGAAACAAAGCTACAGGAAACAATATTCGAAAAGTACTTGCTTAAGAGCTTTGAGAACTATTGGTTTTAATTTTTATAAGGTAATTTACGTTGTTTCAAATTAAGTCTAATTGCTACAATTCTTTACTCTTAGGTCAGTGCTATCCTTGAAACTAGAGGCAGCGACCCCCTTTGTGGTCGCGAAACGTAGGAAATAATGTGAGAAAAATGAGTTCTCAATTTCAGCGGAATCGCAAAGGTTTAGGTAAATTTTGAAAATAAAGTTACGTTTTCCAATAATTATCATTAACATTATTTATGTTTATTCGCCCTTGTTCATGTGAAGTAGGTTTTATGCAGTTATGGTTACTCACTTATTAAAACTGAAATTAATTTCTTTATCCAAACGTACTATCACTTATAAATAAAAATCTGTAAATAGTTTTATACGATACTTCTCTCGCAATTGCGACCTGCAATGATGGCTGCACATTTCTATTCCTTTTACGATGTTCACCCTGTAATTATTCAATCCCCTTTTTATCGAGAGTAAAGACCTAAATATTTGAAAGTAGTTTCGGTTTCGAAATAAATAGGAATTTAATCAAAATGCAAATGTCGTTTTTGTACAACAAATCGTGTTTGAGTTATACCACCACCAGCTAGATAGACAGACAAACGGATCTGAGAAAACGTGTTTTTCGTTATGCCTGAAGGTAATTTTTCACGATTATAATGATTCCTTTGTATTGCATTAAAAAGTTTTGGAATAATAGTTTCTTTACTTGAGTCTGTCTTATTATCAGCTCCCTTTAAACATTCAACAAATGCACGAAAATTATGTGCACCCGAAACCACATACTGCGGTCGCCAAATGGGACCATATTACTAAACAGTTTGAATGCCACTGCCTCAAGCAATGGTAAAGCCTTTAGTAAGGACCAAAAAAAAATCGTCTAGTTTGGGTTAAAAGTCATAAAAGCCCGACGAAAAGTTTAATCTTTGCTTGGAATATTTTCACAACTAAGTAATCCGCAGAAAATATGAAGCATATCAAAGAGACTGTCTGAAGAAAAAGTGAAGCATCCTGCTTCTGTTATAGTGTGAGGATGCATATCTGGGGAAGGAGTTATATATAGATGTTTTAAACCAGCATCTTTTGCCTACCGTTGGTGAATTACAGTCAAATTGTGGTGGGTATATATTTCAGCCTCCCATACTATACTGATGAACTGGTGAAGTCTTGAATAGAGGAAAATAATATTAGACTACTATATTGAACATATAGTAGTCCTAATTTGCCCCCAATCCAAACATTGTGGAACAGAATAAAAAAACAACTTCAAAGCCGTCTTGCTCGAACATAAGGCTGCCAGAATATATACGTGCCGTTTTAAAGAATCAACGCGATATTACACAATAGTAACAAGTCTTCAATTGTTTACGTCAAACCATTATCATTCACCCACAAAAGTTCAGTCCTACTTTTTTAATTATTTGTGAACTTTCTCTGCTGCACTTTAATTTAAAAACATGTCAAATTAATTGTATTTTATCATAATGAAATAATAGTTACTTGTGTACCAAGTGCAGATACAGCATTGTTTATTGCACTCGAGAAGATAACTGCCAATCGAGGCGAAGTCGAGATAGACAACTTTCCAAGTGCAAGCAACAGCGCTATCCTACGAGGTGCACACACGATCTTTTCGGAAATCAGCCATTCTTGAACCTTTAAAATAAAAATGTTTTTTATATAAAATTAATTTTATTATTTTGACAAACCAGTGCCACAAAGCGTACTTTGCCGCACTAGTAAAACATTTAAAATGTACATTTGAAAGAGAAAATGAGAGGCAACAACTTATATGACGGAAAAAATTCCCAAATAAATTATCTAACACATCCATAGAGTTGCCGATATCGAGAGATGTTCTTTCCCTTTTCGGGGGGTGAAAGTGCAACAAAATTGACATATGTCTAACTATATGAGAAACTGTAATTCTAAGCCAACAAATCTTATGAAAAAAAATTTTAATTTATTAAATTTCTTCTAAAATGGTTTTATTTCCGTCTGACAGTTTAAGGCTTTTGTTAGGTTTCGCTCTCTCTGTTAAGGCTGTAGGAATCACAGAAATTATTCGGCTAAAGTTCGATTTATATATCTACCTTCTATAGATGAACAGCGTATCGATGGTGGACAGTCCTCAGTTTTGATATTATTAACAGAATTATAACAAAAAAATAATGTATCTCTTCAAATAAAAAAAATTGGTTAATTTGTGATTTTGTCGTTATTTGTTACTATTTTGAAAATCTCTTTAAATACACTGTTAGCCATATTTATTTATATTTTCCTTTACCTACCTTTAGGTCATCGCTATATCTCTTAGTTAACAATCGATCACTATAAGAGTATATTTGAGGCCCGTCTCCAGCATCAGTGAAGACGTCACGGATTCTAGTTTATGATGTTGATAATTGGCGCCAACAAGTTAAACTCAAATATACTGATATAAGCCAAGAAACTTGTAACTTCACTTTCTATCAACTAATAACAATACGATTATTGAACTCCCTATCAAAATGAAAGAAAGCAATACTTGTAGCTAGTTTTATTACTACTAGAACATTATTACCATCGATCAGACAATTAGCATCTTTAATATTACAACCTAACGCAGGGTACCCCAAATAGCTTAACTTAAACCGCTCGTAAGTTTAATGGTTACACAGTTTGTATATGCAAAAATATCATCAGGCTCTAGCTAAAACACTTATCTTTGTGCCGATATACTCGCAGACATTTAATACGTCCCGTTACTCCTATCACATGTCAGCTTGACAGGCCCCAACCTCGGCTGTCATTCGCTACACATCGACCCCCAAGACTGCGGTTGATTCTCCGTAGATTATCTTTCCAAGATTTTCCGCCTAATAGTTGTTGCCTGTTCACAGGCAATAAACTTCGCAATCGTTGAATTCGTGTTTCCCAAATCGCTTCACAGCTTGAATATAATATTCATTGAAAAAATGACATCCGCTTAATGATCTCCCTTACAGGAACGGTTGGCCAGTAACCCAATTCTTTACTATCACCAAACCATATTAAATGGCGAGATTGTCATTTACACCCCACGAAAACTCTTGCCTTTTTTAATAAAAGCTGATATACAAATTTTTTCTCAAACAAACAAAACGTTGTTATTATATCTTCCCTAGCAACGAACAAAGCGAATCTAATATTAATTTTATCGCGTCACTCTCACTAGATTCCTCATTCAACACTAGTATTAATATCAAATTCTTTTGACACGTAACAAACTCCCCCCTTACCAGAAAGGAAAAATATCAACGAAATTTTTAACTAAATAAAAACTTTATCCTAAAGGGATACATACATATACGCTAGAGAGTCAGTAAACCGTCTGTCATAAGACGTCTCTAACAATTAATCTAAAAAAAAACCAATACCCACACCACAAACAAGCAACTACACTGTAGAGACGGTGATGACCCCAGGAGGAACCCAGGACCAGATCAACCCCACGACAAGGATCAAGATTGTTCGTCGCTGCTGGATGTAAATGCTGCGCCGGTGAACAACCCTGTAACAACCTGTCGTGAAGAAGTTCCACCCCCATGAACCCCCCAAAATTACTCCAAATTCCCACAGCGTACCCCCCCTGACAACTTCCAATAAACCCCCGAGGCGGAAGCACACCTCCACACAGTTTCAGGTGCTGTCAGACCGAAAATAGTTAAGCCAAAACGAAGAATAACCAGGGTTTTCCTTTTGACACGCCTGGGGAGGAAGTAACCCCAGTGACAGAGGGTTAAAGAAACCAGAAAAGTGAGAGGCAGAAGCCAACATCCACCCAACTCTCATACGCTCCGACGGAGGGATCCTTCAGCGCTCCGAACGGCCTGAAGAAGAGCCCCACCAATCTTCATCTCACATCCAACAATCACTCATCACCAGAGATTTCATCCGCACCAGATCAAAGAGAAATAAAAGAAAACAAATTGTAATCCATCTAAGTAAACAGTTCATTCAAAACAAAATCGACATTCACTACATTACAAGAGAGAAATATAGACAAAGCTTTAAGAAGAAAAGAAGGCGAAGAATGAAGGACTGGTCATCTTAAAAATTTTGTTTTGTAGGGAAACACCCTATATCCCCAAACCCCAAGGGATACCTAAAAGAAACGAAGAAGTACTTCTTTAACGATTAATCTCGTTACCCTTATGTCCCCTTAGAAAAAGCAGGATAACGTAACGCTCTTCCAATACAATCTAAAAGAAAACCATCCATTAACATTTCCCAACAGGAAACTCCCTATACGTTATACCCAAAAGAGGGAAAAGAACAAGATATTAAAGTTTCCCAAATAGTGTCCTTCCCGACTGTGCCCTTCCAACCACCCTTTACCTTAAAATGGGGAAAGAACAAGATATTAAAGTTCCCCAAAGAGTGACCTACCCTACTGTGCCCTTCCAACCACCCTATGCACATCACACATCATTAATTCATCTCAGAGTTATCATAAGGTTTCAAATCCTTGGCATGCCAAGTCCCCTTTAATATTTTTCCGTCAGGATCTTTGAGTTCATAAACCCATCGTGAAAACTTTCGATTAATAATAAACGGTCCTATAAATTTTGCAGCAAGCTTGGAAGTAAACTGACGAGCAGCATCCGATAACACATAGTGTCTACGCTACACTGCTTGATCCGGAACGAACTCGAAAGGTCGTCGACGAAAGTCATAGCGAGTTTTTGACTTTTGATAAGCCTTATCCAAACGACGTTTAACATCAGCATACAGTTGCTTGAGTACTATAGAACGATTATCTAAATCTCTATCCCGATTAAATTGAATTTCCGGATTTCCATCACCAACTACCGGTTCGTGATTTAATATGATTTCTCTGCCAAAATTAATGAAATATGGAGTTTTTCCCGTAACTTCATGAACTGAGGTACGTATAGCACAAACTACGTGAGACAAATATTTATCCCAGTCTCGATGACGGTCTGATACGTAAGCTGTCAACATAGTTTTCAGCATTCTGTTTATACGTTCCGTAGGATTAGCTTGAGGATGATAATTGGCAGTGAACGAAATCTTACAGCCATACTTCTGCTTATGTTCGCCGTTGCGAAACGTGTCAACGAATTAAACCAGAACAGAATTAAATTGATTGACCTAATTAAATCCGCGAATTAAATCCGCGGTTTGACCTAATTAATTCCGCGGTTTGACCTAATTAATTTACATATGTGCTACTGATTAAATTACGCATTAGCTTCCGATTAAATTACACGGCAGCCATTTTTTAGTTTTCGCGCGAATATTTGAATTTGAAATTTTTCAGATTTTTTTCTAAGTTCCATTTTTTGAATTTAAACTTCCCGAGATGTCGGCCATCTTGGTTTTCTCGCATTTATTTAATTTAAAAAAGCTATTTGCGCAGGCCCCAAGTGGGATTTGAACCAGCGACCGTAGTATTACGAGTCTAAGGCGTAGCCAGCTGAGCTACCCAGAACAACGTACCTGAATGCTATTAAAACTTCAACACTTGCGTGCGGTTTCGACGTCGTGGTCCCTTGTTTTAAACAAACTATTTTTTGAGATATATAAATTATAATAACGGAATTGCATAGCCTGTGGTGTTAAATGAGGGGTAGTAATTTTAAAAAGCTAATTTTGCAATTGGGCTTGCCAGAATTAATTCTTTTCTCTTTATAATTGAGTGACGCGCATAAATGGATTAACGAGATATTCATTGTCCTATCGAATGGATTATTGAGATTCTCATGGTCCCACCCTACTGTATATGGAAATTTCCTCTCGGTCGGGTATAAGAGGTAAAGTCAGATCGTAAATATAAAACGAGTTACAAATTTGATTTTAATATATTCCTGAAATACTAAGTATGAAAAGGTCTCATATAATATTATTAAATTATTTATAAAACCGCGGTTATTATCCATTTTTCATATTTGAAATGCTAGAATATGATTAATTTTATGTTGCTATGCGTAATTACAAAAGACGCTATAGCCCCGAGGAGGGCTTTCTATTTGTTATCCTCAATTGGCCTAACAGGTCGTTGCCTGTCGGCGATCAGCGCTTTGTTCGTTTAAACATCCTTGGAGACGATTTTTGCGCGATTGTACGTGCATACTCTGTTCGTCACTTTCTATTTGTCATCCTCTGTGAACATAATATCAATTTAAACTTTGTCTGAAGAATTACAATTAGGCGTTTTTAATTTAATTTGCAAGCCGTTTTCTTAAAATCAGGGAACATATGATTTTGTCGCTCCTGGAAAAACCATGTTGTGACGAACGGCGATGAGTGGAATTTTTAAAATATTGCCCATCGAACAACGGAATAATTCTAAAACGAATCGAAGCTTGTATTTGTATAAAATGGCGGTCCGAGCACGACGCTGCACAAAACCTGGATTTATAAGAAAACTGCATCTTGATTTCCAACAAATCCGTGCAGGTTTGATGGCACGACGGTCTTTTTAATTTGTAACACCGAGATTGACATGTTTGGCTTTTATTTTATAAGTAAGCGCCTGAAATTGTGTCATTATATCGATCAAAACTGTATTTTAGTTTTAACAATCCCAGTATAAATACAAACGGACGAAAATAAAAACGCAAACACTTTGTAATATTAGACGTGTTTTAAAAAATATATGCATAATCGTTTTGTGGTCTTCTAACGATTTGTTTCATATGATTTTTGTCGCTTTTAAAATAAATAGACATTATTTTATTTCGTACTTGAGTTTTATAATTACGCTATGCCATTTTTGGATTTAATTACGTCAGGCCGAAGTCTTCCGTCTCACTCATCACAGTTGTTCTCTCTCGCTCGCATTTATTTAATTTAAAAAAGCTTTTTGCGTCGGCCCCTAGTCGGATTTGAACCCTAGCCACATGTGAATAATAATTTTAAATCGCGAAATCCGCATAAATATATTACTATAAACAATCGCGAAAAGTGTTGAGTAAATAAATGCAACGCATTGTAAAGACGTAAAACTTTTAGTTATTGTGCGTTTACAAGATGGGTGTTTTGACAAAGTGGAAGAACCAAACTATGCTATTGTAAATGTACAGATTTTTCACTGTCAATTTGTATATAACAACTTAATGTAAATTGGTATTTAGAACATTTTAACGAAAACAGCGACTTCTTTCGGCATAAACTGTTTCTTCTTACCACGGAACCCTTGTAGGTCTACGAATGCACTGTCCATACTGACGAACTGTTTGAGCATGACTAAATTTTTAAAATTGTTGTTGGGTTTTCGATATAATGTTACAATTTCCACATCGCGTCACATAAAATTCTACAAAAACAGTATTTTTATTCAACTCTCATTGAAAAAATTGCAAGTTCGTTGCAATAATGTTCTGCCACCATCATTTCGATAAACAAAATTTCAGTTACGTAGGCTAGTTGTTCATTTTTATTACAAAGTTCTTGTACTTTTGATGGAAATATATGTATGTTGACCACAAATTAACATAATTTTGAATAAAAAACACGCAATTTCCTTGAAAAATGTTCTGTTCCACATCATCTCACTTGAAAATTTATAAAAATCGGCATCTTGTCACATTAAATTCTGCAAAAAAGACAAAAACCAACATTTTTATACAACTTTCATTGAAAAATTTTCTGCCACAATCATTTCAAGAAGCAAAATTGCAGTAACGTAGACTCGCTGTGCATTTTATTACAAAATTTCTTATTCTTTTCATGAAAATATATGCATGTTGACCACAAATTAACATAAATTTGAAATAAAAACACGCACTTTCGTTGAAAAATGTTCTGTTCCACATCATCTCACTTGAAAATTTATAAAAATCGGCATATTGCTGCATAAATTATACAAACACTGACATCATGTCACTTGAAATTATACAAAAAACGACATCATGTCACTTGAAATTATACAATAAAAAACGACATTTTTATTCAATACGATGAAAATTTAATAAAAAATATGCAATTACGCATCATCGCACTTAAAAAATTATCACAATTCGTTTTACAAAACGATTTATAATAAAGAAAATGATGTGAAAACAGTTTTAGAGTTATTTCTAAGCATAATTTTCCAAATGTTTTACACTTTTTTATAAAATGTATCGCTCAAAATTAAAAGAAATCACAATTTTTTAAATTATATCACGCCATTATGAAATCGTAGATTGATCTTTTGAAATTTTACACTTTGTAACTGTAAAATAACTTCAATTACTAATATTTTAGCTTTAGATTTTGTAATTATTGCAGATTCGTGAAAAAAACAAAAGCAGAATAGAAATAAAAAAACACAAACACTTGGTAATAAACAAATATATTGTTCTTATTTCGTATAATACTTAATAATATAAAAATAAATGTACAGCTGAATAAACTGTAGTTTGAGGTGTACAGCATTTCAAATTAAAAAGGCTGCAAGTAATAAAATCAGAATTCGTTTACATGGCATCGTAGAACAAATTTCATTGTGGCATTTTAAAGTTTAAGGCGCTCCCAATCCAGAATTCCATTCGTATTTGATGTTGACGACCTCTGCCTTAGAGCTGTTTTCCTAATGGCCCTTTTCTGGAAGTGCGTCCTAATCGACGTTTTTCTGACTGCACCTTTTTGATGTGGACTTGGATGAGTAGTTGATGTTTTTAATTTATATTCTAAATCGGACCCGCAGTTATCAGTTTCCATATCGGTTTTTCCTGTAGTACCTGTCGGGGCTGGCACTTTTCGCTGCTTAGGTTTAGTTAGCAGCACATTAGCAACGTTAAGGTCTTTGATGTAATCAGCAAACTGTAGGCGTCCGGGTGGATTAATAGCTTTTCGAGGCCTCAGAGTGTCGTGAACTAAATCGACTATGATAGACGCCGGGTAAATTTCACCCTTTATAGTAACGGTACCTTTGTGATCCCAACTCACATCGTTTGAGGCACTCAAAATGCGTAGGAAAACTTCAGCATTTTTCTTAAAAGTTTTGGAAAGTGTAGATAAAATAACGGCATTTGATAGGCGGTTACTGTTTGTTTCAATAGGTATTTTGATTGGTTGCCGTGCCTGGTTTGTGAAATGAAGGTACCTTTGTAACACTTGGTTGTACTGCACCCATTTATCGAGATCAGTTAAATTGGACTTTAAAACTTTTTGCATTTCGTCATCAAGCTGTGATAACATATTTTTCTCCGTATTCTCACCAGACTTAAGGCGCTGGACAAATTCCGGCGATACAATCAGCATCTTCTGCGCTTGGTCCATTTTAGTCGAAAAAGGAGCTCTGCTGTTTGTACCTGTAGAGCCGTCGTGAATACTCTAACTTAAAATCAAGACTTTCATAATAAAGATATAAAAATATGGCAGGTATGGGAATCGAGTCCAACAATTTTCGAAACCGGGTTTGATATATATTTATCGAAGGACTTCACCCTCAGCTGACATTTAATATTATATGTCGTGATTCGTCATCGCTGAATTTTACAATGTTTCCACCTCTTTTTTATTTTAAAATTTGTAAAACCAGGTGTCCAACCCGATACCGCACTAACTCGTTTTAAGTGATTGTGCTCTGTTACCTGGTGCATCTGAAGATGGCCCCCAGACGAATTAATAACTGTCAGGATGCAACCGCACCTTACAGCATGACATCAATTGAGAAATCAAGTAAGAAAAAGACAAAACTAAGTAAGAAAATGCAGCTTTCAAATAAAATCCACCACCGGGAAGCGCTAGCATCACCGCAGATAATAGTTGGTGACGAAGAAACCCTGGGACCATTGTCACAGCTAACCGGACATAGCGAAGATTTGAGGTTGATCATGCAGGAGACCATGCAGCACTGTGACGTAATAACGGACACCCCGCCCGAGGACAAGCAGCTCCGTCGTGAGAAGAAACGGATATTGTGTGATTTTTGTGTGCCTCTAAACAATACAATTGCAGAATCAAGTAAGAAAAGGACAAAGTCATGTAAGAAAAAGACAAAGCCAAGTAATAAAACGCAGTTTTCAAATAAAACCCAACAGCGGACAACACTACTACCACCACAGATAGAGGTTGTTGACGAAGAGACCCGGGGCCCGTCGCCAGAGCAAACAGGCATGCATAGCTGTGACGTAACAACGGACACCCCGACCGAGAACAAACATATCTGTCGTGAGAAGAAGCGGCTATTGTGTGATTTTTGTATGCCTCTAAACAATAGTTCTAGCAAAGTTGTCCATTTAGGCCTGGATTCTTATTAAAACTTTTCACATGTGGCGAGAATTCTGAATACCAACGGATTAGGTGTTTCATTCACGGCGGAGGCGTTCATTGTTTTTCTGGAGGGCTCTACCGGACATGTTTGTGATGGCGAAACAAGGAACCTTTAAATGTGATTTAAGTAAACATACAGTGGAACATGTGATCAACAACACTTGCAGGATTATTCCAAAGGACCCCGTCAACAAATTTACACTTTACGTGACGTATGAGACGCTTTCAAATTTATTGTTTATGTATGATTTGATGGTAATTAAAATCAACGACTTGAAACGCGCAAAATGTAATTTCGAAAAGTTTGCTGCATCAATAAGGCAGAGGTCCTCAACATCAAATACGAATGGAATTCTGTATTGGGAGCGCCTTAAACTTTAAAATGCCACAATGAAATTTGTTCTACGATCCCATGTAAACGAATTCTGATTTTATTACTTGCAGCCTTTTTAATTTGAAATGCTGTACACCTCAAACTACAGTTTTGTAAATTGATAGCGGATTTTTAGAAAATAAGACATTCGGCTGTACATTTATTTTTATATTATTAAGTATTATACGAAATAAGAATAATATATTTGTTTATTACAAAGTGTTTGTGTTTTTTTATTTCTACTCTGCTTTTGTTTTTTTTTCACGAATCTGCAACAATTACAAAATCTAAAGCTAAAATATTAGTATTTGAAGCTATTTTACAGTTACAAAATGTAAAATTTCAAAAAATCAATCTACGATTTCATAATGGCGTGATATAATTTAAAAAATTGTGATTTCTTTTAATTTTGAGCGATACATTTTATAAAAAAGTGTAAAACATTTGCAAAATTATGCTTAGAAATAACTCTAAAACTGTTTTTACATCATTTTCTTTATTAAAAATTGTGATTTCTTTTAATTTTGTGCGATACATTTTATAAAAAAGTGTAAAACATTTGGAAAATTATGCTTAGAAATAACTCTAAAACTGTTTTCACATCATTTTCTTTATTATAAATCGTTTTGTAAAACGAATTGTGATAATTTTTTAAGTGCGATGATGAGTAATTGCATATTTTTTATTAAATTTTCATCGTATTGAATAAAAATTTCGTTTTTTGTATAATTTCAAGTGACATGATGCCAGTTTTTGTATAATTTTGTGCGTGTTTTTATTTCAAATTTATGTTAATTTGTGGTCAACATGCATATATTTTCATGAAAAGTATAAGAAATTTTGTAATAAAATGCACAGCGCGTCTACGTTACTGCAATTTTGCTTCTAGAAATGATTGTGGCAAAAGATTTTTCAATGAAAGTTGTATGAAAATGTTGTTTTTTGTCTTTTTTGCAGAATTTAATGTGACAAGATGCCGATTTTTATAAATTTTCAAGTGAGATGATGTGGAACAGAACATTTTTCAACAAAATTGCGTGTTTTTTATTCAAAATTATGTTAATTTGTGGTCAACATACATATATTTCCATCAAAAGTACAAGAACTTTGTAATAAAAATGAACAGCTAGCCTACGTAACTGAAATTTTGTTTATCGAAATGATGGTGGCAGAACATTATTTCAACGAACTTGCAATTTTTTCAATGAGAGTTGAATAAAAATACTGTTTTTGTAGAATTTTATGTGACGCGATGTGGAAATTGTAACATTATATCGAAAACCCAACAACAATTTTAAAAATTTAGTCATGCTCAAACATTTCGTCAGTATGGACAGTGCATTCGTAGACCTACAAGGGTTCCGTGGTGAGAAGAAACAGTTTATGCCGAAAGAAGTCGCTGTTTTCGTTAAAATGTTCTAAATACCAATTTACATTAAGTTGTTATATACAAATTGACAGTGAAAAATCTGTATATTTACAATAGCATAGTTTGGTTCTTCCACTTTGTCAAAAGACCTATCTTGTAAACGCACAATAACTAAAAGTTTTACGTCTTTACAATGCGTTGCATTTATTTACTCAACACTTTCCGCGATTGTTTATAGTAATGTATTTATGCGGATTTCGCGATTTAAAATTATTATTCACATGTGGCTAGGGTTCAAATCCTACTAGGGGCCGACGCAAAAAGCTTTTTTAAATTAAATAAATGCGAGCGAGAAAGAACAACTGTGATGAGTGAGACGGAAGACTTCGGCCTGACGTAATCAAATCCAAAAATGGCATAGCGTAATTATAAAACTCAAGTACGAAATAAAATAATGTCTATTTATTTTAAAAGCGACAAAAATCATATGAAACAAATCGTTAGAAGACCACAAAACGATTATGCATTTATTTTTTAAAACACATCTAATATTACAAAGTGTTTGCGTTTTTATTTTCGTCAGTTTGAATTTATACTGGGATTGTTAAAACTAAAATACAGTTTTGATCGATATAATGACACAATTTCAGGCGCTTACTTATAAAATAAATGCCAAACATGTCAATCTCGGTGTTACAAATTAAAAAGACCGTCGTGCCATCAAACCTGCACGGATTTGTTGGAAATCAAGATGCAGTTTTCTTATAAATCCAGGTTTCGTGCAGCGTCGTACTCGGACCGCCATTTTATACAAATACAAGCTTCGATTCGTTCTAGAATTATTCCGTTGTTCCATGGGCAATATTTTAAAAATTCCACTCATCGCCGTTCGTCACAACATGATTTTTCCAGGAGCGACAAAATCATATGTTCCCTGATTTTAAGGAAACGGCTTGCAAATTAAATTAAAAACACCTAATTGTAATTCTTCAGACAAAGTTTAAATTGATATTATGTTCACAGAGGATGACAAATAGAAAGTGACGAACAGAGTATGCACGTACAATCGCGCAAAAATCGTCTCCAAGGATGTCTAAACGAACAAAGCGCTGATCGCCGACAGGCAACGACCTGTTAGGCCAATTGGGGATGACAAATAAAAAGCCCTTCTCGGGGCTATAACGTCTTTTGTAATTACGCATAGCAACATAAAATTAATCATATTCTAGCATTTCAAATATGAAAAATAGATAATAACCGCTGTTTTATAAATAATTTAATAATATTATATGAGACCTTTTCATACTTAGTATTTCAGGAATATATTAAAATCAAATTTGTAACTCGTTTTATATTTACGATCTGACTTTACCTCTTATACCCGACCGAGAGGAAATTTCCATATACAGTAGGGTGGGACCATGAGAATCTCAATAATCCATTCGATAGGACAATGGAAATCTCGTTAATCCATTCATGCGCGTCACTCAATTATAAAGAGAAAAGAATTAATTCTGGCAAGCCCAATTGCAAAATCAGTTTTTTAAAATTACTACCCCTCATTTAACACCACAGGCTATGCAATTCCGTTATTATAATTTATATATCTCAGAAAATAGTTTGTTTAAGACAAGGGAGCGCGACGTGTAGTAGAATAGGGATACCTTGATTTTGATATCAAATTAATTAGGTCAATTAAAATGTTCGATTAAATTGATTGATCCAATTTATATTTATATTTATTTATTTATTTTGTATTTACAAAATTTGATCAACAAATAAGTACAATAACCGCTAATTAAACCGCGAATCAAATGCTCTAATTAAACCGCGAATTCGCGGATTGACCTAATTAATTTGATATCAAAATCAAGGTATCCCTATTCTACTAACGTAGTATGCGGAAAATTACTGTCAGAGACCATAAAACGAATGGATTCGAAGTAAAACAGAAGTCATCGACATAATACAACAAGCAGCCAAATTCAAATAGAAATGTCCGGTCATAACGAAAGGCACCAGGACGGCAGGTGGAATTACGAAATCCAAAGATGAAGGCCATACTACGGTCACAAAAACAAAGGAAGGGTAGCAATGCATTGAGGAGATGACTTGAAGCGTCATATCGGCATATAATGTGGAAGAAAGCAACCCTGAATATTTAAAGATGGATGGAATTTGGGGGACGCCAATATCCAGACCTGAACTGAATGACAAAGAGTTAATCAATGAAAACTAGTCTGTCAAAGTGTACTTTGTCGCACTGGTAGACTAGTGCGATAAAATGTGCCATATCCTAACTGAAATGAGAATAACAAAGTTGACGTTGTTTAACTATATAACTATATAACAATTCAAGTTTGCGAACTCATGATTTTGGCTTCGTACATTTTAACTGAATAAACAAAGACACCAGTCTTCAAGAAAACACTCAAAAGTAAAATATCTAATCATATATTATATCCCAAGTGCAAATTTTTTATCGGAAAAGTGTTTACTAAGCAACGAAAACGTATATAAACGAAGTCGAGGGCTTTTATTTGATAATAGTTGATATTTTTACCAGGTAATGCCGATATTAAAATTATGCATGAGGAGTATATGGCCGACTATTACACACAACTGTCACATGACTGATATCCAATGAGAACCTAGCATTTTTTGAAAATCGACCAATCCCGAACTGATTAGCTGATAAACGCACTAGTGCTGATTATCGACCCCGTAGATGGTGTCATAACTGGAAAAATAAATGCAAGAAACAAGCAATTTGAGTTTTGTGGCATTATTAGATCAATTTTAAATCATAATTCGTATACGGGCTTTGTGTAATAATATCCAAAATATAAACGAGGGCGACACACATATAATTTTGCACATGTCAAGAGTCATCGTGCTGGTTGTCCTTAGAAAACTGCCCTCCGGACAGTTTTTATTGCAACCAGCACTCGACTCTTGACGTGTAGAAAATTATCGGTAAGTATGTCTCGCCCTTGTTATATTACTAATGATTATTTACCGAATTTTAACCTAATTGAGTTGAGTTTAAGCAGGAAGTACTTAGCAAATTAATGTTTTGCACACGTTTCGTCTATGAATTTTCCTGGAGCGGGCTAATCATTGCGTGGAGGTACACTATGAAATAACTTGATAAGATTATTTGCAAGCTGTGCAAATAATGAGTGTAATCGCTTGATTTCTCAAGAGTATGGAGAGTAAAATTTCGTTACATCACCTATGATAAGGTGTACATTTTGATATTTCTAAAATATGCCAACCTGTTGCTCTTGTTCAAAAAGAAAAGTAATAATTATTTAGAAGTAAAATTAAAATATCCCGAGACGGTGTAGCTTTTCTGTTATCTCTACGTGTTGTAAAATGTAACAAGCGAAATGTGCAAAAACAAGTGCTCTACACGTTTCCAAATTGTTATAAAGCGTATATTCCATTAAACGTTAGAGCTTTGAAGTAGTGCAATAAAATGTATGGGTGTAGACTAAAAACCAGCAATACAGTAGGGCATTCACTAGTAACAACAAATATACTAAGAATGTTGTATCTCGTCATTGCGTATATGCTCTACATACGCATACAAGTAATAATCTCGTATATCTATTTTAAAAATGGTTCAACATCAAAATTTAATCAGGCGTTCTTAAACATCTAAACTTCTTCCAGCCCTGAGACTATAATGCTACTTCTTTTTTGCAAATTAAAAAAAAACTTAAAGAGGCGCTATGTACTAAAAATAATTGGTAAAAATATGATGTATAGATATGAATCAATGAAAAACGTAATTTAACTATGAGGAAAGTCATAAAATAGTTATTTGTACATTGTACAGCGAATAGGCGAAGTGACAATTTTTTGCAAGCGTAAGAAAGTTCAGAGAATGAGCCGAAGGCGAACTGGTTAAATCTTACAAGTCTCACAAGCTTTAGATACGAGTTGTATACATAATTTTGTCGACTACCACATATCTATGCATAGTATGCAATACAACATGCTTTTGTCGTATGGAAAGTATCAAATAATAGGCTCCTTTATGGAATGGTATTCAACATGTCTATTTACCTGATTTTGCTGTGGACCCGCCATAACTAAATATTTCAAATCTATTACTTTCTGCCAAGTTATGAACGTATTAGAGGCATTGAAAGTTATTATAGGCACTAACACCTTTATTAAATTGAAATGTTGCAGCACGTAACACGCTATCTTATCTGCTGTAGGATTTCTGAAAAATTGTAAACCAATCGAATGTGATAGCAATGTTATCCTTATCAGTAGGGTCCGGGACAATTTAATGATAAAACAATAAATTCATATAACTGCAGTGGATGTCCAAATCAAATGTTGAATTAAAAAGTAGAAGTTTCTTTCTGACCGCTACACTGCGAAGACGTTTCTAGTGAGCCAGTGCAACTGATTTCGCAACTGACAGCAATTGAACGTGAACGCGATAAAGTTACATTGAATAAAGTGAAAATAGTTTAACCACATAGAAAGTAACAAAACTACACAATTAAACAGCAGATAAATTTCTAACTACACGGTTTTATACATAACCATAATGTTTAAAAACAGCAATCCATCTAATTACCCCCAACAACAAAAAATACAATCTTCTAGTACAACAACAGATAACCAAATGACAACATCATTTGCTAATGTAATCAATGAATCAGCCAGCTTTCCGATGAAAGAACAAGCTATTATCGCAAACGTTTTGAAAAGCATAAGCATTAACGGATACATACTAACAATTGGTAAAATAGTGGGACATGTAAATATTACCTTTGCTTCTCGAATTTCAAACAATATTTTCATAAAACACAAAGAACTAGTCGACCAACTTGCTACCAAATACAAGAACATAACTATCCAAAGACAACAAACTACTTTATGACTACTAATCTCGTCGGTCCAAAGAATTATTATATCAAACGGTTGCCCGTCCATTTACCATAATTATATACAATACTATTTACAAAATATTGGAGTCGAAGCTGTATCACAATTAACATTCTTAAAAGCGAGAATGGAAGAAAATGAATAGTGCCACATATTGAGCTTCACAAGATAGATCTATATTAAATCATCTTCTGAATAATTAATTCCGGAATCCCTACTTATTATATTTGAGGGCGTGTATTACAGGGTATTTTTTATCGCATGCATGGTTTGCCAACAATTGGGACACATAGCTGAAAAATTTCCAAACCAGGTACCACTCACAATGCAACCAATATTCCCACAACCTCAAACAAATTCACACTATCATCCTCCTCAAATAAATCCCCTGACATACAAGACATAACCAATGACAGCCTATTACTCAAATTGCCACCACCATCTACCTCTACGCTAACAACCAACACCCTCACCGAAAAGTCGCAGAATACGCCAAAAAATAAACCACTTAAGAACACAAGTAAAATCAATGAGCCTGGCGGTGAAAGTACATCCGTAGAAGGAAACCTTACACCGATCAAAAAAATAATAGAGAACCCTTCAAATAAATATCCAATGAATTACATAACATTTAAAGACTCTCTACAAAAAACCTATGGATTCTCTACCGCCTCCCAATAGCAAAACAATACACAAGTAATACTACAAACCCAATAAACACGATAAAAGATATATACCCCAGCCTAAAGAACAGGACCATGGTTCAGAAGACTCACAAAAAACTAGAAACACAACTAGGGAATTGAGTCAAACTGATCTCGATCAATCAAATGCCAACCTAGATGATTACTAATAACTAAAAGCCGTTTCTGACACATATATCATAGTATTTAAATTGATAAAATAAATGGCACATATAATATAATCCATTTCAACTGCAACGGATACTACACTCACGTAGAAAACAACCAAGCATTAATAATGCACTACTAACTCCAATTTCTGTGTCTACAAGAGACTCCTCTAAAACTTTACAATGAACTCTACCTAAAAGGATACACAGCGTTCAATAGAATCCGACTTAGAAAACACTCTAGTGGGGGGTTAGTACATTTGTTAAAAAAGCATACGTACGAAAATAATAAATCTGAATACCGACTTAGAGACAATTGCACTCAAAATACATTCACCCATCAACTTAGTCTAACTGAAATAGAGGAGCTGATAAAACCACTACAATCATCATTTATAACAGCAGGAAACTTCAATGCATACAGCACGCTATGGGATATAAAAAACCAACAACAAAGGAAGATTGTAGAAAAAGCCATAGATCAACATCTCACTCTACTGAATACAGGATTAGGCAATCACTTTGATTTCAAAACAAACAAAACCAACATCTTTTCATCCATTGATCAATCTTTCTGCGATCCAAACTATGCCCTGGATTATCATGCACAGTGCTTGCTGATAATTATGATAGCAGTGCCTATTACCATTAATCGGACACTTCCAATAAAAGTTACATCAACTCACAAGTGGAAAACAATTAATGTCGACTGGAATTCTTATAGAGTGCAACTAACAAAAAAGCCACGTTTTCTCTAACGCAAAAGACGTAAATTTCAACATATATACACGTAACACTGCAATTAATGAAGCTGCAATAAAGTCGATCCCAACTGCAGTCTTTAAAAATACAGTGGCCTTTGGTGTAATGATCAATCTAAACAAGCACTAAAAAAAGTCTTTAATGAATATAAAAGACATAAAATAACGATAATATCATACAATGTAAGAAAATTAAGACATATGCGTAAAGAATAATTAAAAACAACGAAAGAGAATCATGGATAACATATATTAAATTAAGAAATTTAAATATGACTATCAAAGAAATGTGGTCAAAAGCTAGTAAAATATGTATTTCCAACTCTCCATTTGACATAACTGGTATTAAAACGTACACCTCCACTGAAGATATAGCCAACATATTAACACAGTTTAAAAAAAGATCAAGTTCAGAAGATTATAACCCTGAGTTATTAATAGAACATTTAGAGTCAGTCTTGGAAACAATCTATTAATGTGACAAATGGAAAAAATACAAGAAAATGGAATACCACAGGGCTTGGTAGGCAGCGTGGCCCTCTTCTTAATCGCTATCAAAGACGTTATGGATACTCTACTTAAGGCCATACAAACGTTGTTATTTGCTGACGACTTGCTATTTACCCATCTACCAACGAGCCAAAATCCATGAAACAACTCCTACAAATGCGCTTAAAAATATACAAAAATGGTCCCAAAAAAAGGAAAAACTCTTTTTAACAGTGCAACGTTTCGCCCAGCTCGAACGGGATTTTAGATAATTAAATATTAATTCAGGCATTCTATCATGGCTTGAAGCAAGTTAGAAATCGGAGCGCTGCATGGTTGGCCGCGCCAACAGCGATAAGTGACGCACCGCGGATCGTGGCAGGTACACCGCTGCGCATTCGAAGAAAGAATTTTCTATGCAAATAAACTGGTTTGACCCGCTGATTACGCCAGATAGGCCTATATAAAGACGAAGCAGGGCCATTGTAAGACAGAATTTTCCTGGACCTTTCTCCTCACCTAATTCTACTCAGGAGAGTCTGTAGACTCTTTGAGGAAATTCCTACCAGTCAACCTGCACCTAGACCCGTTGTCAGGGAGGCTATCCAGGCTCATCGCCGACGACCCTGTCCGTTAACCTGCACCTAGACCCGTTGTCAGGCGCGCTATCCAGGCTCATCGACGACGATTCTGTACGTAAACCCGTTGTCAGGAGGGCTTCTAAAAGCTCAACGACGACGCGCCCATAACGAATTCCCCAGGTCTCATTCGCTAAGAGAACGCTTTATCTCACCCCCAGGGAATTCGTCCAAGCCGTAACACTGGAACCTCCGTTATTAAAACCACTATTTGCAATCCTAACGGCATAACACAAGCGTAGCGCAAAGCTCGCGACCTGAAAACATATTTGTATTTACCTGCAGCGAAAGGCTGCATTGGAACAAGACGGCGTTTACTATTTCGTCCAAATGCAATTCTTAGGCCGTTCTGCGGCTGCCGCAGTCCTCGAAGCCCGGTATTAATTCGAATACAAGCGCTTACCTGCACGGTGCAGCATTTTCAAGAGGTCCCGAAGTTGACAGCAAATGTAAACAAGATAACCTCGCCGCAGCCGCCTGAAGATACCGCATGTTCCGTACACGTGGGAAATCCGATAGCACAAACACGAGACCTACTTTGAACTGAGGAAGTCCCGAAAGTCGTTAACACCACCTGAGGACAGCCGACTACTACATTAACTGAAGAGTACCAGATATAGTTTGATTATAAACATTGTTACATTTTATTTTTGTTATTAGAAATTAAATATAATTTTATGTATTAATAGCTAACAATATTATACGGTTGAAAAGTTATTCTCTGTGCTTTACTGGGTTACAAAACTTGAGTGTAGGAATGATACCTTTGGCAAACTGAGCTGCCTGGAGCCAGTATCAGCCTGGCAAATTGTAGCAATCTCATTAATCTTCTAGAATAAATTAAATTAGCCAGTACAGGCTATAACAGAAAAACAAGATGCATTAACTTCAGCAGAAGACCTTACACCTCCACCTTGAAACTCTATAATAAACCTCTCAAATTAGTAGACGGTGTTAAATACCTATGCCTCTACTGAATAAGGGGATCAACTAAATTTAAAAAAAAACAATAGACAAATGTAGAAGATCCTTGAATTTTATAAAAATTATTTCGTGTCAAAAGTGAGGAACAAACGCAAACAATATTGACCATAGTTGCGCAACAACAAGATCATATCATTATACACTATACATCAGCATGGCCTCCAACTTGCGTGAGGTGCTCACTGCCACTAAGTTATAGATTACCAACACAATCATTAGCCTATACCTCACGAATCAACAGTAATATAAACCATCTATACTCTCATGCTATCGATCGACCATTATTTTAAAATCTATATTCCAGATCCCGACGAATTCTACCCTCTTAATATACGAACCCAACAGCTGCTGTCAGATTACAAGATAACACTACCAAACACTCCAATACATCCATCTCCTCATCTTTGGATTCTCTTCCCACCGAAAATCTATTTGGATCTCACAATACACTACAAAGTTAGCACCACTTCTGTGATCTACAGAAATGGTCTTTATGAAATCTTCGATAAATAAATTTACACTGACGATTAGAAACTATATGAGTGTTGGATGCGTAATCCTTACAGATACAATGAACTTACAATTGAGACTACATGATATAAACTATTATAAGCAATGAAAGAAACTCTGAAATATATTCTGGATAGACCAGATAACAAATTCATTATCACTACTGATTCTTTCAGTGATCTCTAATCCTTGCAAAACATCTACTCGCAGAACGAATATATCAAATAAATCACCCGACATCTTACCAAAATGGCTGATAAACAAGTTAAATATCTATGAATTCCATCACATATAGGCATACATGGAAACGAGACAATCGACAAGTATTCAAAGGAGGCCACACTTAGAAACACTTACAACACCATATCCGCTACAAGTTTAGACATAAATGTTTTTTTTTTAAAATAAAATAATTATAAAATGGCATTACGAATGGAAAAACTAGGCAGAAACGAAGGAGTACGTCAAAGTTACACTCCCACTCAGATGTAACAACAGGAATCTCAATAGGAAAGGGAAGACTGTGCTGACTTAACTCAAGATCGGCCACACAAGAATCTGGCATCACTATCTACTCCAAGGAAAGCAAAACTTATCTGTGATATGTGTCAAGTTACTCTTACAGTAAAGCACATAATTTCTGCGTGTACTGAATTTACAGCAGCTCCTACACTATAGAACTCTCATACGAAATAGCATTGGAAAAACATCGGACTTAATTAAATATCTCAGACATTCAGATATTCCATTTATTGTAATTTACCATGTATATGTCGCATAATCCGCCTTATGCTGGATAATGTACGCATGTGCACTAAGCGTTAAATTTAGTCCACATGGCGGTACAACTATGGTACGTCACGTCCTTCTGCGCGTAATTTAGAAAATATTTATCAACAAAATGAAACAGTGTGTGGATTGTGAATATGGTGACAATGGTGAAAGCGAATTATGTTGCCTGTGTAACTAGAATATACTATTAGTAAAAACAGAAAATAGCATACGAGGGGCAAAAACAGCCAGCTAATAAATGATCCATCAAGGAATAAAGTTAAAACTATTGAAATTGGATCATATGTTAATGTTGCAATACATAGTGATTTGTGTGTTTAAAAAGCATTTATTGAACAATCACAAACACGTTATATATGTACTATAAATTCGTCGAAGCTCTGATATTGACATGGAACCAAGAAAGGCTAACCTGGATGCCAAACCAGAAGTAAGCTACAAACAGCATTATAATGATAATAGCTATTTATGCAACAAGTGCTAAAAGTCGACGTTTATGCGCGAGACATGAAAATTATGAAACTCAGCCTTCGGCTTCGTTTCATAATTTTCATGTCTCGCGCATAAACGGCTTTTAGAACGCGTTGCATACAATATTTTATCTACGACCTTAATTTTACGTTATTAATCCATAAATATCGTTTTAAGAAAGCGACACTTTTAATTTATGTCATAATGAACAGTAGGCCACGCCGCGCGAGCGATTGTTTGGCCACGCCCGTGCTGTCAAGATGAGTTACGAAATGTAATTATTGATACTCCACATATGACTGTATTCATTACATAAAGCTTTAATTATTTCAAAAACGCTTTACCTGTAACCCAAGAAGCAACTAGAATAGCTTTACAACTTCACTTGCAGTTCGAATTGTAGTTTCATAACCTCACTTCACTTTTAGCCCGTGTGCTAAAAGTAAACAGCTGATTTCTTTAAACACGGTAAACTATAAAACGTCACTTTTAGTGAAACAAGCTAGCGCCAAAAGGCCTACTTTTAGTAGTGGTCGTAGATAAAGTAAATTTATATAACTAAAGAAAGCAAGGTCTCTAACGGAGCGACTTGCATTCCCATGAACGTTATCTAGAGACAGCTTGCATGCAGGCAGGATGCAAGCTTATCATTAAACTATAAAACAGTTCTAAATACCTAACTGGCGGGCTCTTGTGTAATTCAAAATGCCGTAATAGCTCCGCTTGCATAAATAAATACGTATGTTATTAAATAAATGCTTTGCGTGTTAGATTATTTTACTACAGTCCATTTATTTTTCCAAAAAGGATGTTGATTTAATTGTTATACCCACGGTTATATCAATTGTCATGCTTCGAAGAAGGGCAACGGGAGCTATGAAGATAACTCAAGACTTGAATTTTATACTATAATTTAAATGTATTTGTTTCATTTAGAAAGTATTCTTACTCTACATTATTTTGTATTATAAAAAAATATTTTTTGCACTTATTTTTTGAGAAGCTTTTGGAGAAAATCTTTTTACTTTGTAGAAATTATACGGTTAGTGATTGACTGATATTTTGGCTAAATAGAACCCTCAATATTTCTTTCAAGTTTCATAAATTTACAAATTGCCTACACAATTAGTCACATTGAATAATCATGCATTGGTTCATTTTGTCTAGTAGCAGCAAAGCATTTTGCAAAATTATTGAAGATCAGCCGTCCCATTGCAAAACATTCAATGTTTGTTCAAAATTCCGGTGTTTTGCAAAATTACTAGATATTATACTACAAAACAAATTATGCGAAACGTCTGCGACATATACCTATATTACCATAGTGCCGTAAAACCTAGTAGTTAATACACTATAAGTACACTTTAACTAAAAAAATAATTAAAAAGTATTACAAATGTAAACTATGGGGCACCGCTCAAGTTAAAAAGAGTAGTTAAATATTATATTTGAACTTTATGTGTGAATTGAAAGAAGAGTTTCTAGACTTTGTAATATACATATAGAGTAAGTTTTTGCAGCGGCAGCTTGAGAGCCAGCACACTCGCGAATACATTAATAAAAAGAATTAAGTTAGTTTTAAAAATGTATTTTGTGTGGTTTCAATGCCAAATCAATATTAAAAGCAACTGCTGCTTCATACCTTATTAACTACACATTATGAGTAACATTGTTTATTTTTATTATATTCTTAAACAACTAAAAAGGTAATTTACTCTTATTAAAAACAACCCAAAACGGTATTAATTATTTACCTGACTCTCCTGTAAACTCGCCATTTATTAAGTGTTTACTGACTATCAATGGACTGTTCTCTGCCAACTTCAACAGCGAAACATGCTATGGGCACACTAGCACCGTTTTCGAATTCGCATCTTCAATCACTTTCACAATTTTCTGTTAAAAGGAAAATTGTACACATGATAAAGAAGGATTCAGAGCGTATTGCTGGATTATTGCGGTGAAAATCGAACGGAATGCGATAGCAGTGTTATCACTTATCAGTTCAGTGTAGAAAGTTGTTGTACAGGTCCGACTTTAGTGAATTTGTTGATTAGGTATATATTGTTATAGCATTGACTCTACTTTGTAAGCCAATATTATAATAATATCTACTAGACTGCTAAACTACTCCTATCCATTCACTTAAAAATACTTTAAATAAAATAGTTGCCCTAATTCCAATTTATTTAACCAAATTATTTATTTCTTTGACTAGCTCAGGTTATAACAAACATCTTATCTCAGGTGGGTACTTGCGTTAGAAAAATCTATCAAAATAATTGTACCAAAAGTTTGTTTGTTGAAAAATTATTTCAGAAAGATTTTAGATCTTTCAACTGTCACTGTCAAATTAATAATATGACACTTAAACTGAATTTATATTTAATCAACACATATCAGTTGTTACGGTTCAAAAGTCATTTACAGCTATTCATTTAATTATTTGTCCTAATTTTAGTTAAAGCAAACTTTTTGCCTTATCTTTCATAAGTCCAATTTTTGCCTACAATACAACTGAGCTTTCAGACCTTTTGGAAGTTATATTTTGATCTAACGTTAGCCATGTCCCAAAATTTCTATGTATAAGAACTCCTAAAGATTAGGTTTCGCTCCGCGCATAGAGCTTTTTGGGTTGCATATGCCAAGATTCTTTTAAGGCCAGAAATTTTGACTTTTTATCTGTTTTTCGGCCATTTCACCATGATGTGCTGCTTCAGAAAAGTTGCTTTGTGAGACTACGTTTTGAAACCTGCCTTAATTGGGTTTCGTCACAGGGATCTTGGCTAGGAAATTAATCTTGCTGTGTTTTGGATCTTCCGGAATTGCCTACGCAGTATTCGTGAAGGTTATTTTGCAATTTCCCAAGCTCATACTTAGTTTGGAAATTTAACTGAGCAGTGCACGTCCCCTTTTGGCAAAACGGAGCCAAAAAGACCTAAGGATAGGTTTCTTTTGATGCTAATTATTTAGATTCTATTTTGTGACGCTTTTTTAGCTCCTTTCGTGGCCCCCGCATAATATCTAAGGCTCCTCTCGTAGCCCTGGATAATTAAAGCTCCCTTCGTGGCTCCCGGATAATTCGTACTGTGCGAACGATTTTGATCCCTGGTTAACTGGCGAAGTTTGGCCCCCAGCTGCCGCCTTGAGTATTGCGTGTATGGAAGTTCCATGTCTACAACAGAGAGCGAAGGCAGAAGCTCTGGTGAAACTCCTTCAGCGAAGCACCCACCTGCAGGTCGTTAGCTTTACATAAACCTTGGTTAAGCCTGTTACACTTGTTTGGTCGTCCTGATGCTTATATGCTCTTCCTTTTTCGCCTGCTGCAACCTAAAGGACCAGCATTGCAAGGTCAGTTGTACTTATACTGATATTTGCCCTGGGCCATTCGGACTGCGTCCCGTTTTAGTATGTTGTCGTGGCTGTGTTGTCTTGTATCCGGCAAACGTTAGATTACTTGTAGTATGTACTATTAAGCGCGATTACTCACCTATTTGAAGCAATTTAGATAACTTTTTAAGGCAGTTTAGTTGATTAATCCTACCAGTGTTGGTTTTTAATGATATTGTTGCGGTAGTTCATTTTCACTACTTTTAGATCAAATGCTAGATGCGCCTCACGCACCGCCTACGTGATTGTAATATCGAAAATTGTACGACTTTCTGCAAGACAAAACTAACCCGTTATCGGCCTTCACGTCACGCTAGTGAAATAGAACTAGTTTGAATCCAACTTAAGGTCATCCTCGCCTTTGCAAGAATATTGCGTAATGTTATCTTACGACACTTTGAAATCGGATGAAATCAACCCTAAATCACATCTCGGGTTACGAAGCGTCTTATAATAAGAAATAAGATCTGGGGCCTGTAAGAGCGATACTGCTATTTACGGTAAACAATAAGAAGGCTTTTGCATAGTAGGTAAATAGTCGAATCCAACTAGTCATTCCAAATTTAACCTGTAATATATGTGTCAGAGTCTTTGTGCTATCGACAACCTTTTAGTAGTGCATTTAGCCATTTTGGATAGTCAATCTGTAATTTTTTATGCATATTTTACTTACATTAATCTATTTAATTGAATTACGTTAGCATTTCAATTGCGCTTTAATTATTATTTAAATTATGTGCAATTATGCTGATGAGTTTAAATAAGTCGATTTACTACTGTGATATTATCTCCCTATTGAGATTTTCTACTGGTTTGCCGTGTGATATTTTATGTGTGTATCTGATTTGTATTTGTATTTCTGTTTGCTGATATTATACTGCCTGGACAGATTTGCCTGCGTATCTGGTTTGCGCCTCTGTCGTTACCTTTAATTTTCAGGTTTGGTTAGTAGCGCATTCTGTAGTGTACCTTTTAATTAGAAAAGTGCTGGGTTACTTGCTACTTGACGCACATATTTTATTTTACAGCTGAAGCTTTGAGTCTTTTGTTTTACCCAAGACCAGCTCCGGCTGAGAAGTTGGTTGCCTTTGCTTATTTCTTTTACAGTCACAGTGACGGTAACACAGTTCCAACATGTTAACGAGAGTAAGTATTTATGTATGCAACTCATTATTTCTCTGTTAATATTAATTAATGTTTACTAATTACAAATACCCTTCTTGAATGGGTCCAATTCTCCTGTAGAAAACAGCACAAATATAACCAACCTATTTTGTCACATGTATTGGCATCTTCAATCAGGAATGCCAGTTCAATTAGAATCCACAATGTAACAATGAATTAAACACTGTTAAGTGGCATGCTACATTCCCAACAGCCACCTAGCAACCCAAATGATGAGTTTGTGATAGCAAGCTCAATTAAAATCCAATTCCCAGATGTTCTCGACTTAACTGCGACTTGTATGAACTCGAACCAGCATCCCCAAGTTCAGGTTATAGTTACTCCTTTAATTCAAATTAGTTACAGATATCTGCATATTGACAGAAAATGTCTATTACAGCTCTTATAATCATTCCTGCTAGAACGGACTTCTTTCACTAGTTGCAATATTCGTTATTCTTCCTTAATCACATAAATGGTCCCCTTCCTTACATCAAAGTTTGTTTCAGTTTAAAATTCGCTTTTATTCCATTTATTTCAATTATTTTTGTCCTTTGCACCCTTGTATATCCATCCAATAATAAACTTTTAATTATACAGGGTTTATTTTGTTAATTGAAATCGACACAAAATAATTATGTTCACATTTTAGATATCAAAATAAGTTGTTATGCCTAATAATAAAATTAACTATAGCAATCCTCAATTGTAATACAATGTTTTAAAGCTATCATCCTGGATTACTTTTAACTACACACAGTATATTTTCTTAATTAATCTGATGAATTCCAAGTAATTTATTCAAATATTAATTAAGCCTATAACGTTCAAATTATTTCAGACTAACTTATAGTTTGTTCTAATTATTTACCTTTTAATTATAAATTGCCCCCTGTTACCTTCAATAACCATTCATCTTAATCCAAATAGAGTGCTATAAATATAGTACCTTAAATCCAAATATAATAATTTTAATTTATTTTTTGGAATACTGTTTTTGTATAGCTATTCTGTTTCATTTTCTAATTGATTTCACCCTTGTACTTTTAATAATTAGATAGTTTTTCTATCCAAAATACCTTCCTATTTAGTAATTAATTTTTTTAACAATAAATCGGTTGTCCTTATCTGCAACTATCACAATATTAATGTGACGTGTTGATAATGAAGCGATAATTTTATTTTTATGTACAGCTCACATTACTTGAGATACAGAAAAATATGTAATAATAGGTCGAAATTTATTTAACTATAGAATGCTCAAAAATTATTTTTATATAGTAGGTCTATGGAATTGTTCTTAATTTATTAATACAGTTATAACCCACTTAAAAATTAAATGTCAGGTTTGACATCTAACGTATAAACATAGTTGCATTCATAAATTAGGAACTATACCATAGCCATACTGGATGAAAATAATTCTTGATAATACTTTATTATTTAATTTACCATTAGGTTTACGAAACTAAATATGTATATTTTTGAGACTCTTGTTGAAACGTTTATAACAATACACTATTTAGCACAAGGTTATTCTTGCAGTAATACAAAATCATTCATTCTGTGTTTGAAAGTTTAATACTTCAACGTGGCTTCTCCAAAAAAAAAAACTTGTTGGGTAACTTAAAACACTAAAATTGAACGTAAACAACTCATAAGCGAATGGAAAGGTACAAGTAAAATCGTACCTTATCTTATTATTACATTTGCATCACTTTCACCACTATGTAACACTTAGGAAGCTTTGCGATCCAATACAAAAGTAACTGTATACAGTTCGACGTTGCAGAACCTCGACATAAAAAAACTATTGTTCGCCTACATGGAATTTTAATCTTTTGCTAGCCAACTGCGTATCAGCCCTTTATTTTCCTTGGTCGGATACTAGGTTCATAAAATCGTAGTTCACCAAATTTTCCCGTCGTCACGAATTGTTTGTATGTTGCATTTAAACAAAGACTATTGGGTCAACTCACAGGCTTGATAACCCATTTTTTCACATTAAAAGCTGACGATTGTTCATGAAAGCTCTTTCCTTTGTTTTTCCAGGCACAAAGATTGGGACTTTACCTAGCATCACTCAAATCCAACAAGAGAAAGAGAGCAACCCTGCAAATGCTTATATAGTATATTCAATATTATTCCTGTAGAAACTTTGATTGGATAATAAATTTACCAATACTACTAAAATTAATTTTAAACTCTAAAGGAAAACTTATTCTCTAATTTAATTAAGCACACTGTTACTTATCAGAAGCGTACTTAGCATTAAAATTTATTTTCCTGCGTAAATTTTTCCGCGTGAACGCATATTAGTTATACTCGTTAATCGTCTGAACGGTTCTTTAGTCATCGTCCGCGATATGCACAAATAGTGGTTATCTGCTTTAACGGAAAACTTTCGTTGGGCATTCTGACAGCGTTCGCGAATTTGGTCTGTGCCTTACAAATGATTCTTATAGGCAGGCGTTTTTTGTTTATTTTTGTGAGATACCAAGCGACTTGTCGCAACTCGAATAACGTCCTTTTCGGGAGGTTTTAAAATTTGCCGATGCAGCCTGTCCTGGTAAGCGTAAATTTTCTCCGTTTTGAAAACCTCATTTGAACTTAATTCGCATCGCCTGGGCGATCCGCTTTACATGCGTATTTTGTTTGCGACATGGTGATTTATGCAAGCACCCTCAACCTGGTGCCAGCATTGTTGTGAGATCCCGTTTGGAGGTTATTTACCCATCCGCTGCAGAAGCTTAGCCCTTCAGATAAGTATTAAGACCTAGGTAACTGCGTTGCCCAGGACCCCATCAGATTCGTGAAATTATGCTTTCTTGGCGTAGGCTTCTGACTTTCTTGTGGTGATATTCAACCCAACGCACCTGGTTCGTTCCAATCCGGATTCAGCTTTAATGATATTCGGCTATGATCATTCAAGGGTTAGCGTAGAGTGAGTTAGAGTAAAACTTCTTGTATTGTATACCTATGTGTTTAGCCTTTAATTGCTCATTTTTGTGTGATTAATTTCTAGTATCAAATGCTGTTTGGGTGTGAAACTCTCGCTTAAGTGATGCTCTTAGAACTTGTATTGGCTGTTCTATGCAACATTTGCTAAATAAATTTTATGCACTGCTTACGATATTAATTGTCAGATTTCGTTACTGCTACCTTTTGTATTTCAGATATTGTACGATTGTCTTTTGCGATTTATTTAAGTTTATAAGTTCTCGGCCTATCTGAGTATATTTGTTGTAAGTAAAGACTTTTTGGTGCTCATAATGTTTGTTGATAACATCTTATAAGGAGCCGCATGTCGTCACTGAGCTTAGCTGGTGAGCCCAAATATACTCTCGTAGCGTTGCGATATTTAAGATATTTGAAGATTTAGAAAAATATAACTAACAACACTTAACTCATAACATTAAAACCCATAATAATGGCGTTGTCATTTCGTAAGGGCCCTTTCAATATTTCACACAACCTAAATTCGATAATTTATTTATACCATATTTGTTTTTTCATATACTATTAGCTACTATTGTAATAATTACATTATCATACGCCAACATACATCTTACCTTATGTATTTGACTTAAGTTTTATGCAATTATAGTATGAATTGCTCCAATAAAAAACATTTTTCTACAAATCTTAAATTTAATCACATTTAGACATTTCTTAGGCCTACATAAACATTAAAATATATTTCTACGACTGCATGTGCATGTACTAACATTCTTTTTGTGGTCTAATGTAACTTTTTAATAAACATTACATTTAGGTATTCTCGCCAACTTCAGCAGATACTACCAGTAAAAACAGTTTCAAAATCCAAAACGATCCCAATATCAGTGATGGCTAGAACACTACAATTATTCAAATTATCAACCCAATCGAAATCAACTCTACCGCAGTTCAAGCAAACGCAATTAAATCGGACAACGTGGTAACATTTTAACGTAATATTATAACATAAAATCGGTGCTCTCTTTGTATGTTTGCGTGTATGTTTGCCTGTATGTTTGCGTGTATGTTTGTTCGTTATCTCCTCCGAAGACACTGGCCCGATTACGTTGTATGATGGCTTAAAATTTTGCTAATTTTTAGACTTAGGTCGTAGGCCGGTTTTTATTTTCCAAAAAAGTGCGAAAAAGTTTTAAATCGCGGTTATGGAAGTGGGCTGTGCTGCGGCAGCTGTTGCCTCGGGTGATTCATTATGTTCATACTAGTGAGTCACCGAAACTACGCTTCGGTTCCCTAAATTAAGAGAGATTCATTAATATAAATTTTAAAAAAAAGGATGCATCGCTCGGGAATCGAACCCGGGCCGCCCGCGTGGTAGGCGAGCAGTCTACCTCAGGTCCACCGTAGCCCACGGCAACAGGCACTCCGCTCCGCTATTTAGAGGATTTAATTAAATTAAAACTTTTTTGTACTTTTTTTGTAAATAAAAACTGGCCTACGATCTAAGTCTAAAAATGAGCAAACTTTTAAGCCATCATACAACTTAATCGGTCCACTATCTTCGGAGGAGATGGCAAACAAACATACACGCAAACATACAAAGAGAGCAACGATTTTATGTTATAGGATGCTATTACAGCAGCTGTTCATTCAACCAAGCATAATTGGTCTGGTGGTAGAATGCCCGTCTACCACGCGGGCGGCCCGGGTTTGATTCCCGGCCGAAGCATACTTTTTTTAAATTTATATTAATGAATCTCCCTTAATTTAGCGAACCGAAGCGTAGTTCGGGTGACTCACTAGTATTTACATATTTTCAAGTATTGCTCGACATTAATACATAACACTTAACACATTATAAACCTACTTTATTACCGAAATGTAATTCTTTGCGTTAACACTTGCTCAATTGTAATTTTCACTATCTGATGTTGACATAACGCCACATTCTTGTTGATATGGTTTAAAGTAAAGTGATTACTTTTATACTCTCAATTAAATGTATAAGTTGCTAACGTGTTTAGAACCCACCTTAGTGAGGTTGCTCACGGTGTACAATTTCCTTGCAAAATCACTGAGACAAACTTCAAAACTCTTAAACAAAGCTGTCGGAAAGCATATCCAAGATCGGATAGTTCTAAAAATAAAAATTTTTGCTTAACTACAATAGTTTAAGAGTTGCCTTGTACTAATTGTTGGTGTACTACTGTTGTTGAATGTAAGATCCCTCTATCTCCAAAAATTGTGCTTGTGTCGGTTCTTATAGTAATCGTGTAATCGTGAAAAAATCACCTTTCGAGATTTCTTCAAATCTTCACATTTCAGGAGACCTATATGACGAAAAACATGTTTTCTCAAATCCGTCTGTCTGTTTGTTCGTCTGTCTATCTGTTTGTTAGCGGTGTAGCTCAAAAACAATTTTTTGGAGGAAAACAAGATATTTCATGCAGATTAGTTGTCTACCTGGCTCGAAACCGAATATACTTTCGGTCAAATATATACAAGGTAAGCACCTTAAAAATAAAATCCTACCTATTTTTGCTTAAACTCAAGAATTAAGAGTTAAATAAAAGTAATACTTTACACATAGCTCGATTTTGGACCCAATAGATACAGAGTGATCACCTAAAAAAATTAAATTATTTTTATTTTTTTGATACTTTCAAAATCGTTAGTTTCAAAACTTCCACTTGCGAGGGAAGTTCTAAGTAAAGCCCTTCCCGGATTTTTTGTATTGCGTAAAACCTTTACAAAAATCATCTTTGCAGTGTTTAAATTGGTGTGTAACACTTCCAATATATTGGAGTTATGTCCCAACCTGAATCGATTTTGATGGTTTTTTTTTTTACTTAGAGACGAAACATTTTTTGTCTCAAAATGTGATTTTCTTACGTAAATGGAAATATTTGCTGAAAATAGGAAAATCTATTCAATGAATTTAAAAAAACAATTATTTAATATAATCTACACTATTTCCTGTAAATTCTACATGTTTCTTTTTTCGTTAATAGCTGGTTAACAACAGTTTCATCTTTTGATTTAGGCTACTAAGTTCGTACCAATCAATTCAACCCAAAATGCCACATTGTAGCTAAGTTAACATTTTAATTGTTGGTTCGTTTTTATATTTTGAAGCTTTAAAAATGAAAAATATTTCCGCTTTACCCTCTATAGTTTATTACACCACCCCTATTCCGGGTTTTTTATGTATAATAATTAAATTAAGATATCTACCCTATTTGCTTATTGAACAGAAGTAGTATCAATAATAATATATTTCGCACTTATCTTGTTACTTTCAAATGAATTCTAAATTGACATATCTCATCAATAAATATATGACATTGAAATTATGTCATTTAAATCTTTTTAAATGTACCTCGGCTAGCCAGCTTATTTAGCAATTAAGAACTCTATTTCCTTCTCGGCTGAATGAGTTATTGTTAATATAAATTATATCTTTAGAATTGTATTTTGAATTATCAAACTATTATCAATTTGACCTGCTTTTTAAATCACACTATCTAGTACTTGAAATTGAACCTTCTAATTCAATTATAGTGTATTAATATGTTTGGTTTGACATTACATTTACTAATCAAACTGAAGGTTGTCAAAATATGTAATTAAATTACTTGTTCCAAAAATGTGAAGTTAAACTTTCTTAAAGATAACTAGACCAAAAATAATACAATTTCTAAATATAAAAGCCGAAAATGTTGAGTACTCAAATCAATTCAAATTTGTAAAACTTAATATTCTAAATGTTCTCTAAATCTAAAATACAATGTTTTATTCTAATTTTACCGTACCAAACTGTTATTAAAATACACTAACCTTCTCAAAGATGAACTCGTACCTGAAGTGTGTTTCTATATCAGCTCCAAACTGATCACAGTCGTTAAGCATCTCCTTTAAGATGTCGAAGACCCATAAAAACTCGTTGTAGCTATCGTGACCGTTTAATATTTTGTTAAACGGTAGTGCAGCATGCCACAAACACAAACACTCGCACTAACTGATGACTTAAACACCAATAACCACTTGAAATGGTTTCTATTAATCTACAAATCGCTATGCGAATAATAATTGTGACTCCTTGGTCAGACTTTGATCGTGCAGAAGGCTATTCTTGCTAACACGTACCAAACTTGAATATTATTCTTACAATTAAAGGGATATTAGACCTTTAACGTGACTAATTAGACTGAGACTGCTCAAAATATAGAAACTTTTTCAGTTGCAGTAAACAACCCTCTGGTTACTAATATTTACTGCCACCAGCTATTCACTTACACTTGTTATCCCATGATACTCTTTAGATATCTGGATATTAATTGAAAATAATTAAGCATTCTCACAGCATGCTACATTACAAGTTGTACATATTGTAATGAATGGGCTTGTTATTATTTTTCATATTAATTGATATTTTTCTAGCTACTTAAAATGGCTTGTTTATATATTAGGTAGAAATTTAATTGAATAGCCAGGTATTCTACCCAATAGTTTAACCGTTAAATCTTTTTTTAATCGCCTAGCTCGGTAGAACATGAATAACTCAAATGAGGGTTGGATCTTAACACTTGGATAAAATAATAATTTTACTGAATTGCCATTAAATCCAATACAAACTTATTTAAATGATATTTTTGCGTTACTCCAAATTAAGCTGTATTTATGCTTTGAAATAACCTCAGTTACACTCAATATTCAATAAAATAGCTAATTACAATATATTCAACCAGGTAAGGCTTATCGCTTTGTATTTATTTGTTTGAATGTTATTTTTATCATTTTTATCATCCTTTTGAATGCTCATCTTAAGTACCTGTGATTTGTTCACCACATCAAAGCCGCAGATGTTTTCTTTCTCTGGGCCACGTCCTACCCTACCATTGGGCTATGCAATCTGGAAACCAAGAACCGCAACGAACTTTAAACTAAAAATTATTTACCGATCCTAGATTACCACAACAGCTTTATTTCAACCGCACGGCTGTTACCTTCCTCGAACGTCGTACTCAGTCACATCTTCTGCCAGCGACATCATACATTTGCAGACGTGGTCCACCAATTTCCTCCGCTTGCACTCCACCACGAACCACCTTTCTTACTTATTGCTCATGTATTGTCTCCTGCCATTACCTTCACAAGCCTTAATTTAATTAAAACACCATCTAGCTTGATTACAGGGTTTTATTTAATTAACATATGAAAAACCAGCCTCAACATAAAACGTTTATTTGTTGGATCTATTACTTTTTGGCTTGTTATTTTGATTCTTTTATTATCTAGTAACAGACATATCATGTGTTTTACATTTACTTAATACAAGATTCTGTTTTAATTTTTGTAAATGTACTTCCAACACATTTTAATGATTCTTTTTAGTTCACACTTTTAATCGTTTTCAGGTACCGCCTGCTTTATTTCTTATTTACAGTTACACATTCCTTATGTGATTTATGTGCGAATATTCCTTAAATCGTGCTCACATGCATTTAATTGTCACCGTGTATCTACGTGACTAACATAAGCCTTTTTAAAAAAATGTAGTTAAAAATAAATTTTATCATGTATTAATATTGTTTAACATTAATTTTAAGATCATTTTACAGTACACTTTAGCTTAATAACAATACGTTGTGCTGATTTAAAAGCAATTAATAACATTAATTTCCAGTTACTAGTCTTTCAAATAAAACCTGCATCCAAGTTATAGTCAATCCTGTCTACCTAAACCTAGTTAACTTTTATATTAATATATAATGTATCATTTATTAGACAACTTTTATTTTTACCAGTATCAACGTTTCAATAATTGAACCACAACAAAGTCTGTTATTTTTTTATTTTTTTTTTCTTCTTTTCGGCATCAGCTGCTGAGGCTATTAGCCGTTAGTAACTGGATACTTTAATTTTTTCAGATTATATCTGTTCCATCAGTCCAATTTGTTTTGTGAATTCTAAAATTGCCCTGTGCCCCAATTCTGTTAACGATGTCCCTTCTCGAAAGGTACGAGCTGCTCTGTATCTAGCGCATTCCATTAAAATGTGATGTACTGTTAATGGTACGTTACAGGTAGTACATGACGGTTGATTTTCACCACACAGTAAATACTTGCACGTTAGTTGAGTATGTCCGGTTCGCAGTCTCGTCAAGATAACTTGTTCCCTTCTGGAGATATTAGTGGGGTATTGAAATTGACCCACTTCTGGAAGGAACCTCCTCAGATACGTATTCTGATTGTTCCATACTTCTTGAAACTTGGCTCTGATTTGTTTCCCAACAAATATTTTAACGTCTTTGAGACTGGTAACTTCATATGTGGACGGAATTTGTAGGGTTGCATCCTTCGCAGCTCTATCAGCCTTTTCATTGCCAGTTATGCCAACATGACTAGGAATCCATATGAGTGATAACTGTTTTCCCATTAATCCTATCGTGTTACAAAGAGACCTAATGTCTGTGATTAACGGGTCATGGATACTTCGATTGTTTATAGCTTCGAGAACAGACAGAGAGTCGGTACATATCGCAAAAGCCATCTGGCTCGCGTCCCGACACAGCCGCAACGCGGCATAGATCGCAAACGCTTCACAGAAAAAAATACTGACAATCTGTGGAAGCGAATGCTTCAAAATTTCCTCCCCATATATGACTGCAAACCCAGCCCCTGTGTCCGTTTTTGACCCATCTGTAAATATTAAAATGTGGTTGCTATAATTCTCAAGTAAGTCGAAATAGCACTGCCTGATAGCAGCTGCATTTATTTCTTTCTTAGTGACTTTTATCAGGTCCGTTCGAGTTTCTGGGAGGTTCACAATCCACGGTTCGTAGACCTGTTCTTCGGCCATGTATAATGACTGTTCAGGTATTCCAAGTTCAGTAATGATATTCGCTGATCTCACCGATGACGATTTGCGCCGAGTAGTTTCCGTCGAATAACGAGCAGAGAATGCATTTCCCTTGAACAGGGAAAGTATTCTGTGGTTTGATTGCCTGCTTAAATTCAATCGGTAGCTAGCTATATGTTTTTGACGCCTTAAGCTTAAAGGTTCCAGGCCCGAGTCTGCGTACATGCTTTTTACTGGACATGTGCTAAAAGCTCCTATGGCATATCGTATACCCCGATTATGTACGACATCTAATGGAATTAACCGGCTCGGCTTTGCAGAGGAGTACGCCACGCATCCATAGTCGATCTTTGACAGCACTAAACTTTTATGAAGCATCAGTAACGTCTTTCTGTCCGCTCCCCATTTTGTGTGAGCTAATCCTTTGATTATGTTCAAGTTTCTTTTGCATGAAGAGGCAAGGTTGTCAATGTGTGCCTTCCACGTGAGTTTCTTATCAAACAAGACTCCCAAATATCTGAACGAGTCGACGTTTTCAATGGGATGACCTTCTAGAGTAAACTTTGGTGTTGTAAGGCAGGTAGATCGTTTTCTGCAGAAGTGTATTGATTTTGTTTTGTCTATGGATATTGAAAAGTTACGATCCTTTAAGACATTTGAGATATTTGTTAGGCCTGATTGCAAGGCTTCTTTAATTACATCTGTAGAAGTACCTATTTTGAGAAGGACAATGTCGTCTGCATATGCGCAGTAACATAGGGAAGAGTCGATTGATGACAATACTGAGTTGATAGCAATTAAAAATAGGGTGGCACTGAGGGGCGAGCCTTGAGGTGTGCCGTTTTTAAGCTGATATGTATCTGACAGTACATTACCGATTCTAACATTCATAGTACGGTTGTCTAGGAATCGTTGCACAAATATCGGCAAGTTTCCTCTAAATCCCCACTCATACAGCTGGCGAAGTATGTCGGCATGTCGCACCGTGTTAAAGGCATTCTTTATATCAATGAATATAGCCGAAGCATGTAAATTATACAGAAAACAATTGTTGAGTGCATTTTCGATTAAGACTATTGCATCTGTAGGTGAGTGGTTCTTTCTAAAGCCAAATTGGTAAGATGCTAATAAATCCTTCTGTTCCAGAACCCAACTCAGTCTATTGTTAACCATGCGTTCTAATAGTTTCCCAATACAGCTCGATAGTGAGACTGGTCTGTAGTGCGACGGCTCAGAGGGGTTTTGTATCTTTGGGAGTGGGATAACAATCGCAGTCTTCCATGAGTCCGGAAATCTACCACCCTCCCAAACCTCGTTTAGACTTTCCAGAAGACGTATTTTGACTTCCTGAGGTAAATGTTTTATGAAATCAATGGCTAAATGATCGGGACCTGGGGTGCCACTTTTGCTTTTGTTAATTGCATAGTCAAACTCATCTAGGGTAAAAGAAACATTATAAGGAAGGCTGTCAAATGTTTCGAACGTTATATGGTCTATAGAGACTGCTGTGCTGATTTCTGAGTTGCAGGATTCCGCAAACGAAGTACCTAATGCATCTGCAATGTCTTTATGGTTCGTTACCATTCTGTCACCTATAGATAGTAACGGAGCAGAAAGCGGTAGAGAGATTCCTCTGATAGCTCTCACTTTCGTCCAAATTTCATTCACAGGAGTAGCCGAACTAATAGATACGTATTTTTTCCATGAGTCTTTTTTGGCGTTTATAATGATTCTGCGACAGATCGCTCTTTTCCGTTTGAATGTAATCAAATTTTCAAGAGTAGGATGCCGTTTAAATACTTGTAGCCCGTGTTTCTTTTCTTTTACTGCGACTTTTACTTCGTTATTCCACCATGGAACTGGCCGTTTGCACATATATCCTGACGGTCGTTTTGGAACACATTCCTTTGCTACATCATGAATTAAGGTTGTAATATCGCTTATTGGAGTATGGTGAGCACACTGAAATGAACCCAATAATAGTTCCTCAAATCGGTTCCAGTCAGCATCCCGAATCAACCATTTTTCAGGCAGATAAAAATTGCTAACCTGAGGCTGAGGAATCCTTAATACAAGAGGAAAGTGGTCGCTATGATGTAGATCAGAGTCTACACCCCAAACTACGTTGGATAATAATGATGATGAACAAAGTGATAGATCTATCGCCGAGAACGTGCCATGTGCGGAGGAGAAATGCGTGTGGGAGCCATTATTTAAAAGCCCTATGTCATCGGTTTCCAAGAGCCCTTCCACAATACGACCTGCAGCATCAGTATGTGTAGAGCCCCATAAGGTGTTCGCTGCATTGAAATCGCCTAAGAGTAGGAATGGACGTGGAAGTTCAGCTATTAAAGCTTGCAGATCTTCAATCGTATAATCCATCGTTGGCAAATATAGAGAACATATAGTTATTTTGATAGGAAATTCCATTTTCACTGCTACAGCCTGCAGGCTGGTGGCAAGGGGAAGTTTGGAGGCACGACTGTTATTACGGGTGAGTATGGCCACTCCGCCGTGAGCTATTCTACCACCCTCAGCATTTTTTTGGTAGATATTATAGTTTTTAATAGTGGCACTTTTTGGACCGTAGAATCGCGATTCTTGAATACACAGGCAAAGCGGTGCATATTGATTGATTAGAAGACTAACATCTGCAAGTTTGTTGAAGAAGCCATTACAGTTCCATTGCAAAATGTTGCAGTATTGATCCTGGTTGTATGTCAATCCATTACTAGACGTTACGTTGTTTCTATTTTCTCGAGATGTGGACGCAATATTATCATTGTTAGTATGCTGTATTGGGTTATCCATTATTGTGGTAGTTATTAAAGTTAAGTGAAAAATAAATTTATATAAATGTAAGTCTAGTGAAAGAGTTATTTAGATTACTGTATTTTATTGGGCAGTCATCGTGGATTATTCACAGTATATAGAAGTTTTTATTATTTAAAAATTGGCTTTCGGGGCTTCCCTTTAGGCCATCCTTTTTTTTTCTTATTTTTGATTTCCTTTATTACCATTTGGTCAATAGATTCGAGGCTAGTTTGATTGCCTTCAACGTCATTGCCCGCTGTAGTTTGGGCGTCGACGTTGGCTGATGTAGATAAACTTCGTTTACGTTTTTCAACTATAACCTCTGCATCCATGGCAATATTGGAAGATGCAGTTGTGCCTATAGGCGAATTCAATTTGGTTTCTACACTAGAGGAATCACCAGAGTTTGTGGTAGTTATTATTAAAGTCTCTACATTATTTGACGTCTGAGAGACGGATGGAGTAAGATTTGACACAGGTCTGTCCCTGTCGCTCTTATCAGTACCCGTTCCCGCTATAGTGCTTACGGGTCTCAGAATAGTTGAGGACGCAGGCGTTTGTTCAAATATACATGTTTTTAATGCACTGACTAAAAGTGGAATTAATTCATTTGTGAGGGCCTTGATGTCAATTTTTGTTGACTGTGATGACGACGCAACTTTACTATATGAGATATTCGGGGATGGTGTGGTGCCAACTATTTTCTTTCTTGCTTCAAAGTAGGTTATCTTTTCTCTAATTTTTAATTCCTGTATAGCAACTTCTTGTTTGTATATATTGCATTCTGAAGATCTAGCGGAGTGCGGGCCTTCGCAGTTTACGCATGTCGCAGGATCGACGCAAGCTGACCCTGGATGTGGAGGCTTTCCGCAATCACATACTTGCGTTCGGGAACATCTCAATGACGTGTGTCCATACCTCTGACAACGAAAGCATCGCATTGGAGGTGGAATATACTGTCGAACGGGTAGCGAGTAGAAAGCAATGTATATTCGTTTCGGCAATGTTGGCGAATCAAAAGTGAAGATGTGATTAGCAGTTTCCTGCAACTTCCCTTCCCTTCTTGCTAGAATACGCTTCACTTCAATAACTCCCTGACTCTTTACTTCCGTCAATATTTCATCAACTGAACAGTTTAAAAGGTCCCTGCAGTTTATTACTCCCTTTGAATAATTTAGCGTTCGATGCGCTAATACTTCTACCTCGAAATCACACATGCGTTTGGTTGCTAATAACTTCCGTGCTTGAGCAGCCGAAACTGTCTCAATCAACAGTCCTTCTCTCGTTTTATTTATGGATTTACATTGACCAACTAAACCAGACAACGATTTTGCTATAAGAAAAGGATTAACTTTTTCGAAGTCTCCTTCCAACCTTTTCACGACCAAGAACCGGGGGATAACCGCCTTTTCCTGGTTCGGTGATGCGTTTTGGAGTGTAGGAAGTCCCATATCTCCGCCCATGTTTTGAGAGGTGGACGCCTCTACTGGATGTGAGTTATCCATGAAAACTGAATCAGGTTAAAGAGGCTGACCCAAAACTGGGTCTAAGGAGTATAAGAAAGATTTAGGCCAAAAGCTTCTAAAAATGCGTAGGGACGCTAAAGAGTATACAATAAGGACCAGTCAATATTTGCGCTAGTGCGTTCGCACAGAACGGCCTCAGAATCCTCCGTAGCAGGGTCCGCGCTGGTACGGAGCTGATTGTCCATGCCCTCCGAACAACAGAGCCGCGGACTTCTAGCTCCAACCCTTTCAAGCTTCGGCTGGCCAGACCTACCATCCCATGCCGAAATCCGGGTCTACGGCGACATGGGTACGCTTCAAAAAGAGAAGGACAGCGAAGAACCACGACACCTTCATGAACGAAGGGGTTCACAACCAGGTAGTCTAAATACTTACTGCGTAGACTACTCTCACCAGCAAGGATTTTTTATCGAGGTTTTCTCCTCAAGTCCTTTTAGTCGCCTTTTACGACAGGCAGGACATACCGTGGTTGTATTCTAACCCCCAACCACAGGGGTATCTGTTATTTTTATTTAATTATTTAAATCTAAAATTCTCAAGTACTAAGAATAGTTTCGGACTACAATACTATAGCAATTTAATTATGAAATTAAGCCATTTCATTTATCTGTTATATCATTTTCAACTTGGCAAACCTAGAGCGAGATATTAGTTGAATTCTTTCTCAGCAGATTTGTTTTATGTTGAATAGAATATTTTAGACATTTCGAGAATAGCAGTAGCTTTTTCTCGGTTTCGCTTACGATTTAAGAAATAATAGGCGACAAGGAATAACTAATGATAAAAACTATAAAAATTCAGCAACATCGAATTAATATTGTCTTACGTCCTAACGCTATATTTCCAATTGCTTGTTTTCCTCCTACTTCATACACCCTTGTTAGCCGAATTTTTTTAGTTTTTCCAAACTAGTCACCTGAAATTTCTTGGTTTTCTCTTTCAAAGTTTGATATTCAACTTCAATTACAGAAGTATAGTTTATTATTAGATAACAAATACAAGAAGTAAAACATTTTACCGTTCTTGCGTTGTTTTTTGCAAAAAGTTTCATTTGAAACATAAACGTCTTGAGATGATTAGTTCTTCGTAATTCAATTTACTGACTGTTGTTTGGCAAAACTAATCTGAAATAGAATATGTGCAAAGTTATAGGAATATTATAGATTCTTCGTGACCATAACCATCTGTTACAGGGAAATCCCCATTTACAACATGCAACAAGCTTGAAGGTTGCTCGACTAGCTTACTGGATGGGTGAATCGTATTCTATAAAACCAGAGGCTAGCGCGCGATATTCAAAACAATGAAACCTGGAGAGATACGAAGACACATTTTTGTTATTTTTTTGGGCGCCACTTAGTGTTCGTCAGCCAGTGATGTAATGGGGTATTTCACTCAGAAATCCTCCCTCGGCGTCTGGATATGTGAGTGCTCAGTGCACAGATTTACCTACCTTGCTTCATGACTTTTCTGAAAAGGATATTATGTCACGTCAGTGAAAATGCGCACTTTATTTTGCTTTACAAGATATCAAACATTGTGCCATCTGAGACGGCTATATTATGGAACACATCAAAATAAATACATATCTCGCCAGGCACAACTGCAAATACTGAGATCTGCAATAAATCAACCTTAATCTACCTACACACGTTGTATACAACAAATGGATACAAGCTACGACAAGTCAGTTTTAATAGCTTAGTGATAAGTCAGCCACCGATTACAAATAGCGAACGGCACATTCCTGGATTCTGTCCCCCCTCGCGCTACCAGCCGTCCGCGTGAGGAAGTGGGACGCATTGTTTCTCTCTCCCGACATAAATCCAGTGGCAGCCGCAATCGTTTAAACTCACCCGTCGTATAAGTGTCCTTGTATATTTGCGTCCATGTAACTTCGACGCCCAAGTTGAAGAACCCGTTTTGCCCGCCCCCTTTGACATCCGTTAGTCGTTGATTGAAACGTAATTTTAGGTTTCTTTCATTTTGTACATATTCTGCTTTATAAAGTTTCTCCTAAATTAATCGAACCCTTTTAAGTTATAAAATTCAATATGTTGCAGAGTAAAGCTACGTCTTACTTTATTTCTTCTTACTCGTCAGTTATAAGTCTCTTGCATATACGAGTATTTCCATATTTCTCAATTTTATGCCACGTTGTCCCAGTTAAGGTAACTTATTATTGGTAGATCGCTTCCTCATACCTGATGTGAACTTGTCAAGCGTATCTGAGCCAATTATGCGGGTTGTCGCTACACTTGCATCGATACGTTTTTTATTTATCGCGCTCCAGCCCACCTTGGCCTCACTCTCTACATGCATCTTTCAAGCTGTTCGCCCGCAGAAAAATTCGTGGTCGACCTTGGCCTAATTTACAGGCGGCTTATTAAAAATTTGCTTGGACATAATTGGTGTTCTTTTAGAATGTTCACTAGCATACTGCGGATTTATATAGGTCGTACTTGTCGAAGATTATTGAGTTTGGATTGTCCAACGGGCTAGTCTCGGATTCAAGCAGCGCTGCAGTTTGAATTGCCAAACTGGAAGCTTTCTCTTCTACTTCTTCTTTAATTGGCCATTTTCTACCTGCTGGATATAGGCCTCCCTCATGTTTTTCCAACTTTCTCGGTTTTGTGAAAGCTTTAATTTCTTAGTTTTTGGAAGTCAACCTTGCCACCGTGAAATGTGAGATTTGTTAGCTGGTATTAGCTGCGGAATTAGAAGTTCTTACTGAGTTCTTCCGTCTTGGTTGCCAAATACCCGCTACATTTTGCTTCGTCAACGCCGCCTTGCGGTTCTGGCAGTAATAACACACGATCTTGTATTGAGCAAGGTAAAATAAATTTGTCTAATTGTTCTCGCTCTGTAAACTTCAAACTAACCAATCTTTTGTTCAGAAATCACTGATACATTTACTGGAACACTTTGAACCCTTACACGTATGTGGTGGCATGATATAAGTTACTGGTTTGAAAAATCACTGTAAAGCTGTAATAAGCATACTTTGCTCTCATGTGTCAACCTTGTAATTTCGTATGCTACGATTTGCTTGCTTGCTACTTCCTTGTAATTAGCATACCTTGTTGTGCCTTTTAGCTACTCCTTTGTAATTCGGCGTTAATTAAAATAAAACCTCTGTAATGTGTGGTTACAATAGATTGCGCCGCGTTTGAACTTTTCGACCCATGATATAAACTACCTCCTGGAAGCTATACGAGTGCTGATCCTGAAATTATGTAACCTCATGTATTGTCTGTATTGTCGTTAACTAATGTAAACCTTGTTCATGCTTATTAATATTTAGTGTATGGCTAATGCAAGCTATTAAGGTATTGTTTTCTTTTGAAGTCTGCTCAGGTCGTAGCGAGTCGGCTGCGTATGGTACCTTAGTGAATTTAAGGGATTTCACAAGCTGATGGATTTATCGTTGTATAAAGGCTTTTTGGCGCATCCTGGTAATTTTGAATACCTTTTACTATTAACAGAAAAACAACCGCACGTCTTCTTTACTGTTGTAGTCGGCCGTTAGGTATCTCCTTGTAGCCTGAACGATCGTTTGGTACAATTTAAGTCAACACTTTTATGCATAGCAACGCATAGTTTCATTTTGCACAACATCTCACATGATTTTTAATATTTTAATATCAGAATTTTTAGGCATTGTTTTATGTACGTGAAGAAATAGCATGTGCACCGACCTCGGCGCGTTTTTAATCTCAGCTTTGCCTCTATTAAAAAGCTCAAGCATTGCAGGAAAAACTTTTTTTTCAACTTCTACAGTATACCGACTACCCTAAAACTAATATTCATCTAAATTTTTCGTGTCTTCTATCTATGGGAAATTAGGTGGTGAGATTTATTTATCTAATACCTCGTCTAAAACATATCGCAATAATATTTTGGGTTTTTTAGTTAACCTCAATTAATTAAGTATTTCGTAGATTTTATTTTATTAGTCTTCGTTTTCATCATATGTAAGTTATTTAGAAAATTATCTTTCATTATTTTCATTTCTTTGCTAGTGTTATTGTTCCTTTACAGCCATATACTTACTAGGTTATGCTTAATCTGTATTTGTTATTTTCTGAATTGATGTTTTGCGTTGGAAATAAAACACGTTATAATTTAAAACAAACTGATTCAGTCTTTAACTTATTTGTTTAATAAATATTATATATGCGTCGGTGTGAAATTGGAACACACATGTATTGAAAAGTAGAGTTGGCTTACTCTAAGATGGGGATTGGTACGTCATCATTACCATGCCCAGTGGTTTGGCGATTATCTCAATGGGCCATGGTTACTTAGCAAATGCATATTCTTAGACCGGTGTGAAGATGGCAGCCAGAAGGTAGCAGCCAAAAGTGACGAACATTGCCGAAGAGCTCATAGATATACAAAAAATTATAGAGAATGAAACTAATACCACATTCAACTCAATTAAGGAATTTTCGAACCGAATAAAGCTTTTTAGGTGCTACACATGAGAAATGCCGGCGCATAAAAAGATACTTCACATATCGGGCAAAATAAATAATAATTTTTCAGCTCGAATGCTACACATTGACCCCTAAAGAAACTTTGCTAAAAACCTGCCCTCTATATACCGAACAAATGGGCTTAAACCGAATTTAATTGCCGTACTCCACATAGCGGGTAAACTACCCCCGCCTAAATACAATTAGAATTTTGCTGCTCGGATACTACACATAGAACTCGAACGAAACTTTGCTAAAAACATACCCTGTATATACCGAATAAAAGGGCCCAAACAGATTTTAGTTGCCGTCCTCCACATAGCGGGTAAACCACCCCCGCCTAAACAAAATTAGAATTTTGCAGCTCGGATACTGCACATAGAACTCGAACGAAACTTTGCTAAAAACATGCCCTATATGTACCGAATAAAAGGGCCCAAATAGATTTTAGTTGCCGTACTCCACATAGCGGGTAAACCACCCCCGCCTAAATAAAATTATAATTTTGCAGCCCGGATACTACACATAGAACTCGAACGAAACTTTGCTAAAAACACACCCTATATATACGGAATAAAAGGGCCCAAAATTCTAATTTTATTTAGGCGGGGGTGGTTTACCCGCTATGTGGAGTACGGCAACTAAATTCTATTTGGGCTCTTTTATTCGGTATATATAGGGTATGTTTTTAGAAAAGTTTCGTTCGAGTTCTATGTGCAGTATCCGAGCTGCAAAATTCTAATTTTATTTAGGCGGGGGTGGTTTACCCGTTATTTAGAGTACGGCAACTAAAATCTGTTTGTTCCCTTTTATTCGGTATATATAGGGTATGTTTTTAGCAAAGTATTGTTCGAGTTCTATGTGTAGTATCCGAGCTGCAAAATTATAATTTTATTTAGGCGGGGGTGGTTTACCCGCTATGTGGAGTACGGCAACTAAAATCTGTTTGGGCTCTTTTATTCGGTATATATAGGGTATGTTTTTAGCAAAGTATAGTTCGAGTTCTATGTGTAGTATCCGTGCTGCAAAATTCTAATTTTGTTTAGGCGGGGGTGGTTTACCCGCTATGTGGGGTGCGGCAACTAAAATCTGTTTGGGCCCTTTTATTCGGTATATATAGGGTATATTTTTAGCAAAGTTTCGTTCGAGTTCTATGTGTAGTATCCGAGCTGCAAAATTCTAATTTTATTTAGGCGGGGGTGGTTTACCCGCTATGTGGAGTACGGCAACTAAAATCTGTTTGTTCCCTTTTATTCGGTATATATAGGGTATGTTTTTAGCAAAGTTTCGTTCGAGTGCTATGTGTAGTATCCGAGCTGCAAAATTCTAATTTTATTTAGGCGGGGGTGGTTTACCCGCTATGTGGAGTACGGCAACTAAAATCTGTTTGGGCCCTTTTATTCGGTATATATAGGATATGTTTTTAGCAAAGTATAGTTCGAGTTCTATGTGTAGTATCCGAGCTGCAAAATTCTAATTTTATTTAGGCGGGGGTGGTTTGCCCGCTATGTGGAGTACGGCAACTAAAATCTGTTTGGGCCCTTTTATTCGGTATATATAGGGTATGTTTTTAGCAAAGTTTCGTTCGAGTTCTATATGCAGTATTCGAGCTGCAAAATTTTAATTTTATTTAGGCGGGGGTAGTTTACCCGCTATGTGGAGTACGGCAATTAAATTCGGTTTGGGCCCATTTGTTCGGTATATAGAGGGCAGGTTTTTAGAAAAGTTTCTTTCGGGGTCTATGTGTAGCATTCGAGCTGAAAAATTATTATTTATTTTGCCCGAAATGTGAAGTATCTTTTTATGCGCCGGCATTTCTCATGTGTAGCACCTAAAAAGCTTTAATCGGTTTGCAAATTCCTTAATTGAGTTGAACGTGGCGTTAGTTTCTTTCTCAATAATTTTTTGTATATCTATAAGCTCTTCGGCAATGTTCGTCACTTTTGGCTGTTACCTTCTGGCTGCCATCTTCACACCGGTTATTCTTAGAAAGGCTTCCTGTTACCCGGGGCTTTAGTTGCTTATAGTTTTGCTCATTTGCGTTTCATTTTATTAAAAATGTCAACAAAAAAGATTGGTGTTAAGAGAAAGACGATTAAAAGTCAAGGACGCGAAATTAAAGATGAATGTGAAAACGGGCTGCAAATACCTCTTGCGAATTATCTGTAAGCATATCTATTATTTATTCATAATTTATACGCAATTTATAAATTATTAAAACGGTTAATGGTTGCAACAGGAATTGGGAAAAATAGTTATCAAAACATAGCAAATGAAAGAAGACGTGTTAATTACAATACCGCATCTTCCGAAGAAAAATCAGATTTAGGTGTAGGGCCATTGCTAATGTCCGATTCTAAATAACCATTTTTTAAGACATACTTTACAATGTAGTATATAGTACATATATGAATAATAATTTTGTTTTTCTTGTTCACTGTTATAAATTCTGATCCCAAATATTGTGGACGTCACTGTCAACTCTTGGGGAGCGTGACGGAACAAAAACGAATTTCAGGTTTTTGGTGGAATTGAGTCGTACCTATGCCTTTTCCAAATTAGTGGAGACCACATCACCTTTTGTCTTTCGCTTTTTGGTTACTTGTGAAATAAAGATGCTATCCGGGCATCACTCGCCTGATGTAAACCCACTCTGCTCCTCACTTATACGAGCCATATCTTCTCTTAAATTGTTTCTATATGTCCTACTTTAAGCACCCGTCAGACATACTTCTCAAATTATTTGTGGGTTTCTATATCCTTTTTTAATACTAAATGAGGTTTTATACTCTGAAGAGATAAGTCAGTGTTTTACATATTTATATATTATTTATATTTATCATTTTTCAACGTATTTTTTCCATATTTATTTATTTATTACACGATGACTTTATACATTGCATAACAAACACGTATTCACTTATTTTTAATTAAAGTATGATGCATTAGTGCGCTAGATATCTATTGTGTGGAAAGATAGTCAAACAAAACCTGATGTGATCATCTAATAGTCTTTGATGTTTCGGTTCCCGTTTCAACATAATGTCGGTATCAGTCTGATACACTTTTTGCTATTGACATAGCTGAGATAGCTTGAGACCGCGGCAGCTTTGTTCGCTTGTGATCTTACCTCTTGGTTGGTGTTTCTGTTACGGGGTATTTCAACTTTCCAATATCTGTAGCCCATGACTTAAGTAACGAATTTATTACTAAGACACTTGCAACATATTAGCTTTTCAAAAATTATTATCGACTTCGTCTTTTCCACCGACCTCTTCCTCCTAGCACAGAATTGTAAGCTGATGATTTTATTAAAAGTTATATTATACGCGGTAATACTGATACTGTCTCTAATGCCGTGTTATCTAGGTAGCTCTGGAATGTAAGTTCTTTTGCTTGTAGTATGACGTTTTCATACATATTTAGTTCTTTGTTATTTTTTCGAGTCTTTTTAAATATGGGGATAGTTATATAGTATACTACCTGATCTTTGCTAAGGTTGTGATTTTTTGTGCAAGCTTTTAATTTCCTATTTTCTCATTTTCTATTTCTGAGATTTTTTATCTACTTCTTCTAAGGAAACTTCTGCACTAATCGGAGATTGATTGGGAAACGCAAATCACGTTCAGTATTGTATTACAACGTCTATCACAGCTCATCCCCAAGCATAGTCTTCTAAAAACCGGACAGTACCGAACCTGCAAACAGAAACCGTATTAAGTTTATGAATGTCCTAGAAACATGTTTAAATATTGCTTTCCGTAGTAATAAAAGAATTCGTTTTGCTAAAAGGGATTTCTCGAGGAATAATTTACATATTTAGCCCGTTAGACATTTTACAGCATCTATGCCAACATAGCAATCATCTAAGCTCGACAACCTTTGCTGACAAGCTGAGTATCATAATCATAACTCTATAATAAAATAGAAAAATTCCAAAGGTCAAACATTTCAGCTCGTGGTCTATGTGCAGTTACCATTTTGGGCGTGGTCTTGATATTAGCAGCGTTGCCAGACCTGGTACAATTCTACGAATCTGGTACATTATGAAACCGTTTCTACAAAAGTATATTTTTAAAATATTTCTGGTACATTTTCATCCTCATTTATTAGACGAAACTGTCAAAAATAAATTAGCAGATCAGCCAGGCAAAGCGGAATTGGCAGACAAAATACGGCGTCAATCTTATTTATTTCGTACAGTATCCTCATTTAATACAGTATCCTCATTTAATACTAGGAAACTGGAAACTGCAAGTAAAGCAAGAGAATAAATTTTCGCAGAAGTGTATTATAAATAAACATTAATACTACAAACATAGTGTTTAGTGTTATGTTGTTTTCCTTTAATTATTGTACAATATTTTGAGGACGTCTGACAACACTGTTATTACACGCACAAGGAGGCTGTGAACAGTTAACATCATCATTATTGCTGACGCCATAACCTGCCTTCTCGTTTACGTGCAATTTGTTTGTGTTATTAAACTGTAAAAGGCTTTACGCAAAACTTCCCTCGTCGTTTGTCGTTTACGTTTGTGATGGCAGAGTATCGCTACGGTGGGTACAAGATGTGTGCATCGCCTTTGTGCAATAACAGTGCAATCGTAAATGCAGAAGTTTGCTATTTTCGGTTCCCGAAAGACTGCCAAAGGTAAGTTGTTATATTGGAGCGTTATTATATAGTACCTTTGTATATTTATTTATGTATGCACTTATATAAATCCCGGAAACACTAAAAAAGGCTATTTTTTAAGATGTTTGATCTGGATTACTTACTGCGGTTTGGAAGAATCCAAATAAACTTCCTGTATAAATTGGTACGATTATAGGCTGTGTAGCGCACATTTTGAAGAATCAATGTTCTCCAGTCTGCTTAAAAATCGCCTGAAGAAAACAGCAATTCCAACATTGTTTGGTGATTTAAATTTAGGTTTGTACATATTCAATACTGTTATATATCGTTTACCATAATAAACAATTAGCAAATTGACTATCGATTTATCGTTTAATACAAAATAATTTTAGGTGCTTTATGTCAAACACCACGGCCTCCATCAGCGTCAACGGCAACATTGTTCCCAACATTAACTCGTGAATCTGTGAGTTATTCTTCAGGTAATAACAAATAGTCATAAAATATAGTTGATTGTTAATCACATCATATTTTACAGGTGCGTTATTTGATACGAATGCAACACCTACTTTTCTTAGATCGGCTAATCCTGCAAATGTTTCTGCAGGGTTCGAACCCCTACCATCAACATCTACGGCCGAGGTTTGTAAACATGTGAGTTGTTCTTCAGGTAATAACGAATAGTCATAAAATATTGTTGTTTGTTAATCACATAATATTTTACAGGTGCGTTATTTGAAACGAATACAACACCTACTATTCTTAGATCGTCTAATCCTGCAAATGTTTTTGCACGTTTCGAACCCCTGCAATCAACATCTACGGCCGAGGTTTGTAAACATTTGTATGTAAAGCTTCTATGACACGACGCTACATTTTACGCATTTTATAAAAAAAATATTAAGCATTGTTTCATACAGAAAATTGGCTGCTACATTTTGCGCTGACTTTTTATGTAGAGTCGTGTGCAAATAAATCTGGAACAATGGTTTTTTTATATGTAAATTGAGTTAAGATTTGAAGCATATCTCCATGGATTTCCTGCTATCAGAAAGAGTTACGTTAAATTTTGACACGTAAATGAAAATGTAGCTCTTTCTGGTAGCAGAAAATCCATGGAGATATTCTTCAATTCTCAACTCAACCTACATATGAAAAAACCATTGTCCCAGATTTATTTGCATACGACTGTACATTATTTAGAAGTTGTTCTACATTTTCTGGTAAATATGCGTGTAAAAATGTGCAGAAGTATCGTAATCAAACTAAACTGCAGAGCATGACGCGAAATGAAAACATAAACATAACCTGCATTTTATTAGCATTGTGTAACTTCCTGATTAATAATTAATACATAGTAGCTGGCTGAGGTTAATGTTAAAACATGTTAAGGACGAATTAGCAGCTATTTACAGTTGAAACGCCCTCCTGCGGTGAAAGAACTGGTCAAAATTGTGAGGTAGAAATATATTTCAGCACTTAGTGCCTTCTTCAGTCTACATATATAAACAGGTTAAAAAAACAACACGTTAAAATCTTGCATATTTATAAAAAGACAGTTTTTACGGTGAAAATATCATTTTCCTCCTTACTTATGTATTAAAATCGTTGATTAAGAAAACACAAAGAGGCTACTGCTAAAAAGGGATGATTATCTGGTGTTTTAATCAAAGATCAAAAGGAAAATTTGTTACGGTCTTGAACTGACTTTACGACACCGCACCGGCTCATACATAAACGAAACGGCCGGCGCGTGCCGTAATGGACGAAATCGGCACGAAAGTTCTCCGAGGTCGCTACCCAGCCGCAACAAGATAAGCCGGCTAGACTTTCAGTGGAGTTGGGCGGGTTCTTAACGAGATTATCTAAGGGTAACGGCCAGAGGGTCGGTAAATAACGGTAAAATAAAGAGGGCCTGTCTTAACCCGAATAACCGGGCCTGGGCGGTTAGACGGGGGCGAGGCGAATTTAAGACACTCCGTCGATAGGGGTACTCGTGAATTATAAACTCACACAACGATTTCGTGATGGCAAAAATACTTAGATCATGAAGTGGGGCTCTTTCAGCCACGGCAATGTCACCACCAAGCTTACCTGCACGCTCTGCTCTCACTGGCCCCACCGTACATTCTCAATGATGGGTGCACGCTCAAACAGAACATGCACAAATCGACCAAGAATAAAGCGTCTCTTAATTAGATAAGCGTCTATTATTTAATTCTTAGATTGGGGCAGCAAAGCGTGCCGCAAACATTGCGTTAATTCTTATGAATAAGCATCAGCTGATGGGCGCACTACTGTTACTAAACAACACCCATAACTGTACAAAATCAAGAGCAGTTTGACATATGAGTCCCACAAAGGGAACGTTTGTTCATAAAAATCGAGTTACGCAACAGCAAAGGCGACGCGAACAGCGTAGCTGTCGGCAGAATCCGGCGCCGCAAAGAGATGCAGCGAATTAGTTAGAAGCCCAATTCGCAAGGCAAAAAGGGGCCGCGTTACTGAGATATATTTGGCCGAAAAGGGGGCTTACATAGCCTAACGCCCGCAGGCGAATTTAGAATATGACACAGCTGGTGCTACGCCGCCCAAGCGATTGATAACTTCGTGTAATACTCAACGAGCCGAACACGACGCCTTTGCTAACATACGAAAGGTCTCGCACAAAACTTGGCGAATATGGCACCGCCCTAGTAAGAAGTGATCTGGCTCACATGATAATTTGGGCAAACACAGCAAAGCCCAAGTGAGGGAAGTGATTAGATTAACAAACGAGCGACGCCACTTCGCGACAACAATTTAAGATGCGAAGGGTACATTTTTAACGGTGCACATGATTTCACATCAAGTTCGCCCACATGTAATTTTACTGCAACCAAACTGGCAATGCCGCCTTACAGCACGTATGCCAAGAGTTGTATGCAGTATGCATGGCTCTGCATAATGGGTTGCCTACAAGTTGTTACGTGATAAAAAACTCAGCCTGTATAGCATACATTAGCCTCCATCTTTTCGAACATCTAAAAGTGGTAGATACGAAGGTGGTGCATAGTACTAAAATATTTTTGATTCTACAGGGTGGCTCAAAAAGAATGGCCAACCAAACTCTTTTTATGAAACAAGGTTAAATATAATGCCTAACATCACAAATTATTAACAAGTTCAAATCTTTTATTCTAAAATTAAACAAGTATTGTGGTTTTAATATCTTTATTAATACATTTTACAACCACCTTAAATCGGAAGCTAATGATATATGATCTGACGGAGAAACAATACTAGGCAGGGCTGTATGCTCTTCCAGTTCTTCATTACTGGGTAAAGGAATGACTTGAACTACATCAAGTTTGCTTTTATCATAATATATATAATCTAAACACCCTGCAAAAACCGAAGTAAAATTGGTAAACTGAGGAGTTCCACATGCACTTGCTAACGGGACGGGTTGGTTTAGACTTAAATTTTTAACGGCTTCCTCCTTGTCTATAAATTTAAAAGGAAATTTGATACAAAAAATGAGCATGCAAATGCAAAAACTTACTACTTTCCCAGTCTATACAGCTCTCAGAAACAGATCCCGTTGTGTACAACTGATAAATTCCACATTCGGGTACGCTGTTGAAGTCACCGCAAAAAATGAGCGATATTCTTTTGCCCGTCTGTAAATGTAAAATGTACAAATTTACTTTAATACTTTGTTTTACATATTTACAGACACAAGCTTATAGAAATTTTCTGTAAATAAGTTATTTTCTAATTGCTAATAAGTGTAATAAAATAAAACAGATCAATCAAAATTCTGATCGTTACCTTCAATTTTAGCTTGTCAATAACATCAAGAACGTATCGAATGGCCAGCCCACCCTGAAGAAGCCGTATGTGGTCTGCATCAGGATGGGAGTACAAGTGGGTGTTGGCCACCATGACAATTTCGTCGTGTTCTAATGACTCTAAAGCAACTGTCTGGACGGCTGTGGTTCCCTGTAAAACTCGTTCTGCTAATTTTTCATTCTGCAAAACCTTCTCCCAAATATCCGCAAATATCGGGTTTTTGTTTATTTCTTCGCCAATGATTATCCAGTTGGTTTCTAAAAATCTGAAATTGCAAATTAGCGGAAGAATTCTTATTAAGAAAAATATTACCTAAATCTCTTTTGGTTGAAAATACACGCCAATCCTTCAGCTACTCTTCCCCCTTTTAATTGGAAAATGGTGAAATAATTTAGGCTGCTGAAGACAGGTTCTATGTCATACAAATATACCTTTTTGTCTACTTCTTGTAAGCATATGATATCAGCGTTGTAACCTACAATGATTTTTTAAGATAAAATCGTAAAATATTATTATTGTTTGCAATTACCTATAAGTTCCTTTAAAATTAACGGTTTTCTATAGTCTATGCTTAGAGCATAAGGAGGACAGTACGGATGTAAACTGGTTCTTGTAAAATCTGAATCACAGTATAAATCGGCTAAAATATTATACGAAACGACTCTAAACCTGCAACAGTAAAATTATTTTAAAAGTTTATTCTTAAAAAGCTCATTATGTACTCTTTGCATGTTGCCCTTTCTTTTGTAAACTGATGCCTAGTTTCAAAAGGACAATATCCTGGACTCGCTTCCACTTTAACATCGGAAACGGCTTCAGCAACAGGTCCTACAGCTTTTTCATTCTTAGGAGCGCAACTAATTTTCAAATAGGCATTAATGTCGTCATTTGTGGGTATATATACAAAGCCACTGCCGACAAAAGTCCATTTAACTTTATCGTGTGACTTATACCACTCGAATTCTGAGAAACTTTTCTCTGTAAACATGGTTTCAAATTTGGCTGGGTATACAGGAAAATTTGACAAGATTGACTTTGGTAGCGCTATTCCATCAATCCACGGTGAATTTATAATCACCTTATATTCTTTCTCGAACAACTTCAACACCACATTGTTCTCTTCATTGCAGAACAACTGCTCGCATGTTGTGTCGCCGTTTACGGAAGCACCGTTTAAACTGAGCTGCAAACTGACCTCTAAACTTTCGCCTGTATTTGTCCCGTCTTTTTTCTTCTTGTTCTTTTTATTAACAGCTTTTTCCACGTTTGCGGCCACCCTGCTTAGAAACACACTAACGTTTTCTTTCATTTGTCTGCAGAAATTGAATTGTCGGTTTACCCTGATATCGGGATTGCTGTACTGGAAGCTTATCTGGAACTGTTCTGAACCTTCCAAATGCCGTAGGTATGCTTGGTCCATTTTGTAGACGTAACTGTGCGGTAGCCTACGGCTGGTCTGGGTTGATATTTGCTTTAATAAAGTACTTAATTTAACGTACATATCAATGACGTTTAACGTGAAAGTGAGGTTAAGTTCTGAAATTCACGTGTAAGCTACTTTATATACGGTTCGATTCAAACATTTTGGACAAGAAGTTAATTATACTGGATTGGCCTCCACTACCTTCACTGTGAAGCTACGGCGTTGGTTATGCAACCCGCCGCATTTGCATCTCTTTCTATCTCAACGTCAGTATAGTTTTATTACAATAAACACCCACCAATTGAAAATAAAACAAGATTTATAAGCATCAGTGTGAATTAATTGAAGCTTAATACTTACCAATATTTGGCAATGAGTATTTCTATCGTGTGTTCAAAAAAAAAAACTCATTTAGGGTAAGCGTTGGAAAGAAAGATAGAAAATCTAGTCATGTCTTAACTTAAGTCTGTAGGTGAATGTCAGATTGCATTTTGTTTATGAACACCATTGAAAATATCTGTCACTGTGACAGGCAAAAGTTTACACTGCATTAAGTTTAATTGCATCAAGCAAAAAGGAAAATAAGATGGCATGTACAGCCGTGTTCATTAAAGTTTTGTACAGAATTTGTGCTGTATGATTGTGACTTAATTTCACAAAGTTCAAAAAAGTGTTGTACATACAAATATTTTGAAAGGTTAGATCTAGGTCTATTTAATTAATGATACAATGTGAGCCTTTGTTGAGTAAAAACACAATCACCAATAAACTTTTAATGGTAGAAAAAATAACACACTAAAGATCTAAAGTAATTAATTTTCATTATAAAGAATAACAATCAAAAATAACCATAATTAGTTAGTTGTCACTTTGACAGTTCTGAAATTTAACTACCATTGACAAAATATACAAACAGCCAACTACCTATTTCTGTACAATACATTTTTAAGAACGACTTACAACAGCCAATTATCTCTGTACAACACATTTTTGAACACGACTGTACACAACCACGAGTGTAATAATCATAACGGTCAATAATAGTAGATTATATTATAAGTGAGAGAAATGCATCATTATTTGCGAGTGAGAATTTTGAATCGCGAGTGCCCCAGCACGAGCGATACAATTTCTCACGAGCTTATAATGGCATTTCGCTCACGTGTGATATACGACGTTTTATCTTACAGTAGCAATTCTTGTGCCTAAATAGTTTGCGCAGTCAGAATATGTCGCGAAATACATTTATAATTAGTCGCCTATGATTTGTGATATACGTTTGACAGTACTGAAGTGTATTGGCAGTACTGAAGTGTATTGTCAGTCTATGTCAAATTCGAGGTTCGTAGGTTAGGTTTTGTTTGTTATTTGACACAGACTGACGCAAAACTTAACCTGAAAATTACGAATTTGACATAGCTTGACAGTGCAACCAACAATGCAGTAGTATAAATAATAAAAACTCACTTGTGAATAAAACTTCATTTTAGTCACTGAAAACAGTTGTATAATGTATGGTAATAGGCGCTACTGTAAGATAATAGTATATAATATCATGAGGGACTAAAGTGCATCATTAAATCCCGCGAGTGAATACTATTTCCTGATGGCCCGTAGGGCCTGAGGGAAATAATCACTCAAGGGATTTAGGCACTTTAGTCCCGTGTGGTATACGCTATTTTTTGCACTTTTGGGAACATTATCATCAAATATTTGAAAAATTTGAAATCTGTCAATTTGGAAACTGACAAATACGAATTTTATTAATAACAAGCAAACAGCGCGCTACGCGCACGTGAAATAGGATACGCGAAAGGTCACGCTCCGAGCCGAGCGCTCAGATAAGAAAAACAAAACCTAAACAAATATAAACATCTGTGAATCCGGAACGTGAAATTTTATTTTGTGCCACAGACAGACAAACACACATTAAGGAAAATTATATTATAGATGTTGTGTACAGAGTGATTTTTTAAAAACTGAATTGCAGCAGGCCCTGGTTAGCCTGAATCAGTTGGCAGTGCTGAAGTGCATTGTCAGTCTATGTCAAATTCTAGATTTGCAGGTTAAGTTTTGCGTCAGTTTGTGTCAAAACTGACCCAAAACCTAACCTACTAACCTCGAATTTGACATAGACTGACAATGCACTTCAGTACTGCCAACTGATTTATTTTAAATACAAATTTTATTAAGAATACTGTGTACATAAATTTACCATAGATACAGTAACATTTTTTATTCGCAACCATATATGTAATGTTAACATTCCTGACCTCATTTGAGTGGGGGAAGTCGTACATTTCCGCCCGCTACTTCCCGCACTCACTTCCCGCTCAAGTGCAGGAAGTGAGTGCGGGAAGTACATTCCCGACCGCTGTGTAGGTAGGGACACTGGGAATCTCGTTGATCCATTCATGCGCGTCACAACCTGTCGTATCATAATATAATAATTTTTCCAATTATTGTTTAGAATAAAGTGGTTGCGAATAAAATAGTATACAAACCTCGACAGGAAGTTTCCTTAGTCTCGAGATAATATCTGATTTCGACGCTTCGCGTCTCAATCAGCTAACTAATCTCTCGACAGTAATGAAACACTTCCCATCTCGGGCTGTAATATACTATTACGCATTTTATTGCGATGTTATGCAAATTGTATACAAGAACAATTTACTACTGTGATGGTGATGTTGGAAACATTTAACGGACTGAATCAGGGCGGTCTATATTATTCCAGGCCATGACACTGGCTCTGTTGCCAGATTGTGTGCTAGGCCATTCCAAAACACACTAAGTTTTGTTTGTTTGAAATATAGTTAGTGTTATTTTTGGTGAGACTATAGCGAGTCTAGCAAGTAGGCCTTTATAGGCCCTTTTTGCCAACCCCATGAACAAGGTCTAGGCATGCAGAGTACCAGGTACCTTTGTCCTACTTAGAATTTTGCCGAGACTAAGGAGTTCCAACCTTAGCAAGGGATCTTTTACATGCTACACATCGTAGTAACATGTGAGCAAATGAAAATGAAATCAAGCTTGGCTTTGAAATATTTGTTGTATCAATAATATGTTGGTGGCACTGTAAGTCTATGTCAAATTCGAGGTTAGCAAGTTAGGTTTTGTGTCAGTTTCTGTCAAAACTGACGGAAAACCTAACCTGCTACCCTCGAATTTGACATATACTTACAGTGCCACCATATATATAATAACTACTACGAGCCCTAACCACTATATGTTCTTACACTGCCTTATTATACGCAAATCTCCCTGTACATTTGCAATACTTGTTTCTAGTTTAATGCAACAAAATAATTTTTAAAGATTTATATTTATAACAAATATTTTACATATTGCTTAATTTTTAATGGAATGAACAACACTGTAAAAAATATTATTAATAAAAAAATGCAATGTTCATTGCCCACTAAATATTCGGACATTTAATATGCCTGTAAAACTAGTATGGTGTAACATCACCTGTAGCCTTAATAACTGCTTTAATCCTATTAAGCATACTTATAATTAATGATTCGCAGTCCGCTGGAGTAAACGAGTTCCAAATTTCTAGAAGTTTGGCCCTCAAATCCGGTAAAGTCCTCAGGGGACGGTTTCTTAAACACCTTTTCATCTTTTGCAATAACGTTTCAATTATTTTGAGGTCGGGGCTACTAGAAGGCCAATCTAAAACCCTTATATTGTGGTTCTCAAACCACAGTTTTGTAGCTTTTGCCGGGTGGCAAGACGCACCATCCTGTTGGAATATGAAATCCTGATCAGGGTGCAACATTTCAACACTTGGTAATAAGATTCTCTCCAAAATCTCCTGGCATTTTACCGAATTGACGATACCAGTTATGAACTCCATAGTTCCCACTCTTTTATTTGACATGCAACCCCAAATCATGATTTCTTGTGGAAATTTTACAGTCCTTTTTAGACAGTCTTTATGGAATGCTTCTTTTTTTGTACGAATTACTCTCTTACAAGAGTCTCCAACACAAATGTCAAATTTAGATTCGTCGCTAAACATGACTTTACTCCAATCCTCGACTGTCCAATGTTCCTTCTGTTTCGCCCAAGCAAGCGCTTCTTTTTCCGGGCTGTTAGTAGAGGTTTTATTTATTAAATTAATTGTCACATCCTTAAAATGATACCTACAGTATAACATTTCAAACCAGACTTATGAATCTATATTCTGCAACATTCTCTGCCAACATTTACATTCGTTTCTTGATTCCAGTGAGCTGTAATTTTACGTAAAGTGGTTCGTCATCCACTTTTACAAATTTTAATAAGTTGTCTCTGCATTCGAGGTGTTACTAACCTCGGACGCCCAGAAGATTTGCCTCCAACGTCAATATTTCCTGTATTTCCATATCTTTTTATTATTTCTACAATGGTGGACTTTGCGATTCCAAAATCTTCGGCAACTTTTCTGATCGACTTTCCTTTCGCGTATTCGCGAATAATTATTTCACGTAACTTTGGATGACATAATATTGAAAACAAGTGACAGGCATTTGTTTGAATCGCAGAAAACTGCTTTGCGTCCGAACATTTAGTTGTCGGTTTAGTTTTGCATTCTATACTATTTATTTTTCCAGAGATTTTCACTTACATAAATAATTATAATAAATGTGTAAAATCTACATTATACAAATGTACCTATAAAAATATTTGACCAAGATTAAATAAAAACAAGTATCGTGAAATGATTGAAGCATTTATTTTAAATAAGCAAGTGTCCGAACATATACTAGTTAGGGCTCGTATATTGCTAGCGTCTATCAGTGGGGAGGTCACAAAATAAATGAGACAGACAACCAACTCTTCAATGTATATGGTGAGCTGTGGCCAAGCGCGTCGGCGTTGTCCGCGCGGTGGGGAAGTGGTCAAGTTTAAAATTCGCTTCTAAAGGCGGAGTTTGAATTCTCAGGCATGCGCACGAGACGCGTAATGCACAGAGTGAAACTATGTCGGCGCCGTAATGTTTTCGTCCGTTCGCAGGCCCTATTAGCAATATAGTAAGTAATACATATATGAGTGCCACCAACATATTATTCATACCATATCATAAATACAAGGGTATGCTCAAGAGGCGGTAACCCACAGCGCACGTGAACCACATGACGTCACATTCGTAAGGTCTCGGGTATGATTATCATGGTCTCGGGTATATCAGGAGGGCTTCGGCATGTTGGACGATGGTTGCACGCATTGCACTTCGATAACCCTAACCTCATTTATATCATGCCTAACCTCATAACCTGAAATGCGCGCGAGTGCGACTGCGAGTACATACATAGTACATTATCAAGTAGACAGCGAATAGTGAATAGTTTCCTCAGATTATTAAACACCATCAAACACGACAAAAAAAAAAACTACGAGAGCGTGTAAGAATGGTAGTGTGCAGTGTAAAGGGCTGCAGGAATAACACCAGGAAGGATAGAAAAGTGATTTACTTCAGGTTTCCAAAAAATGAAGTAATTTCTGAACAATGGCTTGTAGTATTCAAAGAAAACACAAATGCATCTACATGTAAGAAAATGAAATTCTTGTTTCTGTGCCGTTTTGAAATCGCAAACAGAACAGCTGTACGGTTTCTCTCCTGTGTGGATTCTTGCATGTCCAACTAAATCGCGTTTTCGTGCAGTTTTATAATCACAAATAGAGCAACTATACGGTCTCTCCTCTGTGTGAGTGTGTATATGTACACTTAAATAGCTTTTTCGTGCAGTTTTATAATCACAAATAGAACAACAAGGTTTTTCTCCTGTGTGGGTTTTTATATGTAAGACTAATTGACAATTTTATTCAGCGAGGATATGCTCAGAGCGAAAAACACTTCCTCAGGCCCGTGGATTATACCTACTGGGGATACCACGTAAAAAAATGCGCTTGAGACTCTACCTCAGTGGTGGTGCGGAAAAGAGTTATAATGTACGAGAATCAATAAAACCGCGTATTATTCACACGCAAAATAGAATTTATTACAATTGCGTACGATTTCCTTCCATTTCACCATTAACTTGACCCTTACAAATGCAAAATACGATTTTTCCGGGAGACTTTTAAAACGTAACTTTCAAATTGCCGCCTATTGATGACGTAGTCTGGTTCTCGCTTTCACATTGGTAATTGAGAAAAGCTACGCTTGAGTATACCCTTGTATTTATATCATGATTCATACAACAAATATTTCAAAGCCAAGCTTGATTTCATTTTCATTTGCTCAAATGTTATTTGACATTAAAAACTATTTTGACAAGGCACTTCATATACAGTTTTATACAAATGGAGAAAAAGTTTATCTTACATTTCACAAAAAAAAAATTCTTGATAAAAAGCTCTGCATGACTTGTAGATCCATAATCAAGTACAAAATTTTTAAAACATTGGCTGATATACAGGGAAAATCAAAATTATGATTTGGAATGAGAGTAAAATACATTCAAACTGTAGTGGAGAGCAAAATGTTCATTGAAATTGTTATTAAGTAGCATTTGACATTTGTTGACAGTTATTAAATATTCCAAAGCACTCTATCCAGAACGTGTTTAATAAGAGCGAGTAACACAAAATCAGGTGCTTATTATGAACGGGATCTTACGATGTTTCGTACTGCGCATTAATCTAACAATTGCTGACGTATTTATTGAAATAATCTTATAATTTTTATCTGGGAAAATCACTAATCTAATAATTTTTTGCTACTTAATAACAATTTCAATGAACATTTTGCTCTCCACTACAGTTTGAACGTATTTTACACTCATTCCAAATCATAATTTTGATTTTCCCTGTATATTAGCCAATGTTTAAAAAATTTTGTACTTGATTATGGATCTACAAGTCATGCAGAGCTTTTTATCAAGATTTTTTTTTGTGAATTGTAAGATAAACTTTTTCTCCATTTGTATAAAACTTTTTGGGACACACTGTATGTCATGCTGTAAGTTTCAAAAATGCCTTTGAATTGTTGCGTATCAGGCTGCAAATCAAATTTTACTTCCATCAGTTGCTCCGTACGTCAGCATCTTCAAGTTTCCATCTAATGAAACTCTGGCACAGCAATGGAAAGAAGTTTTACATTTAGAGAATTGGCGAATTGGAAAGACACTCACAACCACTTTAAAAGAAAGGATATTAAGGGTCATAAGATGAAGAGACTTGTTCCAACAGCTATACCACTAGTTTTCAAGCAAGATTGGCATTTTGAAGAAGATGAAGTCAAAATTAGTAGCGATTTACTTGTAATGGGAAATTTGGTAGTTTTAAAAGTAAATCTGAATAAGAAGCTCGGAAAAACTTTACGGGAGTTGGGATGGCATTTCGGCGATGGAGAAGACAAAATTATTTTTTTAAAGATGGATTTTGAAAAAATTAAGGTAAAAGCATCTGTTCAAATTAACAGTAATTTATGCTTTAGTATATTTCATTAAAATTCATCATTCATTTCATCTTTTAACATAGTAAATAATATAAAAACATATTCAGATAAAGAAAATATTATAGCATCTTTAAATGATGTACCTACCAAATATAGAACATGCGATTTCATTAATATGTCAAGCAAAATTTTCAGCTATTAGAAATTTGTATAAAAATGAAGTAAATACTATAGTGAAAAAAGCTCCTAATCTAAATTATAAAAGTTGTTACCTAACCCATTTCGAATGACAGAATATTAAATTAGTATCATATGTATTTAATGAAAAAACTATTTCGGCCTTAAGTACTGATTACAGCGAAACAGCAGATTTTATCAAAATTATATTAAAGTGGTGGACAGTAGTTAATGTAAAAAATCAACTAGTAGGTAAACTTAAATTAAATGATGATGTTAAACCTTTTACGAATATAGATGAAGAACGATTTGCATTTTTAGATTTTTTTTTGGAGTGGCTTGAAAATTGGAAGTAAATATCATATGGTCAAGGCTTTTTAACGAAAGATACTTATCATGCTTGTGTATCATATCTCAGCAGTGCTGACATAAATGATGATTACTTTTCTAAATTAACTAGGGGCGGTTTAATAGTTGCAAGTTATTTAATATTGGATTTGGCTAAATTTACTTTGGATTATTATCAGCACAATATGAAGATAGCTTTTTAAAAGATAAATTTCACAAAAAAATGTTAAATTAATTTTGATAGCTGAACAGAATTGCCTGGAGGCTGATCAGGTTTCTGTTGCTTTGCACTTGTTTTATCCCTTAAGCACATAAATGAGACTGCATTTATGTTTTAAACCAATGTAGTCAATGGTACTTAAAAGGGACGACAGTAAACTACCCTGAGGGACGCAGCCTCACGTCTCAATGATATTATGGCTTGGCATCAGGGTAGCGAGATGGTGAATAAATCAGACATTAGATGCAGATTGTTTTATTACGAAAATAAACGTTGTATTTATACAAAACAAGAATGCTTAACTAAGTAACATATCAAAGTTCAATTATTGTGTAGATTACTAGAGCGCGTTTAAAGGTACAAAATAACAATTCAGCACTGTAAGCTGATTGCATTTCCGTGTGTGTTTGCAAGTCAGAGCGGTGAACTTGGGTTTAGTAGGTCGCTTACGGCATGAAATGCCAAGTTGTAGTTTGCTCCGGTCTTTAAACTCGATGCTTGCGAAACAAGATTGGTTTTTTAATATTTCGTAAATGTGAACTGAAATTTGCCTGTTTAATTCAAGATTAAACAGATCTAAATTAAATATAAACTGGCGAAATTATAAAGTAAACCTGGAGGTTAAAACTGCTCGTTTATGAAATCAGAAGTACATTTAGAACTTCTGATTGGATTTCGTAAATTTTGTTATTAAAATTTATGTTTAAATCAAATTTTTTCAAATATATGTTTAAACAATTACAGAAAGCTAAGAACAGATGCTTTGCACCGAAATAAAGGTGAAATAAATTTATCAAAGAAGAGAAAAATACAAACTTTCTTGTAATATTTGCCAGTTTATTATTTTGACCATACTTTAATTTTATATTTAAGTTGATATTGTAAACCTGGTTTTCCATAACTGAAGGCAAAGATTTATTATAAAATAGAATTGTTGTCAAAAAGTAGTAAAAATATTAATTTATTTATTAACAAACAAACAAAACAGGCATTTCACCTAATTACATTGTTTGTAGAACTAACTACTTCTATGTACTTCAAACTTAAAAATAACTTAAATATCTTAAATGTAACTATAATATAAATACTTGTAATTAAACTGATTCAATTAATTAGGTACTACCCCAAGACAAACGACCGGCACGACCGCATCTTCTTATGTAAATTTGAATTCCTACTGACACGTCGGCACTCGACAAGGTAAACGAGATTATGTTTAGGATTATGAATAAATGTATAGATTATGCAATTAGAAATAGTCACTGTCAATGCCAATGTTAATAACCAATATACGTCTTACTTGTTAAATTTACATATAAAAGTACTTTTACTACAATGTGTAGCTAGGGTGTGTAATATAAGTACCCCACTTGGGGCCGGTTGCAGAAAGCAATGTTAAGTCTGGTGTTAGCTAACATCGCGTCAAAGTGAACAAAAACGAATCAAATCTCAAATGCTTATGGTAACTAATACATTAGTAAACAAAATTTGATGCGATTTTGTTCACTTTGACGCGATGTTAGCTAACACCAGACTTAACATTGCTTTCTGCAACCGGCCCTTGAGGTGTTGAATTACTTATTTATATGATAAATTAAAATAATAACTTCCCTCACAAACGTCAATATTTGACATACAAATATTGTTCAGTTATATCTTTCTAATTATTTTAAATATTGCTCCGGCTAGTCAGTAAAGCTAATTGAATACTCTTTACCCTCAGCTGAATGGTGCCCCGTAATAACAAGTATAGCTGATTGTTAAAATATTTGATTACTATAAAGTAATTTTATAGTTACTTTCACGTCTTTTACTGATATTCTAAATATCTTAATGACATTCAGATATGTTTATTAACTTTTCAATGACGTAAGGATAGTCAAGTTTGTTTTGGATAACTTTTAATCAATATTTAAAACCCAAAATTCCTAATTTACATTTCCCAATCTTAGCTTAAATTAAAAGGTAGAATTTCTAAATATAATTGATTAAAATCGCCGAGTACTCAGAACACTATTAAAATTTAGATAATTAATAGTAATTCTTAGTTCTAAATACAAGTTCACTAATATTAAATATACAATTTAAATATTCTTGAACTATTCCAAAAGTTGTTCGTAAAAGTTATTAAACAAACACTGACCTTAGCGTCGCTATAGAGTAACCTGATCAGCAATCTATAGAATCCCCTCTGCGAATGAAGCAGGTCGGCTAACAGTAACTGGCTGGTTGAAATCTCCACTCCCTTCAAAAAAGCTCTTTGGATGTGTTGCTATCTTCCAGATAGCAATTCTCAATTGAATGCACAACACACACGTAAACACTGGCTCTACGTTAATTATATTGTAAGTTATTTACTTGGTAATATAACTTCAATATGAAATTGAAAACACTTCAATTATGTCGACTTGATAGACGGTTTGATTTGCATAATTTACTTTGTATCATTACCAGATACTTTCTGTGTAATGATCATTTAATTAAATTCAATTGAAAATACCAATTGGTTGGGATTGGACCACCATCGGTTTTAATATGACCGTCTCGAGTCGAGTTTCAAATTGAACTTTTTTATCATTCTGTTTATTATTTCTCTTTGGTTACTGGTAACCATTCACAACCAACGACTGTACACAAACTTTTTAAAATTAACTATCTAGATAGCTTTTATATAAATACACGTGACATGCAGACTGCGTGTAACATTACAGGTAACCACCTTTTAATTTATATAAACCCTGAGATTTTTTGTGATTAAAAAAAGGTGTTTTCAAAGAGAAATACAGAATGTTTATAGAAAACAAAAAGGAAGCAAATAAAAACAAACGTTTTCATTCTTTACTAAAATGGTTAGCAAATATAATACAGGGCGTAACTCAAATACTTGCCCATGTTGTACGTCACAAATTGGCCAAAAATGTTCATATAAGCATAGTTTCAATTCTTAATATTTACGGAGATACTAATGGGGGGGGGGGGCTTATTTATAAAATTGTTTTAATTTTTTCCGTACGGCTTTAAGAGCTTAAAATTAGCAACATAATTTAAAAATTCTTAACGAAAAAATTTTGGTTAAAATGATTTGGAAAACCTGTTTTACTTGAAAACATTTTAGGCCGTTTTAGTTTTTTCTTAAAATCAATAGTTTTTTTACAAAACAAATACATTATGGGTTGCCAATTTCAACACCATAAAGCCATATACATTTTTTTTAAATCTTAAGTTTTCTATTGGTAAAAAATATCTCCCTGTCATAGGTGCAGTTACAAGAGCTAATTTTCTTTTTTTTACTTAACTGTCGAAGGAACTGGTGTTTTTTGTTATTGTTTATTATTGAATTCTCACTTCTATTAATACTTTTTTGTCACAAATATTGCGAAAATATCAGTAACGTTTGTTGTAGTTAAAAAATAATAAAGGCATTAACAATAATTTGAATATCCTTTCCCAATTTTTAGTAAAATGACAAAAATCCAATTTTAACCCCCCCCCCCCAATGTCTTCCTAAAGGTTGAAAATTGAACCTATGTTAAAATGAACTTTTTTTGTCAATTTGTGAAGTAAAATCCCCTGTTAAAATAATGCCAAACATTTCAGTTGCACCATATACATACAGCGTCTCGAAGAGATGCGGGGGTGTAAGGTATTTCTAAAACTATGAGAGTTCTTGTATAACAGTTGTAGGTACTAAAATAATGCACATTAATGAAATGTCTTTATTGTACACAGTTGCTCACAAAAGTGTGGCGAACCAAACTTACTCTTTTTTTAAATAGAATGCGCTGTAGTTATGTATAATATAAAGCTGCCTTGGGATTCTCAACCAGGGGTAGGCGTACACGGGGTGGTTCCAAGGGGTACGCCTGGTTGTTTATACAAAATGGCGGACTTCATTTGTTTTGTTTTCAAAAAAATATTATTTATATTATAGAAAATTATATGTGGATAACCAACCCTTTTTCAACAATGCAAAGCAATTCTGTTGTTTCCACAAAAGAAGAAAAGTGACAGATCGATGTTCCTTGTGATATGACATACAAAGAAAAATATAACCGATAAAGCAGTGAGAAGGCTTTGTATTATTTCTAATTAAGTACGGACTTACGCGGGTGTGGCTTTGCGAAATATATTGCTACACCTAAGCCGTAATCCTTACACTTCAGTGGGCATTAAGTGTCAGTTTACTTCGTGACAACCAAATGTTGAAAAAACTGCTGATAACGTGACAAGTGTCTCATTAAATTTAGTGCTGTTATCCATATACTTTCTAATTTGAGTTACCAAAAAATATATACATACTATTAATTTCCTAAATTGTTAGTTTGAGGTATAGATTTATCTATTTTATGAATATTTTTCTATTGTGTTTTTTTTGTTTAAATGCGAGTATTGGTAGTATTTTTGTGATTTAAGTTGCTAAAAATATAAATAGTATATGCATTCTTTGTACTTTTTATCATTTTTGTAAAATACTTCCTCAATCATTAATGAAGATCTTTTATTTTGTAATAATAAAGCTTATGTTAATATTATGCACACAATAGTCTTCGGGGGTACTTGAAAAACAGCTAACATGCTAAAAAGACTCAACGTTACCTAAAAATTATGTTTTTTGTGTAGTACTTTACGAGTGAGAAACAGTGCTTTTTGGCGTTAATGCTGTATAGAGTGCTAGAAATTATAAAATTTAATAATTTTGGATTTTTACCTCTATATTTTTTAAAATCCCTTTTAATGAGTTTTCTTTTGATATCTTAAAACATATTGCTAAATTCTACGGTTTAGTCTATTAGTTATATGCATGTTAAAACATAAAAAACAATTTTAGCCTCTCTTGAGTTGCCGTTTTAAAAGGATAATAAATAAACACATTTAAAATGGCAATTTAAACACTAGAATACTCCGAACACAACAAACAACGAGGTTTGAAAAGAATAATTTAACCATTCTTGACTCAAGAGATAAGAATCACGAAAGAATAAGAAATACAAAAGTAAATTACCTCTAGTATCAAATGAAAACAGATTAAAAATAAAACGAATACTCAAAAATTCTGTACCTAATTATATGAAATTTCCAAATACCTATTTCTCCTTGTTGCTCAATACGATTGAATCTAGGAAGAATCTAAATTGGCAGTTTTGCTTTTTAACTATTACAGGGTTACATTCGAAATAAAATCTTATTCTTTAAGAAAAAGGTAAATAGCCAGAGACGTGATAAGCACGCGCCGCTCGCGAAGTTTGCGGCTATTATATGAAACGAATTTTATTTTCATGGATATAACTGACGGTTAAGTTAATTCTATACATTATTAAAAAAATAGTGTAACCCGGAGAAATTATTACAAAACCCGGAGCCCTGAGACGCGGTGTAGAAATCCTGAGACTCCGGGTGAAACCCTGAGAGGTGGTCGCCCTATGTGTAGCATGTAAAAGATCCCTTGCTAGGGTTGGAACTCCCTAGTCTCGGCAAAATTCTAAGTAGGACTTTGACCATATGACCATAGCAGTCGGTGTCTTAGGTACCTGGTACTCTGCATGCCTAGACCATGTCCTTCACAAACTAACTAACTAACTTTAATACAGTGAAGTTTTAAAATGAGGCCTACTTTATAACACAGCCGTACCAATCATTTGTCTCGCAGCAGCACCCACCCATCTGAAAGAAAAAACACAAGAGAAAAAACACAAACTGTAACCTAATTATTTACGCATAGGCATAGACTTCAGGATAATCCATAACAGTGTTAGTCACTAGTTTTTTAAATTCATTCTTACTGTTATTAAAAATGTCAAGAGATTGATTCAACAGCGATATTTTGTTATAATATGCACAAATTTTTGTTAAAGGTGAGTATTTTCTAATATTGGTTCGATAAGATATGTGAAATAATGTTTTCTGCCTTGATCTGTAAAATGATATATAAAATAATATTTTTGTTCTTAAACTTATTTAATAATTTATATAAGAATACTAATGATATGATAGCGTGACGTTGGATTAATTTAACTACCCCGAATTCATGTCTCAATTCCCGGTACGAATCAAAATGAGGCTGTATCCCGTATTTCTTGAAATGCAAATATTTTAAGAATTTATTTTGTACAGTTTCAAGAGATTGCGGATGCTTGACACCACCAGGGTCCCACACAACAACAGCATACTCCAACTTTGATCGCATCAACGAATTGAACAAAACAATCAAAGTATTTATGTTCCGAAAATCTTTACATGCTCTAATAATAAAACCCAAGCTCTGCATACTTTTTTAATTATCTTTTTTTCAAATCTTAAATTGTGATTAAAATAAATGCCCAGATCCTTTATTGATTCAACCCTTTCCAGCGCCATATCATTCATCATATAATTAATAATGATGGGATGTTTACTAAAAGTGTAACTCATAACTATACATTTTTCTAAGTTAAAATATAGTTTATTGGTGTCAGTCCACTTCATAATTTCATTAATATCATTTTGTAATTTGTCAGTATCAGATGGCTCCTTGAGATCAATAAACAATTTAAAATCATCGCTTAGTAATATCATTGATAAAGATGAGAATTAAAAGCGGTCCGACGTTACTTCTTTGGGGTACTCCAGATGGCATTCCAAAAGAATCTGACTTGGCACCATGCATATAAATAAATTGCGTTCTGCCTTTTAGGTAACTTGCTATTTGAAATTTTTCCGTTCTGGTAAGGGGGGAGTTTGTTGCGTGCTAAAAGCATATGTTATTAATACTAGTAATCTACATTATATAAGTGTTGAATAAGAGATCAAGTGGGATTAATGCGATAATAACTCATAAAAATTAATATCGGATTGGCATTGGTCGTTACTAGAGGAAAAAGATAAACAACGGTTTTTGTTTTGAAAAAAACGTGTGACAGCATTTGAAACTGCAAGGGGTTTCGTGGTATATAAGTGATAATCTCGCCATTGCATATGGTTTGGGCTATAGTAGGGAATATTACTGGCTAACCTTCCTGGTAGGAGATTTAAGAAGCGAGAGTCATTTTTCCGACGAATGTAAATTCGAGCTTAAAAGCGATTTGGGAAACCACGGAATCACGATTCTAAAGTTTATTGCCTGTTTAACAGGGTAGGTACAATTATTTTGGCATCTACCGTATTTTATCTTGAACTTCGAATTATAGCAAAAAGTGTAGGAGTGAAAACCTACAGAAAATTTAGTCTGCTGGAAGTCACCAGGCAGTTTTGAGGACTACTTGCCGCAGGTGATAGCTGACGATTAGGAGCTGTCAAGCTGACAGTTAATCTGATTCAGAAAACGTCTACAAGTGTAACACGAACATATAAGTGATTTTGATGATATTTTGCATATAAAAACGCTGTGTAAACATTAGAAAGACCTAGTAGTTTAAGTTAATAGGGGTACCCCGCCGTCCCGTTCATATAATAGGGCAATTTTGGATGTCTCAAGTTTGGAGTAATAATAAAACTAGTTAAGGGTATTGCTATCTTTCATTTTAATTACAAGCATTGAGTTCAATAATTGTTTATTTAGATATACAATGAAGTTACTAACATATTACTTTCTCACCATCAGACTGTTGTTGAGTAAGTACGGCACCAATACCATAACCAGAAGCATCCGTTTGAATAACAATGGGGACAGAAAAATCAGGGCAAGCTAATATCGGAGCAGATATCAAATGTTCTTTAATATCACGGAAGGCTCGTTCACAGTTACTATCCCAGAAAAATTTCGCATTCTTGCGGAGCAAAGATGTAAGAGGTCTTATAAGTGAAGAAAAATTTGGAACAAAGCGACGGTACCATGACGCCATACCAATCACACGACGTACTTCCTTCACTGACACCGGAGTAGGAATACGATTAATCGCATCTACTTTTTCTGGGTCTACCAATAAACCGCGTGAATTAACTACATAGCCAAGATACTTAAGTTCTGGCTTACAAAAATGACATTTGTTTTGACTTAAAGTAAGACCCGCAGATAACAACCGAGACACGACCTCACGGAGAGTAGAAAGATGTTTTTCGAAAGTTGGCGTACAGATTACAATATCGTCGAGGTATGTAAAGACATATGGCTCCAAATCAGCACCAATAACACGATCAATTAGGCGTTGCCTGGTTACTTTCATTTCTGTGGTCCTCATCATTTGTATCATTCTAAATGTATCCGCCCTTGTTTCCACTGCATATGTTAATTTGAGCCGCACTGCTGTTTTATAGATTTTTGTTTTTCTTTCAGTTGTAAAATATTTGTTTTTCCATACTATGTCTTTTAGTCGTCCTGCTATTTGTGAGACTTTCATAGTTTGCTGTTTTACTTCCTGTTGTCCGTGACTACTTATTGTTGTTCCCAGGTAGTTAAAGGTGCTAACCTGTTCTATTATTTTCCTTCTAGTTCTAACTTGCATCTTGTATGTTCTTTAGAGGCTAATATACATTTTGTCTTTGCTGTGTTAATAATCATGTTTAACTTATTCGCTTCCTGAAGCGTTATTCCTCGGTAGTTTTCGGGGGATGTTTTTTGGCCTTTTTTAAATATTGGTATTGTGGTACTGGTTTTCCATTCTTTAGGTATTTGTCCTTTCTTTATTATGTTCATGAAGAGTTGTGTTAGTTCTTGATATAGGTGGCTTCCTCCATACTTTAGCATCTCGTTTGTGATGCCATCTGGTCCTGGAATTTTTCGACTTTTTAAGTGTTTAAGATTATCTGTTGTTTGTTCTACTGTTATTTCTATGTTTTGTTTTTCTGCTTCTACAAACTCGAATTGGTCATTTTCTTCTTCTCCCTTATACATGTTTTTAAAATACTTTTGCCACTCTTCGACTGTAATTTTGTTGGTTTGTACGGTATCTTTTATTTCTTGCTTGTTTCTTCTTAGCATTCCCCAGATTTTGTTGTGTATATACTGTATATATGCCCTTTTCTTTCTTGTTGCTAACTCCTTTATTTCTGGTGTAAACCAGGGTGTTTTATTGGTTCTATTGGCGTGTATCCGTCTTTCGCCTAAGGCTTCTTTCGCCGCCTTAATGACATTGTATTTTATAGTTGTCCACTGTTGGTCTATGGTTTTTTCTTCATTGATTCGGTGTTGGTCAATTTCATGTTTTAGGCGATTTTCATACAGTGGTTTTGTACTTTCGTTTCCAAAGGATTCTATATTAAACTTATTTACGTAGATAGGTTTCGGTTTTGGAGTTGTTTGTATATTGAGTCTGAGTTTGCATAATACTAGTTTGTGATCGCTACCTACATTGGCAGAGTTCAGCGTTCTTACATCTATTATTGTCTGTGGCTCAAATTTTCTGTTGGTTATGAAATAGTCTATTACTGACTGTTGGCCCCTCGTATTTTGCCATGTATATTTATATTTCATTTTGTGATTGTAGAATGTATTGTTTATTCTTAAGGCATTCAGAGCACAAAAGGTCTTTAGCATCTCACCGTTATCATTTGTATTTTCTTTATTAAATCTTTGCGTTACTCCTGCCAATATACTATTGACTATTCTAGCATTAAGATCTACTATCATTACTATCTTATCTTGTGGTCTTATTGTGTCAATTAGTGTTTGTAACTCTTTATAAAATTGTTCACGCTCTTCCTTATTTTTATTCATATCTGGTACATACAGTCTTATCCTGTGTATTTTTTCACCATTTACGTTTAGAGTTACCTGAAGTATTCTGTCGTTAACGTATTTTTCTTCTTCGATGTTATTTTCTTATTTCTTATGCCATATCATTCCTACTCCCGAATGTCCTCTTTTGCTTCCTGCCACACCACTCTATATAAATATATAGTTGTCGATTTTGATTTTTCCTTTCCCTTTTTCTTCGTTTCGCTGATAGCAGCTATGTCAATTTTATGATCCTTTAGTTCTTCTATTATTTCTTGCTTTTTTGATGTCCAAGTCATGATATTCCATGCTCCGATTCTGATTATTCCTTTTTTCCAATTCGTTAACCTATTCCTAGCAGGGGTCGTCAACTTTAAGTTCCGTCCTTGTTCCGAGGCTTGTTCGAGTCTGTGAGCGTTGATTTCTTTTAACGGCAGGTAGGTTGCTAACCCGTTCCACCAACCCTTTTAGTCGCCTCTTACGACAAGCAGGGATACTGTGGGTTTATTCGAACCCCAACCCACAGGGGAGCTCAATTGTTATTAACGCAAAAGTACGAGTATTTATATAATTCGAAATTGCTGAAATAGCGTGTATAGTATACAGAAAGATTTTCTTTACTACGAACACGGCGGACGATATGTCGAATTTACAAATGCCGAGAATTTGACGTTGACGGTTCATGTATTTTGTCAGTAGCTGCTGTCATATCTTAAAATCGACAACTATGAAGCAACGCAACAGTGCAAATTATAAAATGCTATTATCAGGGTCCAGCGGTCCGGGAAATTCAAAATTATTTTACAACATTTGGTAAAAGGCGTTCTTCATCGTTATTAACGTTACATGGAGTTATTTCAAATTTTGGAAACTTTGGATGTGTTTCTCCACAAAAGCACAAAAGGCCTAATGTTCCCAACGAAGACAGGAATTTAAAAGCGGTTTGTATTACCGCTAATGACTATCCAGATTATTCATTTAAATAAATTGCAGAACTAGTAGATTTTGCTGCGATATTCTTCCCGATGGCCATTTCAGATGTATGGAATTTTGTGAAACTGTGACAGAAATGCCAAAAACTTCCTCTGGAAAGTCGTTTTCACTACAACTAACGATTTGAAAAACTGCGTTTAAAATTTAAAGAGATAGTTCAGAGGACTAGCACTAATACGTTGGCTAATGTGCGGAGAAGTTTCTATGATCGCTTAGGATATTGTTAAACGCAAGAAGGCAGGATCTTTAAACAGGAGCTAATTTAAACTTCTTGAATTTTGTTGTTTGAAATAAAAGTACCTAGTTTTACTTTTTTTTACATCTTTTTTTGACTATGAGTTAGTTTGTTCGGAAGAAATTATTTCTTTCTTCAGAATGCGTTTTACTTTGTGAACTACCTTGTTTTACTTTACTATTAATCTCTAAAAATCTTGTTTTTCAACTCTAAATTTATCCCCTGAATTAATCATAGAATAACACAGTACTTCATATATTTTATCTGTGATATAATAATTAACAGAAATTACACTAGGCGTGGATGCTTCGTTTGCGTGGAACAATTACTTAAACAATCAACGCAGACGACCCGTGGATTAATATCAGAGTACCTTAGATCGACTGTCCATCGGTCTTGGCAATCGTAAATTCGCCTTGATTTACTCGTGTTCACAGTGCATAAATTTTCACTGTATCTCAGACAGCGCCCTTGACGTTATATGTTTATGTCATTTGCGATTGCACAGGTGTTAGCCTGAAGTTGTAATTTTAGCTACAACTAGCGAGTTTTGAAATGCTACTTTGATTTGAAGTTTTTTCAAAATGTTTTGTCTGTTTCGTCCAGATATACAATTACATGTGTAAGTTGGGTAACGCCAACCTTGATTTGTTTGTGCTGGATATTAAATATTTTTTTACTGTTACTGTTAGTATTCGTTGTTGCTAGCATTACTACATTTAGATTGAGGTATGCAGCGAAACTTACAAGGTAGGTGTTGATTTATTTTGCTAGCTTGGTTTTTTTATTTGTTGTGAATAACGACATGGCGCCCAATTCCTTTATTAATCTACTGTTCAATAATAAAATCCCGAAGCCTGATCCTTACACCACGCCATATTCTGCCAAGAGTTAAAAGAGTTAGCCGAGGCCTTCTCAACCCCTTCGTTTGAGAGAGGCACACGGTTTCTCTTGCCAAATCTGATTTTATGACTAAAGCTGATATTATATGGCAAATGCATATTTTGTACAATTGATATGCCGGTGAAACTTTTGACATATGTATACTAATTATCTAAAAACAAATCATTTAAGCCAAGTTTCAGTTTGCATATTTTGCATATTTATACGTTTTCGAGCATATCTACTGGATTTTGCATATTTCCTATATTTAGCAATAATTTGTAATATATGAACTTTTTTTGTAAAATTTAACTATTTCATTAAATTTATTAATAAAATTTTTGTGTGCAATTAAGATATATACTTTCACTTTCTGCCCCTGGAGTACAGTACGCTTATCGAAATAAGCATAAAAAAGGGGAAGTCCCTGTTAAAATATTGGACTACTAGCGTTCTGCACCCAAATTGGGCGCGAAATAATTCATTTAATGCAATTTGTACAAGAGTGATCCATTTTTTGTGTCGAGTTAATTTTGAGGTTAGCTATTAACAAAAAAACCACATAAAAAAGAGTCACTTATAGAAATTTGAAAACCCCACTACTGGCTTACTTGCGTCGCCCTGAGTCGATTGACACCAAAATCAGCCAATTCGGCCCACGGGTTCGCTCTCAAAGTGGCGTCAAGCAAGCAAGCAAGCAAGCAAGCAATGAAAATTATTATGTCGGATATAAACATAATCTGCCAGCAACCCTCACTTTTTCCATAGCAGCTATGTATAAGCAATCAACCAACATAGAATCAATTTCAAGAGTCGAATTTCGAGTGTTGGGTGAATAATAGTCTGGCGGGGTTAAGGAAAATCTCATTTTTATGTTGGCTTACAACGTGAAGTTGACGTTGGCAGTCCATTTTTATATAGTCAAACGTTAAAATGAATTTTTGAATAAAAATTAGAGAAATAAATATACTCATACAAAATAATTAAATTTTTTACATTATTTGGAATACTGCTATTTATTATTAGATCATATTATTTGCATATTTTCTAACTTTGGGTGCATATACTCAACAAAATTTATGCGTATATATGCGCATATTTTTGTACATTTGAGTGCATGTAATTATCAGCTTTAGTTATGACCAAGATATGCATATTTCTCAACATTTTGTAAGACTGTATTCCCAATGCACACTCTTTGACATGGTTTTACCGTACACTAGTTCGTAACCAAACCTATGTCTGCGAGAAAGTGTTTAACTCTTCTAGCATCACTTTCAGTTCATCTATAGATTTATCTCTGCTAATTAAGGCTATGTTGTCTGGAAATTACAGATGGGTTAAGTAGAATCGATTCATATTTGTCCCTTCCCTTTCCCAAATTGTGTTTTTAAATACATTTTCTAGAGTGAAAAGTTTTTGTGATATCTGGTCTCCTTATCCAAATCGATTTTCTCCGTCATAGTTTCATCATCAATCCGTGCATGCATGATAGTTTCCTTGTATAGGTCTTTTGTGAGGGATGCATACTTTCAATATATTTTGGCATCCTTCAAGGCTCTAAAGAACTTTGATCTTTCAATGGAGTAAAAAGCCCTTTAATAAGGCAAAACTAGTTAGAGCGAGACATTATACTTTATTTCAATTTCTATTCAGAAGAGGATTATCCGGAGGTGTTGAATTGTTTTTTCAAATCTGTTTGTTCTGTTGGTTGATAGAAATAGAGTTTCTTGATTGGTACATATTATTCTCGTGAACAGTTTACAAAGAAAAGTAAACTGGTAAGGTTGTAGCCCTCAATACTGGTATGTATTTGCTATATCTCCTGGTTTTAATAGTAGGCAACGCATTTTCGATTCATTGGAAATTTTGTCTTCTTGCAGACATTCGGTCGGTAGAATCTTTAGAGCTGGTTCAATAATTGTTTCTCGGTTCGGTGCTTTTTTGCTTTTCATTTATTTCACCACAGTTTCAGTTTCGTTCACTGTTATACCCAGTATTTTCTCAAAACCAATTTTTAAGACAAATATGCCGGGGCAGCCAATATAATCTCGATTTAAATTCGAACATTGTTATTCAGTCCAACATTAATTTTACGTGCAAACTTTTTTAAATTGTTGAATATTATCTTTTAAAATAGTCTATCTATATTTCAAGAATTTTATTTTTAACAGCTTTATAGAAGTTGGCAATATGTTATCCATTTTCTGCTAAATAACTGTAATTTAATCTAAACGCTAGAATATATTATATTGAATTTCTGAAATTGTCGGAACATAAACTCTACAGAAATGGTTTGGCAATCACATAGTCGTGTAGCAAACCAAAGTGCCAACCCTAAAGATGAGAGGCTTTATAATGATTCAGGTAAAACCAAATATTTTTTTTTAAATACCTACTTTATCCTTTATTATTAATAAGAAAGGATTTGGCAATAAACATAAAGATAGAAAGGGTTGCTTTGTTGTATTTCCTTTACATTTTAAAAATTATAATAAACTTTATCTACTTTGCGTTCGTACTGAGGCTATTACGATTTTCGTTTGCGTATCGTAATAGACAAAAAGAATGCTATAACAAAAATACTAAAAACAAAGTAATTTATTTTTTTTACGTTGGCGACCATAGATACTTCGCTCCGTGTATAACTGTCAATAATCGCCTTTGTTCCACCGCACAGATGTTGCCAACTGCCGCGAAATTCCCTATATTTTGAAGTTTTATTTTTTTCTAAAACGTGGCAAAGTAAATAATAGTTATTTAATATACAAGTGGGATAAGGGCATCATTAATATACGTGTATGTACGTACACAAGTATATTAATGATGCATTATCACACATGTACTGTACAAAATTTTATCTAAAACTGTTCAAAATTGAGAAAAGTGCATTAAGAGATTTGTCAAATCTGTCATCTTAAAAAATATTTTAGTAGGCAAATGTCATTATGTCATTCATTTGACACTATTTCAGTTAGGTAATGAAACCATTACACCACTCAGTTAGGTAATAAAGCCATTACCTAACTGAGTGATGTAATGAACTTCATTACCTAACGGAAATAGTGTCAAATGAGTGACGTAACGAGGGACCTATCCCACTGAGTAGATAAAATACTGTATGATATCTCGTTTATAAGGCATTTTGTCGCACTTACTCCTTTAGGGCACTCCTCGTTTATACACGAATACGTATAGATTACGCATTCCTTTATGCTAATTTTGTAAAAAACGTTCCCCCTACCTCAAGAATTTGATGAATCTTCAGTAGTCTGTTCTCTTAAAATTAAAATGTTTGTCGATGTTACAGCTGTTCGAGCCCTGTCGAAAGAACATGGTTTATCTGTCTCTACAAAAAGTAAACGAATACAAACACCTACTACAAATTCAGAACCATTACCAACCACCACGCCTACTCAAGTTTCGCAACGACTAACTCGCCCTAAAAGTAAAAACAAAAAACAACACAAGGCACATTAGACAATGCCTAAATACTAATTGGCCGGCTGACTTAAGATCAAACAATAAATTTAATACGTCTGCTGCACAGACAAACGCCTAAGGTTAATGCAATAATACGGTTAAATCCAATTTAATGATACCGAAACAGAATTTATTTAAAATATTTTGCTGTGTTTATAACTGTTAAATAAAATTAAGTTTATCTTTAAGTATATCTAGGTTTTTTCGCAACATGTATACAAACAAGATACCCGTTTTTCGAGTTATAATTTCTTAAAGGTTAAGATAAACTGAGTTGTAGAATTTATGTCTGGTCCAAGTTAAAAAAGAAATGTAATTTAGCTTACTAACTTCAGATATCTGAAAAATTCTGACAAGATTGATTTGTCGCTTTTTGTTTAATTATAAGAATCTTAGAAAGTGTTCCAGCTTTTCAAGCTATCTTAAGGCATCTTTAAGTTCGGTTTTTGTTATAGGCTCCATATTGTATTATAGCACCATGGAACAGTCTTTCTGTTATCAACAATATACCCTATATTTCGCTTAATATAATGCAATGAACACAATTTAAGCCAATACAATTATAACAGAAAATATACGGTACCCCCCACCCAAGAAAAGCGCCCTTCCGTGCTTTCCAAGAATACTTCGATACTCAGCATCACTCCGTTTCGCTAATACAATGAAATGCTATGAACCAGTTATTTATAAAAAAAAAAAAACAAAAAACAAACAAAAAACAAAAAAAAATTTTTTTGCCGACGACCATAGCTCAAAAGTTGATGTTGCCTTTATTTTCGGAGGACCTATCGTATGAAAACGATCCAGGACTTCAGGAAGGTTCCTGGCGACCGGAATCGTGTACACATACGAACATACATCCCCCGCACAGCACGTTTAGGCACCCCCAATACGGGGGGATTGATCTAGTGGCCTGGGATCTTCACCAAAAGATCCGCACCGCCGAGACGAAGATTTGATATAGTGGGTTCATTAGTCGGTTGGCTCAAATTTTGGAGATATTTGACTCAGAGTGGTTTTCGATATGAGGGAATTTCAATACTTCGTACACTTCGTGTCGAAGTAATTAATATAATTTTAAGCATTTCAAATATTATTTTTAAAAATATTCCATAAATGTGATCATTTTAATTTGCAATTGTATATAATAGTGTTAGTCTTGACTTGAATATGAAAATGTAATGAGAGCAGGTTTTGAGTTAAAAATAACAAAGTAAGTTCGAAGCAAACAACATTTAGGGGAAGCGAATGCAAGCTTAGGTGTGTTTCTTTATACTCATTTTTCGAATTTTAAAAATTGTTTCAACTTAGTACCGTGGCGTGCCTAGGCTGCAGGGAATTTGCTTTTAATTCCTGTCATCTCTGCAGGGGTATAAGTGTTAAACTAAGTATCGAGTGAAGCTGGTGTTTCGGTGGTTGAGTTGTGCGAAGTTCAAGTAAGCAGCGAGGCTTTGCAGCCTGAGATAAGAGTATCCATCGTTGACTGCAGCGAAGCTCTGACTCTGCTCAAAGGACATGACGTGGAAGTAATTTGGAGCGCTAGAGTTGCAGGCGTCCGTTGAGAAGCTTCGGTGGACTTAATACGGCAGGCCAACGGAAAATAAGGAACCCACTTCGTCACGAAAATTGCTGCAGGCCCGATGTATGCCCATATATCCATCGCAGAAGCATAAACAAGTTCAGAAACCGTTCAGCAATACAGCAAAACAGTAAATTTCCTGTAGCGTTTCTTTGTGCAGCTTTTACGGTGGTAGCCCCTCTTTGAGTGTGTTATTTAAAGTGGCATCTGTTTGCTTATCTTTTTATCACCTAAGCAACGTATCCTAAGTAATAGCAGGCCTATTTGTTTATAATTAAGTCAACTTCTTCTTCTTCCTCTTATTATAGGCATGTGGCCTGTTTTAACCACAAAGTGGTTCTATGAGCCCTCTCTACCCTTAGGCCGGGTAGGTGGCTAACCTTGCCCGTCGAAACTGAGGAAGAGTTCCCTTGTTAGGGGTTAACGACTACCGCAGGTGTTAGCGTGGTAGCCGGGGAACATACGATTTTTAAGCTATAGAGTCGCCGGGATTTGAAACCGGGCCGGCCGCTTGAGAGGCGAGCATTTGCTCGCCATGCCATTCGCTCACCTTTAAGTCAACATGTTAATCAACTTGAGTTACAAAATATGAGGTTAGATCATTCTAATTTTGACGTTTCAGTTTATTCCCTACCGATCTTGCAAAAAAAAAGAAATCCGAGGGACAACCAGCAAAATGTGTGCTATGTGGCGGCGCTCACCCAGCAAATTTGAAGGGTTGTCAAGTGTACCAAGACATAATCACAAAGAGGGCCTCATCACCAAACGGTACAGCGATAAGGCAAACACACCACCCCCCACAGGAAAACATCCCACCTCAACCTACTGGAGGTCCACAACCTCATCGAGGGTACTTCAACCCCTATCCAAACTAAACTGCTAACAGCCAACAAAAACCGCCACAAAGGCCACCAGGAGTGCCAGTTTCTCAGACGTTGTTAAATCAACAGCGAAATACAGTAAATGTTCCTCACAGCGGTTCTCAAACAAGCTTCTTCAATTACCTCCAGTATATAATAGACCAACAACAAATGACAATCAATCAACTAACTCTAGAAATCAGACAACTCAAAGAAAAATTAGAACAAGCCCTCCAAATTAAAAATGGCATATCTATTTAAAATAGTTCTTTGGAATGCCAATAGAGTTACAAATCACAAGTATGAGATTGAAACATTCCTAACGCTCAACAAAATAGACGTTCTATTAATCTCAGAATCTCACTTAACCTCAAGTACTAGCTTTATCATACCGCGGTATACTATTTACACTGCAGCTCACCCGGACGCAGAAAGGAAAGCTCGTGCAAGAGTGGCAGTTCTAATAAGATCCGGAATAAAACATCACCTTCTTAGTAAATTCGAAAAACCTGAACTGCAAGCAGCTAACGTCGTGATTGAAGACTAGATCACTGTATCGGCCGCATATTGTCCACCTAATTACAGAGCAAACTACCTAAGTAACCTAGGAAACAGATTTCTGGATGGCGGAAAATTTAATGCGAAGCACACTAGCTGGGAATCAAGGCTCACAGCATCAGGAAGAGGTAGAGTACTCTACCAGGTGATGCAACAACTAAACTTGGGTCACCTATCAACATACAAACCAACCTACTGGCCAACCGACACTGGGAAGATTCCTGATTGCCTGGATTTTTTTGTTACTAAGGGTTTTGCCCCGGGATATCTAACAATAGAATCAAAGGACGACATTGGTTCATATCATTTACCAGTAATAGCCATGATCTTCTCCAGCATACAAGAGAAAGAAAAACCAGCTAGACTACACAACCTCAAAACCGACTGGAATAGTTTCAGAGAAAAAATAAATGAAAAAGTAAATCTCCGGGTATCTTTAAACACAGTTGATGATTTTGAACTCGAACTACAAACGTTTACTACCCTGATCCAAGAAGCTGCCTGGAAAGCTACACCGATCGTAAAACAAAAACAAAAGAAAATCTACTGTCCTCAGAACATTCGAGACAAAATATCAGAAAAACGACGTATAAGAAAAATTTGGCAAAACACTAGACACCCTGTAGATAAAACAAACTACAACCGATCGGCGAGACAATTAAAGGAATACTTAGCCGAACTCAAAAATAACTCCTTCCAAGAGTATCTACAAAATCTAACACCAACCGTGGACTCAGATTATGCCTTGTGGAAGGCAACCAACAAATTTAAACAACCTAAAAAACAAATACCGCCCGTCAGGAAAACAGATAATACTTGAGCCAAAACAGACAAAGAGAAGGCAGAAACATTTGCAAAGTATTTGAAAAATGTGTTCCAACCGTTACCAACAGCAGATGAAAGAGAAGAGAAACATATCCTTGCTTTCCTCCGAACTCCACAACAGCCCGGCGAATCAATAAAAAAATCCACACCTAAAGAAGTTAAAAACATTATCCAAAATGACTTGAACCCAAAAAAGACTCTAGGGTTTGACTTAATCACGGGACAGATAATGAAAGAATTATCACACAAGGGCATAGCTATGTTGACGTACCTAATAAATGCAGCGCTACGGTTAAAACGCTTTCCAGCCCAATGGAAAGTGGCTGAGATTATACTCATCCACAAGTCAGGCAAGCCACCAAACGACCCCACTTCATATCGTCCAATTAGTTTACTGCCGATAATGTCAAAAATTATGGGAAAAATGTGGGTTTCGAAGGCATCACTCCACGATAGAACAGGTGCATCGTGTCGTGGGCATTATAAACTAAACCTTTAGAAAAAAAGTTACTGCGCAGCGACATTCCTTGATGTCAGTCAAGCATTTGACAAAGTATGGCATCAAGGACTACTCTTCAAGCTGAAAAGAAACTTACCCAACTCTATGTTCACTCTCCTTAAATCATATCTTGGCAAAAGGCATTTTAGAGTAAGACACGAAGCAAAAGTCACCAAATTACATCCAATCTCATCAGGGGTACCCCAAGGGAATATCCTTGGACCAATTTCATACTTACTCTTTACAGCAGACCTACCAACGAATCCCAACGTAACTACAACTACATTCCCAGATGATACTGCCGTTCTCGCTAAAAACAAATGTCCCATCACAGCAACTACGCTTTTGCAGCAAAACTGAAGTGATATAGAGCAATGGGCAAAAAAATGGCGCATCAAAATTAACGAAGCGAAATCTAGCCATATAGTATTTACAAAATGCAAAGGGCAATCACCACCAGTAACAATGCATAATAAAATAATACCTACAGTGGACAGCGTCAAATACTTAAGAATGCACCATGATCAACGACTTACTTGGAAGGCTCAAAAACATTACTATCTCCTTGGGAGGATATCTCAGCTATCACTTCGTAATAAACTATTAGTGTACAATGTAACCTTTAAACCGGTTTCGACATGGTATACAGCTTTGGGAAACAACAGCCAACTCTAATATTGCTACCATCGAGAGATTCCAATCAAAGTCTCTACGCACAATGACTGATGCTCCATTATTCGTATCCAACAAAGACATCTACAAGAATCTGCAAGTGCCGACAGTCAATGAAGTGATTGTGCAGTGCAGTGAAACAGACATAAGACGACTAGAAACGCACCCAAATCCATTAGCTCTAAACTTATTAAATTGAAACCATTTTTTGCGCCGCTTAATTGTTTTCTCTATTTATCCAATTATTTCTGGTTTAACCTGTATATTTAATTCAAATCATAAGCAGTTCGCATTTCGAATTGTTAATTTCCCAGTTTTGTCCATTGGTATACCTGCCCAAAACGCCGTTCGCTATCAGCCGAGTGCAGCGCTTTTGTTATCTTCTTTCCCAGCGTCTTGCCATTTGGCCGAAGCGCATTCTTCTTTTGGAAACTCGATCTAGCAGCTCGCTGACGAGTAAATTGTCGTGTGCTTAATTAAGCATTATCTTTCGAGAGCTGAGAACAAATCAGGTATGATAAACTTTCAAGTTTTATAATTCCCATATTAATTACTCGCTTTTAGCTCTCTTATAGTATCCTTTGGAATAGGACTTTTTGTCTCGATAATTACCCTACGAGGGAATACCTCGCCACGAGTCTTCTGCATTCTTCCACATTTTCAGGCAGCTCAAAAAGCACCAAGTGTAGCAAGCCGCCGCTCACTGCCTGCATCGCCGTTTGATTACCCGCCAGAGCCAGAGGTTAGTGTGTGGAATTTTATTCATTCGCGACGGCAATACATGAAAATTGCGAGCGTTATTGATATATCTATATTTCATAAAATTTAATTACTGTCACAACATTACATGTTTTAATCGATTGTAAAAAGGGCACTCACTTTCGGGTTATCAGAGACCTGGTATTAAGGTTTTTTTTACTGACAGCGATGTGCACATCTCTCGATTAATGCGACGAATTTAATGTTTTAAAAAACCCGCAAAGAGGTTTATTAAGTTGATGCGTGTGGAAACCTTCCGTAAAACTTTGCGATATTGTTGTGTATTCTAAATAATTTGAGAAACCATTTAATTATACCGTTTTGGGATTCAAATAACATTTCATACTCAATAAATGCTAGTCAACAGTTGTTGATTTAATTTTTTCAGAATCGCTTTGATTCCTGGCGCCCTACTGTGTTTCTAGTTGCTTGCAGGTTGCACCGCTGATTTCTGTAACCACGACCTAAAAAAGTGCCGAAAAGAGCTAGTTCGGCCCGCACGGTAAGTGTGGTTAGATCATAGAGAATCAGTCAATCTGCGTTGTGGCGGTTCAGATTTTTTCCCTAGCTAGGACGCAGGTTGGCTCTTTTTTGTGACAAGATAACAGTGAACAAACCAGAAGACTAAAAATCACAACGCCATTAAACTTATCATAGATAACTTAAGTAGTTAAGTAATAATAGTCAAGTAATATTAATAATAATATACTCTAAATGTACATACATCACTTATAATAATGCAGAAGACTAAAAGCCGTGTTTACACAACTAAAAGTACCATAGTTGCGTTCCACCATTTCTATTTTCTGGTTTTTGTAAACAAACTTCCCTTAACTTTTAATAGCGATATTATCACAGAATACAATTATTTATTCTGCATATATCTTGTGTTTTTTAAAACTATTGACTCAGCTTTGAAGGCAAGTGCACTTTGGTTAATGTTCATTGTTCTGCTTATTGAATGCTCCCAAAATTGAAGCCTCACTCACACGCTAAGAAGGCGTGTCTTTAAAGTTGAGGCTACATAACCTACAAAATTTCAGATTGGCCTGGCAATAACTAATGTGTTCTAGCAGTGGCTACAAGTATTAATTCTGTGATAATGGTCTGCTGTGCATCAGATTGTAGTACAAAGCAAGGTAAGGGAATAGCGTTGTTCAGATTTCCCAAAAATTTGCAACAACGACATTATTGGTCTAAATTTTGCAATTGGGTTCCGACTAATGCTTCACGGTTACGCCACAAGCTGAAAGGAGTTTCATTCGTAAGTTATTTGCCCTATTATAATCCATAATGTGTGTTACAATTTATAAATTCTAGCAGGAAACCGAAGAAGCAATGGATTCGGGAGTATGTTGTGAACCAAGTAACACACGTTTCTGCAGTGCTCGGTATATTCCTTTTTTAAAATGTCTATGAAAACTAGAGCAGCTTCTTCTGTTAGTGATTGTAGTGTAGACGCTACCAAAATCGCAAAGCAAGTTGTTGCACTTCTATTGCAATCCAATGACTTTAAAGTTGTCGTGATAAAGTAATTTCCGACACGTTGCACGACTTAAAGGCAAGACGTAAAATTAGCAAAGCAAGATGCAGATTTAGACGTTTTGTTTATAAATTGCAAGTGTTTATGTGACATGTGACACTCACAGGTAACACGACACACGAAAACTAATCCTGTTGACAGGTGACAAATCAAACGATTTTTTCAAAAATCTAGGAAAATTTCGATATATTGTTTGTAAGGGTCCTGATATGGAACGCGTATGAATGCTATTCACTGACATGGCAAATAAATATGACTTAACTATTGATAAAAAATAGATTTGATAACATGTAATAACATTTTATGGTCAAAATTTATTTAAAAACAATTTAAATTCAAACACATTTAGTAAATTTATTCAGAAAATGTATAATGGTTACAAAAAGATTATTTCTATATTAAAATAAAGACACTTAAAACATTTTTCCCGCTGCTGTTCATGTAAGTCAGTGATACAGCCTTAGTAACAAAACGTGTAAGTCGGTGATTATATTTGTTTGCTGCTTTTTCTTGACAACGGAACTTAATATTATTATTAAGTTCCTAGGATAATAAAATTAGCAAAGCAAGATGCAGATTTAGACGTTTTGTTTATAATTGCAAGTGTTTATGTGACGTGTGACACTCACAGGTAACACGACTCACGAATATTAATCCTGGTGTCAGGTGAAAAACCAAACGATTTCTTTCAATAATCTAGAAAAATTTTGATAAGCAGCGGGAAAAATATAATAAGATAACTAGGAATGTATCGCCTATTAATATTTTCGGCAGGTCTACCTCAAATGTTAATAGCTATTAAAAGAAGCTTATGAAGCACGTACTCTGCACTCCTTTCCACACCACCATGAAGTAGAGTTGACGGCACGTTTTTTTTATGTGGTATCCCCAGGACACCTATTCCACATGTCACAAAGAAAGTTGTTGTCGCTGCTGTTAAAAATTGACTCCAGAACTGTGTTGAAGTGGTAATGTATCACTTAAAATCTTATACTTATGTTTCAAAGTGCCAATTACACGCTCCACGTGAATTCCCACATTAAAATTGCATATACACTATAGTTTTTTTATCTCGTTACAGCACATATTACGTGCAACAGTTTTTCATGAGTGTTTGAAATTTTGATAACATTTGAAATAAACGAATTTCATAGTTGCCGCAGTGGCATCTATGAAATTAGTTTATTTCAAACGTTACCAACATTTTAAACACATGAAAAAGCGATGCACGTAATATGTGCTGTAACGAGATAAAAAAATCACAATGTATATATTTGTTTTTATAATGAATAATCATTACATTTTGACTGCTACTATTTGGCACTCACTCCAGTGACTCCTGTAATAAAATAATTTATTATTAGGTAATTTAATACTAATTTTTTAATACTTACTACCACTAATTCTTCTTCCACTACCAATAACTCCTCTTCCACTACAGTAGAATTGTTCTGCAAATTTTGAACAACATGGCAAATTAGTTGTTATAGATGTGATAGTTCTCCACAGGAGATAAGATTGAGATGACAAATTGCAATAAAATTGGGAATTAATTAAATTGCTCAATTTATTTAAAATAGTGATATTTAATAAAACATATTATTTTTAATATTAAGAACTAAAGTAAATACTTACAATTAAGAAATGTTTTAAAATACTTTGTAAATGCGATGAAATTAATTAGTTTTGAAAACTAAAAAATTTTAATACGAGTTCGGTTGAAATGTTTGTTTGAACATTTACTAGAAAAGTTCGGTTCAAAAAAAGTATGGTTCACACAGCCCTACATACAGGGTGCTCAAAGTTAAAGCTACGATTTCGACTATATTAGCATTTGTAGTACTGTTCACGTAGATTACGATGGCAAAAACAGAAAAACAATTGAGCATCAAACTTTGAGTTATTCGCAAAATTAACATTTTTTGAAATGGAACAACTTATTCCATAGGTGTATTTACAATAAGTAATTTTTAATTTTTGTGAATAATTTGAAAATCTGATAATCAATTGTTTTTCTGTTTTCGCCATTGTGATCTATAGGGCATTCAGTAAACACAAAAACAGTTTAATTTTTTTTGCTAGATGCTAGATAAATGTCACACCCTTAACCTATTTGTTTTAGTAACTTTTTGTAAGTACATTCGAAGACAAAGATGCATTTTGGAAGTACACTCATGAACTTTTGGAAATCAAAGGCCACTCACTATGTATTTTTATGTTTACTGAACAGACTATACGTGAGTTATACTACAGATTTGCTAATTTAATCGAAATATTGATAGTAAAAAATAATTTATTATAACCAACTATTTAATCAAATTTACACTAATTATTTAATCTTACCGCTTGCTTCTTTTTTTTGGCTCTCTGACGAGCCAAAGCTTTTGCTCGATTGGCAGCTATCTGCTGCCCCATGTCAACTACCTTCCTCAAAGAAAATTCTCTGGTATTCCCACACCCCTCGCAATATTTTTGGAAATCTAAATTGAAAAAGGGAGTAGTCAAATTAATTCCGCAAGAAGTCAAACTTTTGAATTTTCTTTCTTTAATTAGGATAGTCGATTACTTAGTGAATAATCAAAATGACGAATGATCATATTTTTAAAGATGGATGCCTAACAGTAAATTGTAATACATACCACAGATCAGAAAATTGCACTCGCAACAACGTATCACGGTGCAGGTACGGATGTCGTATTGACCCACCGGAAAATGTAATTTGAGGGAGGGACATATCTCTAAAAAGAAAATTTGTAATTTAACTAATCAAGTTTACTTTCAAACATAAAGGTTCCGTAACTTTGTCCAAAATGCGCTTACAGACAAGAGGTAAATAACAAATTAAAACTCACGCAACTGAAGAATTCTCCGACTATGAATCCTTACTCCACACTCACAACAAAATCTATTAGGATTTTATAAACAAATAAAGAGTATTTTTAATAAATATTATACACCAAGTGAATTAAGGTTTTTGTTTGATGAACCATTTGTTTAAGCCAATCAGGTATTTTTTTGTAAAAAAAGTAGGTAATAAAATGGACATTTTACTTACCATGTTGATTCACACACCACTAAGAACAACGCAAAATGAATAACTACAAAGGCCACGGGTGACTGTTGAATGACAATGCTAACTAGCAATTACTGAATTTTCAGTTCCGTTTTATCAAGAAAACTGTAGACGGTTCTAAAATTTCCCCGTAGGCCAGTACCTTGCTGGACAAATGAGTATCGCAAATGTATGTTTTGGCAGGACAATTGGACTGGACAATAAATTCTGCAAGTAATGACGGCTAGAATACCAGAATTCAAGGAAGAGATCGAAGACCTGATGCTGTAAGTAAAACCGCATGTCAACAAATTGCAAATAACGGTTATGCGGGGAAGGAACTTTGTGTCGGATCCCTTTATTAAGGGCAACCGCCTCCGTAATCTGTGAGAAGCTTAAATAAACCGTCTTAAAATAAATATACAACTACATAGTAAATAAAAAGAGAGAAAGATGAATGGTTCCCGACACCGAAAGGTAAAAGATGCTACGAAATAAAAATATGAAGGAACTTTTTAATTTAAAAACAATATTTTAACAAACACTTGAAATAAGTAACCGAATAATAGAACACTGCAGTTTAAATTGAAACTAAATGAATTAATAACAGATTCATCCATTTTCAAATAAGGTCTATTCTATAATGTATAATGGTTATTTATATTTATACAGTACAGTAAACATTGCGCTTCCATACTTTGACCAAAATTATTTAACAAGATATTTTTGTCAGCTACAAGGAAAAATTGCATGTTCAACACATTGGAAAATTCCACGTAAAACTTTTACATTTGCTGGAAAACTCTCACTTTTCTTAACTTGTAGAACAATCTGCTATTAATTCACTAGCGATTTAAGATGAAAATTAACTCGCTAGCATATAAACATTACAAACAGTTACTTATGGTTGCTATTATATAGATAATAATAATAATGCCAGTTTAAAATGTATTATGTATGGATGTATAATCGATAACCTCGTTTTACCTTGCGGTGTAGAGGCTGGTGCTTTATGTGCTTGCATCTGGCGGTACAATGCTCAACTTGTATTCGGGATACAAAGTTGAACCGCATCTTTTAATGCTTGCACAGCACCCATTGTGTGAGGTGTCTGTGTGTATTATGTTGACCTTGTTACTCTATCTCTTAGGTCTGTGGTTCTGAGTAGAGCACAGTTAACCCGGGAGTGGTCGCGCTATGGTCGATTCAACCGCACATTTTAACAAATTGCTGTAACTTTCTAATGCAGCTCCTTTGCGACTTGAACTTTTAAAAATACACCTAAAATGCAGTTTTGCTATTTTTAGTGACATTTCAGCACATTTAAAAAAAATTTAAAACCGTTTTTTTGTTAATGCGGTTGATCTAACGTAACTCAATTATTTTTTCATTTATCTGGTATTATAAATGAATGTTACGCTGTAAAATCGTTTATTATGCTTTCCTAATAAAGTGCAAGGGAAATGTTATAGTTATTATCGATATAAGGCCGTTAGTAGGCATCTAACGAACGAGAATAAATTTGTGGCCGATGACGTCAGGCCGATGCTAATGAGTTCATCTGAGCCATGGCCATGGCTGTTATAAGGAACTTTTCAGTCAGGTTGACAGTTCTATTATTAACAAATAACAAGTAGGTGTTATGAAAAAGATTTTTATTAATTTACATACATTCTGTTAAAAAAACTAACTGATGTTGAACCGACCGGGGCGCGATCATTAACGGAAGTTTAGGACGGGCGACTACACCCGGGTTAATTTGGTGCCCAACTGTGTATGGTCTCACCGAGCCCGGTTCAAATCGCTTAATGCAAGGCAAGCGCTTACCCATCTGCGCTACTTGGCTTCTTGTGTTTAAAATGACAAAGAAATAATAATTAATCAGTTATTTAACAATATCAGTAACGGCGTAACTGGAGACTTGAGTTACCGCATTTATATTTTTATGACATTCAACGCCTCAACGGCTTAAATCTGAAAAGAAACAGATTGCAGGCAGCTGAAAATTATTTAGCTGGCTCAAATAATTCTCACATATAATCTCATAAGAGCATTAATTCTTTCCGGAATTTTTTTTTTGACTGCGTTCCAACAACGTCGTATTAATTAGGACGCCTTTCAGGGGCGAGCGTTTCCTTTCCAAATACTTTATACATTTGAAAATATATTTTTTGGAACTGTTCCTTACTGCCAATCTCTAGCGTGCTTTTAAAGCTTTATTTAGTGCAACAAAAGTTATTAAATTCGTCCTACATTTTAAATGCGGCATATGCCGCGGGTTTCAGCTAGTACATGTATAATTGGAATTAAAATAGGAATTCAGCACTCTAATCACCTTCATATAGGCTTGTGCTCGTTGGAGAACTTCCCTGGCATGCCATGTATCATCCATCAGTTGTGCCTCTTGTTAGTTATTAACAGATTGCATAATAAACGTATAACAAGAAAAGTGTATTCACATCAATTTAAAAATTCCGTATTAAAGTAATTCCAGTACTTCTACAAGCAGTGCAAACACGATTACATTCGATAAAAACCAGAGCAATTTATGTTAAAAGCCAATATATTAGAAAACTATTCTACAAATCAAAGTAATAAATTGGTAGGATGTAAAGACTCAACCCAAGTGAGATTAGAGCCATTAATTAAATCTAAATAAATAAATACAACACACCAAGACTTGTGCAAATCAAAAGATAGGCAGCTATTTGTAGTTAACACAAAAATCAAATAATAATATTATAATAGCAGATAGGGCATATCATAATTATATATAGCTCTGATATTGTGTCTTCCAGCGGTTCGTTCCCGAGCGAGCTCAATTTGTCTCCTAGATTACAGGGTGCTGAAAAACGATTGCAGCAAAAGGAATAACTTTTCATAGTTTTTGCTTAACTGTCAAGGCCGACGTGCTTTTCAAAAACTGAAAATATTCTTAAAATTATCTACAAACCAAGCAGGAATTTTAATTCCTATAACATTTTAATGTAAAACTAAAAATAAAAATTAACTCCCTCTTGTAAACTCAATCCCGTGACATACTGTATATAGTTCTTATAAGTTTATTATAATAAATTAATTAATTAAAATATCTTTCATTTTTCTAACTGCATTCTTATTGCTGCACTCATTTTTTAACGTTCGGAAACGAAGTTTAAGGGTACGAGATGTGGGGAGTCGAAATATCCCGGGAACGAAATGTGGGGTACGAAATGTGGGAAACGAACTTTCCGCCAACCATTTACGAGTAACCAGGTGGCCGCAGTTCTTCCGTGGGGATCGAGCGCGGCTTCTAAACTTCGCTGGCGGGCGCTCCAAAGCCTCCTAGCTGGAGCTTGCTGGGTTCTCAACCCCACCCACGGTTGAGGCTTCCTCGGCTGGAGGCAGGCGAACTTTTTCTTATCTGGACGAATTTGTGTGCTTTTATAAGGTTTCGGGCCTTCCTTTTTCGAGAAAACTTGCTGGAGAAAGAGCAGTGGGAGAAATCATAACTGAATCATGCAATGCACAAAAGATTCAGATCTGGATAAAATGTAACAAGATGGCGATATGCAAATTTGCATATGAGTAAATGTTACAAAGTTGTGGTTCCAATTGTAAAATTCGCTATACAACTTTATGCAATTCAATCAAATAGGAAGTGAAGTATACAATATGTACTTAATTTTACGTAGTGTTCAAATCGATTATTTCTTTATAATGCCAATGCATTTTATAGTTGCTCAGCAGGAATGTTCTGCAATTTTAGATTGTCTATTCTGAAACTGTTTATAACATGTGTTCACTAATCCTAACATTGAAACAAGGGCTCCACTTGAGCTCATTTATAATAACTAATATTTACATATTAGAAGGTGAAACTTGCATATGACGTGGCACCAAAGACTGATGTGAAAATGGTGTTAGCAGGCATAAATGCCAAAATTAGACACAAAGAGGCTTTCAGGTCAGCTATAGGAAGGGAAAGTACATACGAAACTAGTAACAATAATGGAGCTCCAGTAGTGGATTTTACTGTGAGTAAGAATATGACAGGAAGTAGCACTTACTTTCCTCATAAAAGAATCCATAAAGTGACATGGTGCTCACCAGATTAAGTAACTACGAACCAGATTGGTCATGTGGTAATTGACCGGAAACATGCCTCTGATATAATGGATGTGAGAAATATTCCAGGGACCGATTGCGATACCGACCATTATTTGGTATGTGTGCAATATAGGCAAAAAGTATCCATGATTAATCAGCAAAACGGACAAAAACAGAGAAAATACGACATGAAGAAGCTTAAGGACACAAATGTAAAAGAAAGAGATCAAAGAAAGTCTAGAACAAATACATATAGATACTGAACAAGCAATAAACGATAAATGGAAAACTATAACAACATCGGCGGAACAAGTGCTAGGATTTGCAAAGAAATCTAAAAGTGACCTTTGGTACGATGAAGAATCTAAGCAGTTGGTCGAAGAGAGAAACATAGCAAGGTTAAAGAAGCTTAATAGGTCAACAAGAGGAAATATTAATAAATACAAGGGAAAATGAAGCATAGCAAAACGGGAATGTAGAAAAAAGAAGAGATTAGACGAGAAACAAAAACTAATGGAAATTGAACAACTGTGAAAAGAGGGAGACCTCAGATCAATGTATCAAGAAACGGGACAGATGATAAAAAGGTACCAACCAAGAACAACCTTTTGCAGAAAAAATGAAACGTTAACGGGAAATAAGAATGATATTTTAAAAACCTGGGAAGAATATTTATAGCACCTATTAGCCCCCACAGAAAGTAAAAGTATCAATAAAAATAACACTTAAATTGGTGCACTAGATATCCAAATAAAGGAACCAAGCTATGATAAGATAATAAATTCTATTAAAGAACTGAAAAACAGTAAAGCACCAGGTGTAGATCTAATCACAGCTTTGAACTAAAATACGCAAGTTTATTATGTTAAACTTACTCAACCTTATTTAGTTTTGAAATAAAAATAAAAACAAACAATAGTATATTGTTTAACGAGTGACGAAAGTAGTATTTTCTGCAAACGAGAGAACAATTTATCAAACGAGGCGTAGCCGAGTTTGATAATGTTCTCAAGTTGCAGAAAATGCCTTTCGACGAGTAAAACACTATACTTTTTCTATAACCATGGTTTGCTATATAGGTGTATAAAAAGTTTGAGAAAGTTCAATTATCTTTAAAGTGATCTTGACAAAATCGGGGATTTAGGGATATACCCCCTCTCTTCAAGGGGGCCCTCAAGGCTCCGCCCCTCTTCCAGGAGACTTTAGGGGCTGTGCCCCTTTTCAAGGGGGCCTTCGGGCTTCGCCCCTCCCCAAGAGGGCTCTCGGGGTTCCGCCCCTCTCTAAGGAGGCCCCCGGGGATCTGCCCCTCTTCCAGGGGGCTTTAGGGGCTCCGCCCCTTTTCAAGGGGGCACTTGGTGCTCCGCCCCTCCCCAACAGGGCCCTAGGAGCTCTGTCCCTCTTCAAGGGGGCCCTCGGGAATCTTCCCCTCTCTAAGGGGGCCCTCCGGGCTCCGCCCCTCCCCAAGGGGTTCCTTGGGGCTCCGCCCCTCTCTATGGGAGCTTTCAAGGCTCTGCCATTTTTCAAGGGGGCTTTCAGGGCTCCGCCCCTCTTCAAGAGGGCCCTCAGGGCTCCGCCCCTCTCCAAGGGGGCCGTCAGGGCTCCGCCCCTCCCCAAGGGGGCTCTCGGGGCTTCGCCCATCTCCATGGGGGCCCTCGGTGATTTTCCCCTCTCTCAGGGGGCTTTAAGGGCTCCGCCCCATTTCAAGGGGGCCCTCGGTGCTCCGCCACTCCCCAACAGGGCCCTAGACGCTCTGCCCCTCTCCAAGGGAGCTCTCTGAGATCTGCATTTCTCCAAGGGGGCCCCCGGGACTCCGCCCCTCTCCAAGGGGTCCTCGGGGCTCCGCCCCTCCCTAAGGGGGCTTTCGAGGCTCTGCCCCTTTTCAAGGGGGCCTTCGGGGCTCCGCTCCTCTCCAAGGGGGCCCTCAGGGCTTTGCCCCTTTCCAAGGGGGCCGTCTGGGCTCCGCCCCTCTTCAAGGGGACCTTTGGGGCTCCGCCTCTTTCCAAGGGGATTTTCGGGTTTCGCCGCTGTTGAAGGGCGAGGACCCCCTTTCTTAAGAAAACGAATGATGGTTACAATTGGATATGGAAGAATGCATTTAATATCTAAAATTGCAACAATTTACTTTCGTCACTAGAGACGAAAGTTAACGTTACGGGATATTCTATCACTGGTTCCGGAACTGGCGCTTTCGGTTGGGGTAAAACGTGACGAAAGTTGTTCATTTTTAAATGGTTATAGAAAATAGTATATTACTCTACAAGTTGAGAAAAACCACTTTTCTCTCGTGTTGAGTATACTATTTTATCGCATTTCATAAGAAATGTAAAATAATACATACAAGTGACAGTAACTGTCAAAAAAAAGCAAGATGAACACTAGCGATCATTGAAAATGAACAGGGTTATGCATTTCAAATTGACTTAACCGACGTTTTTGTAATTGCGTGCAACGTTATTTTATTATTACGATGGGTAGAGAGTTAGAACAACACCATTCTACTTTAGAGACAAGGTGAATTCAGAAAACGAAATCAACTACTGTAATGTTAGTTGCATAGCCCTGTTCATTTTCAATGATTCTTTGTGAACATAGCTCATTCCTATGTACTATAGTCAAAATTATACCCATTCGGAGTCACGTGACTTTTGTCTGTCTCTGTTCATCTTTAGTAAAATAGATGAAATGAAAGAAATTTGAAAAAAAGGCATGTCGATTCATAAAATTAATTTTAAAAATTTGACGTTTCTAATCTGTCAGATTATATTTTTCGTGTAAGTTATTGAGATAAGGGTAATAAAACCTAAAATTGTTGAGCCGAAAACTGGAAATTAAAAGAAACCATCGGACATGCGGTATAACGAGCAGTCACAACAATTAATTTGAATATTATGCGTTTTTTTTTATGAAGAGTACAATATTAATAATAGTAAATCAACAGTTTCACCCTCCAACGCTGTTCGCCGTGCTTCTCTTGCGTTAAATATCTCGGAGAGCACAATTTACCGAAAATATGAGCCAGAAAGTGAAGAATGCAAAAACGGAAGTCGACGAAGCAGTCAAGACACTGTATATAAAATGTATGTAGCTAAAGAATTTGTAACCATAAAAAATCTAAAAAATGCTTGGTTGAAGAATCTGGAGATTTTTCACATTCAGTTTATTCCCTAAATAGATTGTGCAAGGAAATAGGCTTCAAATGGTAATGTTCTATAACAGAATATGCATGCACAGAAATTGACTTAAAATTTGCTATACGCAGCAGGTTTTTAATGTAGCAGCTGACATATCTTTATTAAATTTACATTTTACGACATGTTATGTTTTCTTTAACCTGTAAATTCAGTTTGATTTCATATAAGAGAATAAACCCGTAGCAACCTTGTTTTAGAAATTGGCATATGTCAGGATAACCTACAAAACGGAATGTCATTTATTTCCCTAAAATTGCATTTTTAAGAATCGACATACGTAAAATTACTAGATTATCACGTGACTCCGAATGGGTATAAATTTGATTATTTTATTCGTAGAGATTTCAACCAATCAAAAGGCTGGATTTAGTTAAGTTATCTTGTATAATTTCGATTATACAAAATCGATTATACTATAGTAACTTCACTAGGCAACGCAATACATAACTTTTGTCTACTTGATGTTATTTTCATGGAGATGACTTTCAGCTAGGTTAATTCAAACAAATCGAACTGCCAATAAAATATTTATTTGTTCCTAATATTAAAATTTGCTCACAAAATAATCAAATCGAATACAATGCGTACTTCGAACAGGTTATACGTCTCAAACTTCCTGCACAATAACAAATCGTGTCAGTTTGACAGAATAATCCTCCCGCTGACGCGGTCGGACTATTTAACCTGTCAAACTGACACTCTTTTATTATTGTGCAACAAGTTATCGACATATAACCCGATAATATCGAAGTACTTATAGTATTACTTCTGACTATAAAACACAATAAGTAGCTCCAGTTGATGTTATGCGTTTGGCAGTACTGAAGTGTGTTGTTGGTGATACTGTAAGTCTATGTCAAATTCGAGGTTAGCAGGTTAGGTTCTGCGTCAATCTGTGTCAAAACTGATGCAAAACCTAACCTACTAACCTCGAATTTGACATAGATTTACAGTGTCACCAACAACACTTCAGTATTGCCAAACGTAAAACGAATCGCCGTTGCTAAGCATAAAAGTGTTGCTAATGATAAAAGTACCACATTTCTTATAGATTTTGAATGAAATTTGTAGTACATTTCCAAACCTGGTAGATGAGCACCAGGAATAGGTAATAAGGGACCCCAAAAAACAATTAACGACTCCCAATATTAATAAATGCCAAACAATTAATCAGTAAAAATGAGTAGTTTAACCGATACTTCACATGGTTTTACTTTTCTTTCGTGGGAAAGTATTTCTAATTTTATTTTCGTGTTTGGCGCTCAAATATTATTTCGGATGCGAAATGTAATTTATTTGTGTATAAATTCCATAAATTTTGCTGTTTTTTTTTATTTTGGCGCTGAAATATATTATATAATTTCTTGTGGCAAAATTAAACATTTCGTGCTCAATGCGAGAAACAGGCAACCAAACTTTATGTTATGGGTATCAATTATGGATAGTTTGGGGCTACAATCTTGGTCCTCAAATATTATCTTTGGTGGCAAAAGGAAAATATTTGGAGATCAAATCAAGGTTTCTTTGACGTTTGGTTAAATACCTCTTATTATTATTGTTATCATTATTAGCGACTTTATTGTTTGTCTGTCTAATGTCCGTTATTTTGCAGGCAGTCTTTCGTCGCCCCTTAATAAAATATTCAGAAATCGTCTTTGCCTGTGGATCGAAGTGAATCAGTAACTTCTGTTAACTTGTAAACTACAAAGTTTGCTTAGCAATTTTTACGGATTGGGACTTTTTTCCAAATGGTGAAAATACTGAAGACCAATTTGCTGCCAATATTGATGCTTTTTGCATAAGTTGTAAATACATAATTTTTACTTCCTTTTACAATAAAGGAAATTATGAATTTATCCCAAAAATCCAAAATTGAGTTTTCAACAGATCTTCACGTTTTAGAGTCAACTGAACCTAAAAAATATGTTTTTGTTCATTGGCTTGTCTGTCTGTGTGTCTGTCTGTGAACAGAATATCACAAACACGAAAAAAGTATAAAGTTGAAACTTCATATATAAGTTTTGTGTACAACATCAAGCTTTTGAAGAAAATCGCATAACCGGAAGTATGTGTTTACTCTTGTGATTTTTCAGTTTCTTTCGATTTTTTCAAAAACGGCTAACGATATTTTTCAAACTTTACCTTTTTATTACATTTTTAATGTATATTGATGTGAGATAGGTGATTTTTCAGTTGCATACCTCTAAAATGGGTTTTTTTGTTTTTTTTTTATTAACTCCTATTTTAAATAGAACACACGGTATTTTGTAATTTTTGACAAATGCCTAAAAATTAAAAATCAAATTTTTAATTAGCCTGACTGTAAAAGGAAGTTGTGTGCATGAATCACACCAGATTTTTTTAATAATTATAAGCTTAATTTAACTTTAACTTTTGTTTTAGCTATAAGTTATTTATAATATTGCGTTATACTTTTACCTGTAATTCTAAGTGTAGCAGAAATCACCTGTATAGTATAATCTTATTCACTATGTATTTCTATAGTAGAAGACAACGATTTACTTTAATATGCTGCTCTTTATTTACACTAAAGTGCTAATGTCATATATATTGATATGGTCTTAAAATGACAAAATATTTCAAAACTAAATAATAATAAAGCAGCTTAAATATCATGTTCATAAAAGGATATTGGTTGGAGTACCTTTATTTTATCATTGGAATTTCTATTTCTTTCAAGGTTATTAACAGTTCATTAGTAAATCGTCCATTTGTAGTTGCAATTGTAATTTAAATTAATTGCAGGTTATTCTGTTAGTCAAGATTTATCTGAAAGAAGTAAATATTATCATAAAATGTAACACAAAAGTTTAATTCTTACATATTTGGGGTATACAAGGGTTAATATCATCATATAATTGGAGACAGACACAATTGAGAACTGTTAACCTAAAAAATATAATTCATGACAATTAGAAAAGTCATAAAGATTAAGAATAGAAATCTGTATTATCGATAGTAGAATGGGGACAATTACCCCCCACCACTTTTAGTTGATTAAGCCCTGCTGGCATAATCAATTAAAATGCCTGGGGCGATGTCGTCACGTAATTAAATAGCCTGGGGCTAAATGCCTGGGGCGATGTCGTCACGTAATTAAATAGCCTGGGGCTTTTTAATAATTAAATTGCCTGGGGCGTCTGCCATTATGATTTCGTCACACCCATTTTGGATTTTGATGCTAGTGCCGTTTTGGATTTTGATTTTGCTCGCGCCATTTTTGGATTTCGAATTGTCGGCCATTTTGATTTCGTCACACCCATTTTGATGCTAATGTCGTTTTGGCTTTTGATTTTACTCGCGCCATTTTTGGATTTTGAATTAGTCACGTGATGCTCTGTATACTTACTTTCTCACAATCATGCTATCTCTCTTGCATTCGTTTATCTTTGTCGTACGGTTATGTTTTGAACGTTTTAAAGTCATATTTTATTTAAAAAACTGTTATGCTCCATGCCGGATTGAAACATGCGACCATCGTATTGCGATCCTTATAATCTAACCACTGCGCTATAGCGACTGGTTGTAACTTTCTCTTTAGAAGTCCATTACTAAGCAAGTTGTTTGAAGTGTTGCATTCCAATCCTCTTATGAAGTCTTGATTCATTTAGACGAAACTTCGTGTAACGTAATGTGAAATATATATGATCAAGTTCCTTATTTACCCATTTGGGTGTAAGGATTGTACTACAATTACTTCTACTTTTGCTAACATTTTGTATTATTATCTTTATCACTTTCACACACTTTCCTAGATTCAACTCGATATGAACTCTTTTCAGTTTTTTCTATCTCCTGCTATTCTTTTCGCTTCTGCCCACGTTTTTCCTTTTTTCTCTAGTATTTTCTCTATTGCCTCATCCCACGTTTGCTTTGGTCTTCCTCTTTTCTTTTTTCCTGTCATTTTTTCCTCCCAAATAATCCTATCTGTGCTCCTCTCTCCATTCTCTGGAGATGTCCCCACCATCAAAGTTGTCGTCATTCAATATACTCTTCCAGTGGTTCTATGCTGAGTTCTTCTCTTATCGCCTCATTCTTGATCCTATCTCTTTTGGTAACGCCCTTGACTCTCCGTAGGAATTTCATCTCTGTTGCTCTGATCTTACTTTTTTCTCGTTCGAGTAAGACCCATGATTCGCACCCATACGTGAGGACTGGTCTGTATATCGCCTTGTATACCTTCATCTTTGTTTCTCTTGATATTTCTTTTTTGTTGATGAGGCTTTTGCTCAGGGCATAGTAAACTTTATTGGTTGTCTCTATTTTGTTGTTCACTTCCACTCCTTGTTTTCCTGCGTCGTTTATACTTATTCCTAGATATTTAAAACTGTTCACCTGTTCTATTCGTTCGTCGTCTATTCTAATTTCCATTTCTTTCTTTCCCCTGCTATTACCATAATTTTTGTTTTCTTCTTATTCACCCTCATTCCATTGTTTGTTAGGACGTCATTCCATACACACAGGTTTTTCTTTAATTCGTTTTCACTTTTGGCTATTAAAGCTATATCGGACAAAGGCGCACTCTGATATCTCCACTTTTTCAAGATTTCTGTATCCCACAAACCACGGTTTCGTTCTTAAGTTTACCGTTCTTATTAGTTTTTCCATAAAGGTGATAAACAGCAGCGGGCTAAGGCTTCCTCCTTGCCGGCCCCTTCCTTTGTGTGGAATGTCTGACTCTCCATTCTTACTTATTACCTTGTTTCTAGTCACTCGGTACAAGCATTTGATTACTCTTATTAATTTATCATTAACTTTTTTCTCTTTCAGGCATTCCCACATTTTAACTCTTGTTACCCGATCAAAGGCCTTCTCCATATCCATAAATGCAAAATAAACATTTTTTTGACCTTGCTAACGATCTATTAATAATTTCTTTTAACGTGAATACGTGGTCTTGTGTACTTCTCCTTTTTCTGAATCTGCTTTGTCCTTGTAGTAGTGTCGGCTCTACTTCTTTTCTTAACTTTTCTCTACAATTTTTTCAAACAACTTTATTGGAGTGCTCAATAATGTTATGCCTCTGTAGTTATTACATTCCATCGCATCTCCCTTTTTATAGATTGGGAGTATTCGCCCTATTTCCCAGTCTTTGGGTATTGTCTCTTCCTGCCAGATTTTATTGAATATCCTCAGTAGCATTTGCTCTCCACTGTCTCTCATGTTCTTCATCATTTCTCTTGTGATTCTATCTTCGCCGGGTGCTTTGCCGTTTTTCAGTTCCTTTATCGCCCCTACCAGCTCTTTCATTTTAATTATGTTCTCCTCATTTCCTGTTCCTTCTTCTAATTCGTTATCAGTTTCTTGGGTCCTTTCTCTTTCGTCTTCTGTTTCCGTAACAAGCAGCTTTTGGAAGTACTCTTTCCATCGTTCCATGACTTCCTTTTCTCTTTTCAATATTTCTTCTTTTTCGTTTTTTATGGCAATTATTTCTGTTTTCTTATTGTTTCTAAGGCTCTTTAGAACTTTGAAAAATAGTTTTTGATTTCCTTTGCTATCTTTTTCTAATTTGTCTCCGAACTAGTTCCATGTCTGTTGTTTGGCTTCTCGGATTATATTTTTAACTTGAATTCTCTGATTTTTGTACTTTTCATAATTCTCCTCTGTCCTATTGTTTAAGTACTTTTCCACTTTGTTTTCTTTAGTCTTACTTATTGCTTTATTAGCCACCACGCTGTTTGTTCCTTGTTACTTTTTTCTTTATGTGTACCACATACACTCATGGCAGCTCCTGTGACTATATTTTTGAATATTTTCCACACTTCGTCTGTATCCTTATTCTCTATTTCAATTATGATCTCCCCTATTTCTCTCTCAATTGTTTCTTTCAATTTCTTGGCTTTTTCTTCATTCTTTAATCTATAAGCTCTTATTGTTTCTCTGTTTGTCTTAACTTCTTTCTTTTTTTATCTGTTCTTTCTTCTGAACCATCATTCTTTATTTTGGCCACTACTAAGAAATGGTTACGCCTATTTCGAATCTCCTTTTCACTTTGACATCTTTAATTATAGTTCTTCTCTGTCTTTCTATAATTATGTAGTCTATTATAGATTGCGCTCCTTTGCTTACTTCTGCTATGTGAAATAAAAGAATTAAATATGGTATTTTTTAAATTAAAGTCTTGTGTATGTATACATATTTATTCACTTAAACATTAATAACAATATATGATCCTAATATAATAGTTATTTATACACTAGTTCCATACATAATTTTATCCAACACCTTCAGAATTTCGTTACAACGCATCCTTTTTCTGATGACAGTTGTGACATTTTTATTTGACAAATTATTAAAAGTAGTTCAATTTATGGGCTTTGACGCGATCACCATGGCACATAAAAGTTTTGTTTACATTGAAACAATAATTGTGTTTGGTTTCACAAAAGTGTCAACACGCGAAAACGACGCCGAATACCTAATGGTAGAAAAAGTGTTTGTTCCGACTGGAATTCAAAACGATGCTAAACTAGCATTATCGAAAATAATACCCAAGAAATCGAAGGATATTTATGAAAACGAATTCGGGCTATTCAAGTCCTGGAGAGAAGAGAAAGGAGTTAGTGGTATAAACGAAGAAATATTGTTGGCGTATTTTGTTGAAATTGCAAAGAAAAATGTAGGTTCGTCAATGTGGACAAAATACTCGATGTTGAAAGCAACGTTAAAATTTCATAAAAATGTCGACATATCGAAATATGGTAGGCTTATATCTTTCTTGAAAAGTGAGTCAAGAGCACATAAACCAAAGAAAGCCAAGATTTTGGAAAAGGAACATATTGAGCAGTTTCTAAGAAGTGCTCCGGACAGTGAATATCTGATGGAGAAGGTGAGATAGTGCCTATTTGATTTCCGTAAATCCTATTTAAATATGTGTTTAGATGTTGCACTAATAATGGGTATTGCGGGGGCATGCCGTTGTAATGAGCTGACAAATTTGAGTGTTGAGCACATCGAAGACAAGGGATCATATCTGTACATTTCCATCCCTGATACAAAAGCCAACAAACCTCGAAGTTTCACTGTCATAAACGAGGGATATCCTGTCAGTCCCATTGATCTCTATAGAAACTATGTTTGATTACGACCTGCCAAGGTACCACACTGTACATTTTTTTTAATTACAAACACAAAAATGCACGATTCAACCAGTTAGAATAAACGCATTGTCTAAGGTGCTATTCCGAATCGCACCTTACTTGAAACTACCACATGCAGAGGCTTACACTGGTCACAGTTTGAGACGGTCTTCTGCTACACTGTTGGTTCATGGTGGAAGCGACATAACAGCGCTTAAACGCCACGGTGGATGGAAATCGTCTACAGTGGCAGAGGGGTACATTGAAGAGTCGTTGTGAGAAAACATTAACACGGCAAGAAAAATTTAAGGAGGTTCTGAGTTCACCATCGCCACTGTTCCAAGTATTGTAGTGAATAGCGCAGGATCACGTAATGAAATTCCCAATAATAATGTAAATTGTCAAATGACTAGAATTAACAACTATACAATTGACATTAATATAAATATTAATATTAATAAGTGATGTTATAAACTGTATTATATTGAGTATGTAATATTGTGTTATGGATGTAATATGTTCTGAATAAAATGTTAATTTTTAATTGTTTTTTTTTAATCAAGAGTGACTTATGGTTTATAACACACTAGTGACTTATGGTTTATAACTCACTAGTGACTTATAGGCCACTTTAAATTTCTAAATCACCATAGTTATGGGCTTAATAACTTACGGTGTTGGATAAAATATTTTATCTACTCCTACTGCACAATGGCCATGAATTATGATTCATAATTCACGGTTTGCAGCCAATCATAAAATTCTATTTTCATTATTCAATAGTTTGCAAATTGCAACCAATCAGAAAATTCTATTTTCATTATTCAATAGGTTGTAGCCAATCACAAAATTCATGCTTATTATTAAATGACTTTTGAAGTTAACAGCTGTCACAAATGTCATAATTCTGAAATATGAACACAAGGCTCCTATTGCATAGGAGTAGATAAAATATCGTATTATATTCGGGATTATGGCCATTATTTACTCAGATGACTTGCGCCACGCGCCTTCGGCTTGTGGCGCAAATGTCATCTTCGTGAATAATGGCTGTCATAATCGCTCATATAATAATATACTATTATCTACTCCTACTGTACAATGGCCATTAATTATGATTCATAATTCATAGTTTGCAGCCAATCATAAAATTCTATTTTCATTATTCAATAGTTTGCAAGTTGCAACCAATCAAAAAATTCTATTTTCATTATTCAATAGGTTGTAGCCAATCACAAAATTCATTCTTATTATTAAATGACTTTTGAAGTTAACAGCTGTAACAAATGTCATAATTCGGAAATATAAACACAAGACTCCTATTGCATAGGAGTAGATAAAATATCGTATTATATTCGCAATTATGGCCATTATTCACTCAGATGACTTGCGCCACGCGCCTTCGGCTTGTGGCGCAAATATCTTCGTGAATAATGGCTGCCATAATCGCTCATATAATAATATACTATTTTCTAGTGCTAAAAATTATTTTTTGTTTTGATATTACTGGTAATAGAATTCTGGTGCTCATTTATTATTTTTGGTGCTGAATCTACTAAGTAGCGACACCACAGTCCTGAGCGTGGAAGACAAAGCCTCAAAAAAAACCCAAGCTCAAGTGTGAGTGGCTGCTAGGTGAACTAGTTTTAATAAAGCCCGTTGGTATTTTGCAAACAATAATATACTGTGCATCTTGGACTGCTGCTAAAATAAACGGTTTCAAAATAACCTTTTCTACTTCCGAAAACTCAACTACCGACGCATGCAAAACAAACCTCATTGGCAAATAAAATTGAGTACAGAATCATAGATCTTAGAAGTAAAATGAGGAAAGCAACACAATAAATACGTATATAAATCGCAATTGAAAGATAACATTGGAAGAGCAGGTTAAGGGCATACTAGAGCAATTCAAAAGGCATTCACAATGCGAACGAGATAACAGAACTGAACCAGTTTCTAGATACACTGAAAAATTCAATATAATAATCAGTAGATTACGTCAGTCATGAAAAAATGTTTACCTTACACTGATGCAGTTCACAAAATATCAAACCGCTGCCATTCATTCGAAAAATACCAACCGCCGAACAACTGCACAGATTCTGGTCCGGTATCTGGAAAGAGCACAAGAATGCGACATGGACCACAGAAGGAGAAAGTCGCAATAATAAACTACCAGATATGGAGTTTGATCTTATAAAAGTGAGACATTCAGGGAAGTAACCCGCACACACCAGGCACTGGCCATATTCAGAACTATTGATATGAGAAATTCACACACATTCATCTCATACTGCTCACACACTAAATAATTTCCTGCAAAACCAAATCTCGCTGCCACAATACATTACAGAAGATATTAGCTTTATGCTTCCAAATGATATAAACGACAGACAGAACCCATCCAAGTATAGACGTGTTTACAAACGATTTATGAAACCATCACTCCTGGCATTAGTGAAATTTTATATAGGCACATCACTAATAACGACATCTTGAACAAGGAACGAAAACGTTGCCTATTACTTAGTTAAGAGTGTAAGGAACCATTAACAATAGATGCAGTATATTTAAGACAAGTTTATTCAAAGAAAACAAAATCAGCCCATATTTAAATTACAAGAAATTGTATGGCTCCGAGCCACATCTGTGGCTAACTATAAAATACTTCATATAATTATAAATTTCCTGCAAAACACCTTGCAACACTGAACAACCCACACAAACTCACAATGAGTGACAAAATCAGAACGAAATAATGATGACGATGACGAAATTCAACTTAACCACTTACTTCACATGGACTAGCCGACATCACACATCAGTTTTCCCACGATAAAATCTGTTAAAGCTATTAAAACATAAACACACAATTACGAACTAATGGCAAGAGACCAACTAGACCTACTAGGAACTAACTAGACAAATACTTAGGATTCCATCAGTGTACACACATTCATTACAGGGAAGCCCTAACACAAAAATTTAAGACTGAACAAGATCCTAAAATCATACTATCTTCTCGTAACATAGTTAAAGCACCAAACACTTACGCAATACTGATACTAACATACTGATTTAAAATACTTAATTGATTTAAAAACATAACTAAAACCCAAGTGCTACTGTACAGAGACAAACATTGACAAGGAAAGAAAGAGGAAGATGATTAATCAGATTAATGTACATAACCAACCTGCACAAGAAAGAGGTGGCAATACTAACAAACTTTTTCATTGAAAGGTGCTCCACTTACACCTACACAATGTCGTTACACAAAACAATACAAATTCATACCCTTCAACTTAAAGAAACACACAAAACAACTAGAAAATTACAGAAAACAACCAGATGATAAGCGAATGGACACAGAAATCCCCACATGGAAGACGTGGCCACGACTTAAATCAACTCACCATCGACCAGGAAGCATCGAACCCATGAGACGCAGCGAGCTCTTCCCAGAAACCGAAGGATTCATTACTGTCATGCAAGGGCAGAGTATGTAGAGACAAGAAACACCAAAGTAAAACTGCCCAACTTATCAACCGAACTATGTAGACTCTTTATCAGAGCATTAGAAACTATACAGTACATAACGGGTCCAGACCTATTACAAACACAGACACGACCATTCATCAGAAACTCACACTGAAATAAAACCTCATAATCATAACCACTCACAAACTATAGTGCAAATACCAACCAGAAACAATATTAGTAATAATTATAAACTCTAATGGGAAACCAGCAGAATAATCCCAAAACTCTTACCAAACACTCATTAAGTTTTGAATCTGATCATTTGGCTTCGACCCGCTGGTCAAATAGTTGTCGGCCAAATGGAGAAATTGAGTGAAATCATGTCGTTTGTGAAAAATAATAATAACAACATTTACACCTAAAAAAATAATAAGCATACAACAAGCAAGAGATTGAAAATTATATCAGAATATTTTTGGACATATCTGCGACATCAAAGTATTACACATATGAACAGAGTTGCCTGAGAGGCTGCTTCAGGATTCCGTTACTTTGCGCTGATTCTATCCGTCAAGCACGTAAACAAGACTGTGTTTACGTTTTAAACCAATGTAGTCAATGGTACTTGAACGGACGACAGTAAAAACCACCCTTGGAGCACAGCCTCATGTCCCATAAATATTATGGCTTAGAAAGGGTAGTGAATGAATCAAACATTAAATGCAGATTGCTTTTTATTATGAAAATAAACTAGTATTTATACAAAACTAAAATGCTTAACGCAGTAACAATATCAAAGTTCATATATACAGTTTACTAGGAAAGAGTGTTTAGATTACAAAACAGCAGATAAGCAATTGTGCAGTTTTTATTTCCTGCTAGAGCGAAGGTCGCCCGTTGAACTTACTACTGTAGGTCGGTATTGTGCATGGAGTGCAGATTTGCATTTTTCCTGGTCTTTAACTCGTCTGATTGCGTAATAACACTGGCTTTTAAATTATGAATAATGTTTCGTAAATTTGGACTGAAATATATAGTTTTAATCTAATTTAAACATATTAAATTTAGTAATTATGAGGCAAATCTGGTGATTGCAACATTAAATTTTTCTTGCTAATAAATGGGAATTGCATTTAAAAACGTGCAACTGGATTTCGTAAATTTTAGAAAATAAAATTTATGTGTGTTTAAATCAAGTTTAAACACATATGATTACTTATCTGATTATATTGATTTAGTATTATAAATAATTATATGTGTACCTCATATAGTGCCACGAGTCCATTTTGTTCTCAATCTCCTTTTATCGTTGCTTCGGACAGAGCTGCCGTTACCTCTTCAAGACATTTATCAGCCGCAAGATCAAAAGGTGTGAGATCTGTCATGGTCTTTGCTTCTGAATTAGCTCCACGCGCTAATAACTCTTTTACTGCATCTACGTGCCCCATATACGCTGCATAGTGCAGAGGGGTCCACAGCTTCTTATCTTCAGGTCCTATATCTGCATTTTGGTCCAAAAGAAACGCTAAAACATCTACATGACCCTCCCTTGCTGCCCAGTGTAGCGCAGTCCAGTGACAATCGTCCATTGCTGACACGTCCGCCCCATGCAATAGCAATACTTTTACAATCTCGATGTGGCCACATCCAGCGGCAAGAATTATAGGAGTTTTACCAACACTCCCGGTTTTAGCCTCTACGTTTGCTTTTTTGTCCAACAAAAACTTCACAATGTTGGTGTGCCCGTCCTCAGCTGCCCAATGCAAAGCAGTTTTGCCCCAAAAGGCATCGACAAGTTCCATGTCCTTTCCATACTGCACCAATAGCTCAATGATCCCCAGATAGCCTGTCTTAGAAGCATAATGCAGAGGGGCCTTACCATACCTATCGGCTGATGATAAAGCTTTTTGTAATATAGGCTCGCGTCCACTCTCCAGCAGCAATTTCAATGCGTTGGTTATGTTATAATGTACAGCGTAGTGCAAACAACTCTTTCCCTCACGATCCGAAATATAAATATTTGCTCTTTTATTCAACAATAATCTTATAATATCCCTTTGATTATCTTTAAAACCAATCACAGCATAATGAAGAGCGGTTCTAGATTCTTCATCAATTATATCTACAAAAGCCCCATTGGACAAAAGCCAGAAGACACAGGCTGCCGAACCTATGGCCGATGCCCAGTGCAGAGTAGTTTTTCCGGTGCCGTCTTTTTCATTAATTTATAAATTTAACCAAGTGGGAAGAGCTATTGTCATGAAACCTTCCAGAAATGACTGATAAATGAAGCGGTGTAAATCTGCAAACAGCAACTTCGTTTAAACTTACGTTAAAGGCAGACATTACAGATTGCCTCAATAATAGGAGTTCTAAAGGACCATAAAAAAACCGTTCCACATAGGGTCCGCTATAGTGTGTAACAGCAGTAGCACTGAAGATGCAGTCTTGGAAATCTTCTAGCCGGAAGGAAATTTCTTTGGCTACGAATAATGACCCTGTGTCAAGTGCATAATCTAAAGGAGTATAGTTCAAAAGCTTGTCTCGTCTGTTGTGCAATACATTTGCTTTATCGAATAATTTCAGAATCTCCACCATGCTATCTACTTGTACTTTTAGTAGGTAATGCCGGTCTATTTCAGAATCAATTGGAAAAGGGTGTTGCACCCCCCACGCCGCTATCAAGTGCAACAGAGATCTTCCTCCATTATCAGTTTGATATAAAGCTTCTTTATCGCAATTGATTATCCTTGCAACTTGCTCCACTTGGCGACTGATGACAGCAGTGAGTAGCGGACAAGTTTTTGCAAGAATGCGGTCGAACATACTCCGCGTAAACGCCAAACTAGGTTGAAAAGTTGCCTTTAGCAGCTTTTTTACGGTGTCTTCATATTCTCCATTTATATTCTCGGACAACCATTTAGCAACTAGATATTCAGCGAATGTTCTGTGGGCGAAGTTTACGTTAGAGTTTTCAAAAACAATAATACCATCTGCCTGCAGCAAAAGCAGAAACGCTAGATCACTGTTTTGCATAATTGTCTCATTTATTAAAGATTCGATATCTTTTGGATCGAATAGCAATTTTAGGGCATAATTTACCCGAACCCTCTCATAAAGGGTTAAGACATTGATAACCGCAAGCCCAGATTTCTCACAGGCTATCCTAGTTTTACTCTGGATGAATTTGTGATACAAGTCTATTAAATCAAAATGTTCATTTTCAAAGTCATGACCTTGCAGATATTCTTCACATTTCTTCACAAAGGCGTCCGCTAGCATCCGTGTCTGTAAAGGTACTCCTGTGTATTGCTGGTCGTCGACGTTTAGATTTTGCTTTGCATAACGCAATAGTTTCACAGCAAATTCTTGTACACGGTTAGGTGTTTTGAAAGTTGTTTGTTCTTTAAAGTATTTAACAAGAAAAAAATTTTGATCCTCTTCAGTAAACGGATTTAATGTTATTGCTAATGTATCAAGCAGTTCCTCCAGTTGCATCTTCATTATGGGACGAGTTGTTATGCACATCATATATCTATAATCACGCAATGCATTTATCATTATCATTGCCTCTTTTTGTAACTTGCATGAAATCTCATCGAAACCATCAAAAATCATTAAAATGCTTTTAGCTTTTAAGTGGTGCTGAAATACAGCCACAGCAATGTCCTTCTGACAATCTGCATTTTCCAATTGCTGATTCTTGAATCTCTCCACGTGTTCTCGAATTTCTAAATTCAAAAATTCATCGTTAAGGTAACATTTAAAATATTCGCCTAAATTTACTCTCACGACCCAAATGTTATCAGGAACGTTAAGTGCTATGAAGTCCATTAACACTGATTTTCCCATTCCTGGATAAGCACTGATCAACAATGGAACCGCATTCTCTAAATTTATGGGACTAGTTCCTGAAGCGGTAGAACTTTGGGTCCGATGTTTAGATTTTCGAACATAGCTTGAAATATTTTTGGTTGATGCATAAGAACTTAACCATTCGAGATTTCCTTCTTCATGTAGAAATAGATAATGGCAATCAGCTAATCGGAGTTTGAATAAGTTATATTCAAATGGAACCATAATCACCTTAAATTTTAAATGCTGTTCGGGAAGGTTTTGGTTATTATCCAAACAGAGAATTTCTTTTTCTGCAATGTTTATTTCGTACTTTTTCAAAAACATTCTAAATTCGGACTTAGATTTACATTTTATTACGAAAAGTTCCGAAGGGACCTTCAAGACTTTAGCTTCAAGCCAAATTTGTTCTAGTGATCTCTGAATGAAAAAACTTGTAAGAGGTTTAAAACGATTACCAATGTTAAATTTGCAACTTAAAATATGGATTATATGTTGTACCTTAAGAGATTTAATCGAATCTCTAACAGAATATTGCCTTAGTGTTACTGTTGATTTTCGGCCTTGCAGCGTTACTGGACAATCTTCAATTTTCTGCTGAAGATTTTCAGTTAAATCCTTAAACGTGAGTAAAGGTGTCGCCCAAGGACTCATATTTTCCATTACATTTTCACATTTTTTAAGTATGACAATTTTAAAGAACCTCCCACAGATCTGAAGAATGTTTTTGATCTTTATTATTTCGCTTTCATCCTTCACTTGCAGTAATAATGGTTGCTGTCGAGTTTTCCATAGGTATTCGTAAACATATGGCAGGCTAGTGCTTACCGATTTTGTTATTGATTTATGAATAACTTTCTTAATAGTATTTAAATCCATTGACTGATATTCAATAGATTTCGCATATTTCTGTACTTCAGTATAATTGTGCGCATTTAGAAACTGCTCTACTATATCATCTGAATCAATAACTATCGTTGAAAAATTCTCAAGGATTTCGTCCCAAATAGCAAATCCATTATTGCTAAAGGTAAAACTTGCATCTGGTCTTAAAGGCTCAACCATATATGAATGAAACAACATTTCTCCCAGAACTTTTAATATTATTTCTTTAGAAAGGGGATAAAAGCCACCCAATTCGCCTTTGGACCATTTGACAACAAATGACACAAAGCGGTCACAAATCTCTAATAATTTCTTTGGAGGCAGCTCAAGAGGATGAACTGTGTTCTTAAGCTGTTGAGAAATACACAGCATAAGTTCATCTCCTACTGAAACTTGGTTCGGAAGCAGATACATGTTGCTACAATACGTTTCTATGTCAGGGCTTTTGAATTTTTGTGGCAGTTGGTCGTAGTCAAATTGAAATGTGTCGTTGGTTGTAGTAAGAAACATGAGTTTTTTTTTAATGTCAGCGTCTGGTTCTTTTAAAAATACGGGCCCGGCTACTTTTCTGTTTGTAAAAATGATATATTTTGGGTTTTCAAAAGGTGTTCGCTTTGTCTCATTTATATTCTTTATGCTGTCAAAGTACTTCATCAGGTAGAAATCTTTCCTTTTACTTCCCTCGTTCTTTATATACTCACATTGTTCTATAGGAGCTCGATCTTTCTTATGTTTCAGCTGGATTAGGTATGTGATACTGTTATTTTTCCTGTCTTTCCTGTACAAAACTACGTCATCAAAAGCTCCGCAGCCGTCAACATTTCCCATGAGCCACATCTCTTGTGTAGTTTTGGTTGCACAACGTAAACATAACAATGCAGTGATGTAAGCTTCGTAATCCCAACCATAATTTGTAGTGCCTGGCCGAATGTTCCACGCCTGAAAACACATTTAATTTTGTTATGAAACTGTAACTAACATCCATCAAAGCAGCAGTTAAGCAAATTCCTATAGAGTACAATTAATTTTTCGGCTATGTTCTTTCGACCTTTTCGATTTTTGTGATCTGTTTAGTGATTCTTTTGTTATTCTAATGACACCGAGGTACCTTTTCAATGTCGTCTAGTAAACAACTTCCTGTAAAGAAAATGTAAATTTTCTTGTACAAAGGTAAAAATGTAATTTAATTACACTGCATACACAAGAGCTGAAGGTGCAGACAAGAATAGTAATTTGTACAACTAGTTTTCAAAGTCATATTTTTTTCATCAATTTGCACAAATGAATGAAAAAAAAGGGACCTTCAAAACGTGTTGTACACGTACTTTTTTTGCATGGTGATCTCTTGTAGCTCGTAATTTAATCGAAAAGGACTTCGAAATTTACAACTGTCAAATTGACATTTCAATAAAATAGTTTAAAAAAAGTGTACATTTTTTCATGATTTTGCGTTAAAAAAGTACTTTCTAAACGATTGTTCCTTAAAAAAGACGACTTTCACGATCATTATGCAAAATAAGGTATTTACCGTACGCTGAAACTATTTTCAACAGTTGAGAACACAAGAAATAAATAATTAAATCAACCTTGCAACTATTTTTGATTCATAATGGACCGAAACCAAACTTAGTATGTAAATGTTTACTTATATTAAATTATCGTTTCAAATTATCTTGAAAGGGCCGTAAAGCAATATTAAAGCTCTTAACATTGTAGTACACAATATATTAATTTAGGTTGTTGGAAATTAGACTGTTATGTATCTTTGTAAATACAAACGCTCCATATCAGTTTCAAACATATTTACGCATTTTATTGAGATGTTATGCAAATTGTATACAAGAACAATTTACTACTGTGATGGTGATGTTGGAAACATTTAACGGACTGAATCAGGGCGGTCTATATTCCAAGACACACTGAGTTTTGTTTGTTTGAAATATAACATGTGAGCAAATGAAAATGAAATCAAGCTTGGCTTTGAAATATTTGTTGTATGAATAATATGTTGGTGGCACTGTAAGTCTATGTCAAATTCGAGAGTAGCAGGTTAGGTTTTGCGTCAGTTTTGACACAGACTAACACAAAACCTAACCTGCTACCCACGAATTTGACATAGACTTACAGTGCCACCATATATTTAATAACTACTATATTGCTAGCGTCTATCAGTGGGGAGGTCACAAAAATAAGTGAGACAGACAATCAACTCTTCAATGTACAAGGTGAGCTGTGTGCAAGCGCGTCGGCGTCATCCGCGTGGTGGGGAAGTGGTCAAGTTTAAAATTCGCTTCTAAAGGCGGAGTTCGAATTCTCAGGCATGCGCACGAGACGCGTAATACTCAGAGTGAGTATATGTCGGCGCCGTAATGTTTTCGGCCATTATCAGGCCCTATTAGCAATATAGTAAGTAATACATATATGAGTGCCACCAACATATTATTCACACAACAAATATTTCAAAGCCAAGCTTGATTTCATTTTCATTTGCTCACATGTTATTTGACATTAAAAACTATTTTGACAAGGCACTTCATATACAGTGTGTCTCAAAAAGTTTTATACAAATGGAGAAAAAGTTTATCTTACATTTCACAAAAAAAATATTCTTGATAAAAAGCTCTGCATTACTTGTAGATCCATAATCAAGTACAACATTTTGAAAACATTGGCTGATATACAGGGAAAATCAAAATTATGATTTGGAATGAGAGTAAAATAAGGTCAAACTGTAGTGGAGAGCAAAATGTTCATTGAAATTGTTATTAAGTAGCATTTGACATTTGTTGACAGTTATTAGATATTCTAAAGCACTCTATCCAGAACGTGTTTAATAAGGACGAGTAACACAAAATCAGGCGCTTATTATGAACGGGATCTTACGATGTTTCGTACTGCGCATTAATCTAACAATTGCTGACGTATTTATTGAAATAATCTTATAATTTTTATCTGGGAAAATCACTAATTTAATAATTTTTTGCTACTTAATAACAATTTCAATGAACATTTTGCTCTCCACTATAGTTTGAACGTATTTTACACTCATTCCAAATCATAATTTGGATTTTCCCTGTATATTAGCCAATGTTTTAAAAATTTTGTAGTTGATTATGGATCTACAAGTCACACAGAGCTTTTTATCAAGAATATTTTTTTGTGAAATGTAAGATAAACTTTTTCTCCATTTGTATAAAACTTTTTGGGACACACTGTATGTCATGCTATAAATTACAAAAACGCCTTTGAAGTGTTGCGCATCAGGCTGCAAATCAAATTACACTTCATCAGTTGCTCCGTACGTCAGCGTCTTCAAGTTTCCATCTAATGAAACTGTGGCACAGCAATGGAAAGAAGTTTTACATTAATTTAGAGAATTGGCGAATTGGAAAGACTAGTGTTGTGTGCGAAAATCACTTTAAAAGAACGGATATTAAGGGTCATAAGATGAAGAGACTTGTTCCAACAGCAATGCCACTAGTTTTCAAGCAAGATTGGCATTTTGAAGAAGATGAAGTCAAAATTAGTAGTGATTTACTTGTAATGGGAAATTTGGTAGTTTTAAAAGTAAATCTGGATAAGAAGCTCGGGAAAACTTTACGGGAGTTGGGATGGCATTTCGGCGATGGAGAAGACAAAATTATTTTATTTAAGATGGATTTTGAAAAAAATAAAGTGAAAGCATCTGTTCAAATTAACAGTAATTTATCCTTCAGTATATTTCATTAAAATTCACCATTCATTTCATATTTTAACATAGTAAATAATATAAAAACATATTCAGATATAGAAAATATTATAGCATCTTTAAATGATGCACCTACCAAATATAGAACATGTGATTTCATTAATAGGCTAAAGAAGAAATTGAAGAGTTTCAACATATTTTATATTCTGATCAAACTAATGATTCTTTTGATAGTGAAGAGAAAGTACAACAACTAATGTTTATGTCGGAACAAATAGAATTAATTTTTAATAATAAGAAACATTATTCAGTTAAGACACTTATAAATCCTTCATTATCTTTAATCAGTCCCCAGCAGTGTACGATTCAATCAGAGAAAATAAATTATTAAGTTTGCCCTCCCCACAACATTTAAAACGTTTAAAATCAGCTTTTAATATTTCACCCAGATCAGATAATGAAAATCTAAATTTTTTAAAATCAACGAGATGAAGAATTTGGAAAAGCACGTAATTCTTCAACTCGATGAAATTTACGTCACTTCATCGATTCAATATCGAGGTGGAAAATTATATGGTATAGCTGAAAATGAAAATGCTAATGCAAAAGATGTTAAAACAATTCAGGCCTTTCTTATTTCCAGTGCATTCGGAAAATTTAAATCTGTTGTTTCACTAATGCCAGTAAAGAAATTAATTACTGAGGAACTTCACAAACTGACACAAAAAAATATTGTAATTGTATTATCTTGTGGCTTTAAAATTATTAGTATTATATCAGATAATCACAGATTAAATAGAAATATGTTCGCAAAATTCTCTGATGGCAATGATTTTTTTAATCTTGAAGATGCTCCCATACATATTTTGTATGATACGGTTCATATATTTAAAATTATTAGAAATAATTGGATAAATTTGAAAGATTCAGAAAAAACTTTTGTGTATCCGTCTTTTGATACTCAAACGATATGTCGAGCAAAATTTTCAGCTATTAGAAATTTGTATAAAAATGAAGTAAATACTATAGTGAAAAAAGCTCCTAATCTAAATTATAAAAGTTGTTACCCAACCCATTTCGAACGACAGAATATTAAATTAGTATCAAATGTATTTAACGAAAAAACTATTTCGGCTTTAAGTACTGATGACAGCGAAACAGCAGATTTTATCAAAATTATATTAAAGTGGTGGACAGTAGTTAATGTAAAAAATCAACTAGTAGGTAAACTTAAATTAAATGATGATGCTAAACCTTTTACGAATATAGATGATGAACGATTTGCATTTTTAGATTTTTCTTTGGAGTGGCTTGAAAATTAGAAGTAAATATCATATGGTCAAGGCTTTTTAACGAAAGATACTTATCATGCTTGTGTATCATATCTCAGCAGTGCTGACATAAATGATTATTACTTTTCTAAATTAACTAGGGGCGGTTTAATAGTTGCAAGTGATTTAATATTGGATTTAGCTAAATTTTTTAAAAGATAAATTTCACAAACAAATTTTAACAGAATTAATTTTGCTAGCCATAAAGAGAAATCCAGTTTTAAGCAATTTTTTTAAATTCGTCTTGTAGTACTGTTTGTTCATGTAGCAATAGTCGTATTTTAGATACAAACTTTATTGTAATATTTGCCAGTTTATTATTCTGTCCATACTTTAATTTTATATTTAAGTTGATATTGTAAACCTGGTTTTCCATAACGGAAGGCAAAGATTTATTATAAAATAGAATTGTTGTCAAGAAATAGTAAAAATATTATTTTATTTATTAACAAACAAACAAAACAGGCACATCGTCTAATTACATTGTTTGTAGAACTAACTACTTCTATGTACTTCAAACTTAACAATAACTTAAATATCTTAAATTTAACTATAATATAAATACTTGTAAGTAATTAAACTAATTCAATTAATTAGGTACTACCCCAAGACAAACGACCGGCACGACCGTATATTCTTATGTAAATTTGAATCCCTACTGACACGTCGGCACTCGACAAGGTAAAATAGATTATGTTTAGGATTATGAATAAATGTATAGATTAGGCAATTAGAAATAGTCACTGTTAATGCCAATGTTAATAACAAATATACGTCTTACTTGTTAAATTGACATATAAAAGTACTTGTACTACGATGTGTAGCATGTAAAAGATCCCTTGCTGAGGTTGGAACTCCTTAGTCTCGGCAAAATTCTAAGTAGGACTTTGACCATATGACCAAAGCTCCAAAGCAGTTGGTGTCTAAGGTATCTGGTACTCTGCATGCCTAGACCATGTCCTTCACAAACTAACTAACTTTAATACAGTGAAGTTTTAAAATGAGGCCTACTTTATAACACAGCCGTACCAATCATTTTTCTCGCAGCAGCACCCGCCCATCTGAAAGAACAAACACAAGAGAAAAAACACAAACTGTAACCTAATTATTTATGCATAGGCATAGACTTCAGGATAATCCATAACAGTGTTAGTCACTAGTTTTTTAAATTCATTCTTACTGTTATTAAAAATGTCAAGAGATTGATTCAACAGCGATATTTTGTTATAATATGCACAAATTTTTGTTAAAGGTGAGTATTTTCTAATATTGGTTCGATAATCTATGTGAAATAATGTTTTCGCCTGGATCTGTAAAATGATATATAAAATAATATTTTTGTTCTTAATCTCATAGAATCCCATAACTCATTTAATAATTTATATAAGAATACTAATGATATGATAGCGCGACGTTGGATTAATTTAACTACCCCGAATTCATGTCTCAATCCCTGGTACGAATCAAAATGAGGCTGTATCTCGTATTTCTTGAAATGCAAATATTTTAAGAATTTATTTTGTACAGTTTCAAGAGATTGCGAATGTTTGACACCACCAGGGTCCCACACAACAACAGCATACTCCAACTTTGATCGCACCAACGAATTGAACAAAACAATCAAAGTATTTATGTTCCGAAAATCTTTACATGTCCTAATAATAAAACCCAAGCTCTGCATACTTTTTTTAATTATCTTTCCTACGCGAGTTTCAAATCTTAAATTGTGATTAAAATATATGCCCAGATCCTTTATTGATTCAACCCTTTCCAGCGCCATGTAATTAATAATAATAGGATGTTTACTAAGAGTATAACTCATAACTTTACATTTTTCTAAGTTAAAATATAGTTTATTGGTGTCAGTCCACTTCATAATTTCATTAATATCATTTTGTAATTTGTCAGTATCAGATGGCTCCTTGAGATCAATAAACAATTTAAAATCATCGCTTAGTAATATCATTGATAAAGATGAGAATTAAAAGCGGTCCGAGGTTACTTCCTTGGGGTACTCCAGATGGCAATCCAAAAGAATCTGACTTGGCACCAAGCATATAAACAAATTGCGTTCTGCCTTTTAGGTAACTTACTATTAAACTAAGACTACCATTGGATAACTTAAACGCAGCTAATTTCCGAAGCAACTCATCATGATCAACACGATCAAATGCTTTAGCAAAATCTGTATACACCACATCCACCTGATAACCCTGATCTAGAGATTCTGATACAAAATCAACGAAAACAGATAAGTTGGTCCGTACAGATCTCGCCCGCACAAAACCGTGCTGATCAGTACAAATTTCCGGTTGTACGTGATTATGTAACACATTATGCAGTATATACTCAAAAACTTTCGCAGATGAAGATAGAATAGAAATGGCTCTAAAATTCTTTATATTACGCGTGTCTCCACGTTTATGTACGGGAGTTATTTTTGCTACCTTCATTCGCTAGGGAACGTATTGGTTTTAATAGCAATATTGAATATTTGTTGCAATGGATAGGCCAAGACATCCGCACATGCTTTTATAATGTAAGAAGAAATTCCATCTGGTCCAGCTGATCTTTTTGGTTTTAATTTTCTACAGGCAGCTTTTACCTCATCCAATCCTACTTCATGAAAGTTCAAAACGTCCAAACCATTGTCCATATCCAACTGCGGATATTGCAAAACGTATGAAGATTCAGGCCCATATACTGATTGAAAGTAAACTGAGAATTCCTGAGCTGCATCTCCTTTTCTAATAGTTTTATTATCATGTTTGTATTCATATGTTGTGACATTATTATTTCTTTTATTATTTACAAAATTCCAAAAAGCTTTTACATCTGAGTTTATATTATTTTGAATATTATCCACATAATTTTGATATTCTAATCTTATTCCATACTTTGTCTCCCTACGCAACCTTTTATATTTAGTTAAATGAAAGTCACATTGATGTTTCCTTAACGTATGGAACTCCTTGTTCTCTAACGACATTATTAGCTTTTGAGAAAACCGTGCAGAGTATTTGTAATCTTTCATTTTCACCTTGGGTACAGTAACATCAATAATTTTGTTAAGTATTTTATAATATTGTTTAACACAATCATTTACATTTTGAAAATGCCCTAGAATATCCCAGTCACTATCGCTCAGCATCTAATACATTTGTAAAAAATTTGCCTTTGCAAAATTATATCTATATAATAATTGCTTCTCACATGTACGTTTTTTGGAGGTACCAACAGTTAGACACAATTGCAATGGTGGATGATGATGATCTATTGAAACAAGTGGTGACTCCTCTTGTTCTACATGTATTTGGGTACTGGAAAGGACCAAATCAAGAGTTCTATTATTTATGTTTTTAATATTATTAAAAGATTTTAATCTGAACATTTGCATGAATAAATTCAACCGTTTTATATAATTTTGGGCCGTATAGTAAAAGCAAATTGTCGTACAAATTGCAGTGCTTTAGCTATTTTGTGAAACAAAGCTACAGGAAACAATATTCGAAAAGTGCTTGCTTAAGAGCTTTGAGAACTATTAGTTTTAATTTTTATAAGGTAATTTACGTTGTTTCAAATTAAGTCTAATTGCTACAATTCTTTACTCTTAGGTCAGTGGTATCCTTGAAATTGAGGCAGCGACCCCCTTGGAGGTCGCGAAACGTAGGAAATAATGTGAGAAAAATGAGTTCTCAATTTCAGCGGCATCGCAAAGGTTTAGGTTAATTTTGAAAATAAAGTTACTTTTTCCAATAATTATCATTAACATTATTTATGTTTTAGGATTAGATTGTGACGTCAGCAAACAGCTGGATGCTGTCCTGACTCGCGAGTGTAAAACTGAGGTTTTATGGAATGTGGGAAAGCTTTAATAGGAGAAAAGTGAACAGTTAGTAGTTTAAAGTGCAGTGCTACAATAGGAAAGAATAATTAACACACAAAACGTCGCAAGGCCGGGAAATTAAAGAAACATCTGGAAGGTCACCGCCCCGAAGATTGAAGTGACGCACGCAAGGCGAAGCGTCACAAATACGTCACAGATACGCTACAAATACGTCACAGACACGCTGCAAACACGTCACGGGCAATCGCCAAGGATTGGTGCATCGGATGGGAAGACGGAACCAAGTTAAAGGAGCCCATAAACGTAAAAACGCGAATAATTTAAGAAGTCCTTAGGCGTAAAAGGAGTGAATAAAAGTACAAAAATGGAAGATGATGATATGAAAAGGTGTACTCAGAAGATACAAAGGACAGTGCAGGAGATGCAAATACAAATGCAAATAATACTGCAAGAGAGTTTGGAGGAGTTTCGGAAGGCACATGCTGGAGTAATTAAACTGAGAGATGAGATAGGAGAAAGAGAGAAGGAAATAGAGAAAGAGAGAAGAGAGTTGCAGAATAAATTAGTAAAACTCACGGAAAGATGGCAGAAACAACGACAGGCCAGGAATAAGGAAAAATTCGTGTATGCAGCAGAAGACCTTATGAAGCTTCAGAATAATAAAAAATGTACGGAAGAGAAAAAGTGCTGGAAGAAAATAATTAGAGAAGTAAAGATTAAGGCAAATAAGAAAAAAGCTAAACATAATAAAATAGTATTAGGATACTGGAATGTACAGGGGTTAAATAAAGAAGGGAAGATAAAGCAATTAGTCAACCAAGCAAAAACTTATGAGATAGATATCCTAGTAGTACAAGAAACTAATTTAAAAGGAACAGTAGAATTGAAGATAGATGGATATATATGGTTAAATGGAGGAGGAGCAGAAAATAGATTTGGAACAGGATTTCTGGTGAAAGAAGACCTGGGAAAGATGATAGTAGATTACAAGTCTTTAAATGAAAGAATAAGTTATCTAAGGGTAAAAGGAGTACACAGGAAAATTAGTATTTTAAACGTCCATGCGCCTACAGAGAATGCCGAAGAAAAGATCAAGGAAGATTTTTACGATGAACTAGACTCCCTATTAGATAACATCCCAAACTTTGACATAAAGATGATAGCCGGGGATTTAAATGCAAAAGTTGGGAGGGAAGAAAGAAACAGGGCAACAGCAGGGAAAGAAAGTCTGCATGAAGAGTCAAATGGAAACGGACAAAAACTAGTAAATTTTGCTGCAATGAAACGAATGATTATTAAAAGTACAACTCAGAAGCGAAAGGATATACATAAAGCTACATGGAAGAGCCCGGATAGGAAAACATATAACCAAATTGACCATTTGATAATAGATCGAGTGCACGAACAATGTGTAGAGTACATAAAAACGTATAGAGGAGCAGACATAAACTCCGATCACTTCTTGGTGAGAGCAGTAATTAGACAACAAGTACCCAGGTTAAAAGAGTCCCGAGGAAAAAGGGAAGAAAGGTGGAATTCGCAAGAGCTAAGAGAAGAGGAAAAGAGGAAAAAGTTTGTGGAGGCAGTAGAGTTAGAAGCTGGAAGAACTGATAAGGACGAAGACATCCAGAGTGAATGGAATTTCTTAAAGAAAATTTTATTAACGGAAGCTAAGAAATTAGGAAGAGGAACAAAGGAGGATAGTAAAGATTGGTTCGATGATGAATGTAAGGAGGCGGTGGAGGTTAGACGGCAGGCAAGACTTAAACTATTACAAGGTTTTTCAAGGGATAAAGAAGAAAACTACAGAAGAGCGAGGAATAATGCGCATGAAGTGTGTAGAAAGAAGAAAAGAGAACAATTAAGAAAGAAGATAACAAGGATAGAAGAAGCATATAATAAGAAAGATATTAGGAAATTTTACAAAGACCTAGGGCAAGAAAAACAAGGGTACCAAACTCAACCAGTTGCTATCAGAAATAAAAGAGGGAGATTATGCATTGACAAGGAAGACATAGAAGAAGCTTGGACTGAGCATTACAAAGAGATACTAACAGTAGAAAACCACCAAGAAATAGAACAGCAAACCGAAATAACATATGAAGAGAGGGATAAAACAAGAGAACCAACAAGAGAAGAGGTCAAAGAGGTGATTAAGAACCTAAAGGATGGCAAGAGCGCAGGATCTGATAAAATTGAGGCAGAGCTTATAAAAAATGCAGGTGAAAATTGGACAGGTCGACTATACAATCTCATTATAGGAATATGGAAAAGAAAAAAGATGCCACAGGACTGGTACAACTCTATTATATGCCCTATACCAAAAAAAGGAGATAAACAGCGAATGGCAAATTACCGCCCTATAGCGTTACTAAATGTGACATATAAAATTTTAGCCCACTTGTTAAAAAATAGAGTACAAGAAGAATGCGAAAGGAAAATAGGCGAATACCAAGCTGGGTTCAAGAAGAGGAAGTCAACAATAGATAATATATTTGCGGTAAGACAAATACAAGAGAAATGTAATATCAAAGGCATCACATTATTTGCTTTATTAGTGGATTTCAAGCAGGCATATGACAGGATTAGAAGAGACAAAATCATGGAGGCATTACAGAAATTAGATATTAAGGAAGAAACCAGGGATTTAATCAAAATGACGTTACAGAACACGACTAGCCAAATAAGGGTCCAGACGGGGCTATCAAAAAGTCTAAATGTAAATAGAGGTTTAAAACAGGGAGATCCCCTATCCCCAATTTTATTTAATGTAGTTTTGGAATGTATTCTAAGGGAAAGCCACATAAACACGAACTATAATATTTTCACTCAATCATATCAATGTCTGGCATATGCCGATGATCTGTTACTGATTGCAAGAACAAGAGAAGAATTGAGAACACTAGTAAGGAGTTTAGAAGATGAGGCCGGGAAGATGGGGCTGGAGATAAATGAGGAGAAGTCCAGCTACATGGTTTTAGGCAGGGAGGCAAAAAAAGTAAACAAAGACTTCAAAATAAAGAACATACACGGCAACAGGAGCTACAAGTTTAAGTTAACAGAGAAAGCAGTGTACTTAGGAATAGAGCTTAACAGCAAGGGGGACATAACACCAGAAATAGAAAAACGTTTGGCAGCGGGGGCTAGGTGTGCAGGATCTCTAAAGAACATTTTAAATAACAAAAGTATTGTGCGGTCCTTAAAAATAAAAGTGTACAAGACAATAATCAGACCTATAGTGACATATGCCAGTGAAACGTGGGTGTTGACTCAAGAAAACAGTGAAAAGATAAACATCTGGGAGAGGAGGATATTAAGAAAAATATATGGTGGAGTGCAAGACGAGGAAGGATGGAGACGTAGGACAAATGCAGAGTTAGAGGCTTTATATAAGCAACCAAAAATAAGCATGGTCATTCAACAAAACCAGTTACGATGGTTTGGTCATATTATGAGAAGTGACGACACGCATTTGGCAAAGCAAACTTTTAGGAAAAATATGGGTGGAAGAAACCGAAGAGGTCGTCCAAATAAGACATGGTGGGAGAATGTTAAAGAAGCCATTCAGCAAGCGAGAATAACAAACTGGGAGGTGTTGGTGCAAGATAGGAAACAATGGAGGAAGAAAATTCAAGCTATGGGCCTACAGGCCTAATTAAGCTGACATATATATATTATTTATGTTTATTCGCCATTGTTCATGTAAAGTAGGTTTTATGCAGTTATGGTTACTCACTTTTTAAAACTGAAATTAATTTCATTATCCAAACGTACTATCACTTATAAATAAATATCTGTAAATGGTTTTACACGATACTTCTCTAGCAATTGCGACCTGCAATGATGGCTGCTAATTTCTCTTCCTTTTACGATGTTCACCCTGTAATTATTCAATCCCCTTTTTATCGAGAGTAAAGACCTAAATATTTGAAAGTATTTTCGGTTTCGAAACAAATAGGAATTTAATCAAAATGCAAATGTCGTTTTTGTACAACAAATCGTGTTTGAGTTATACCACCACCAGCTAGATAAACAGACAAACGGATCTGACAAAACGTGTTTTTCGTTATGCGTGAAGGAAATTTTTCACGATTATAATGATTCCTTTGCATTGCATTAAAAAGTTTCGGAATAATATTTTCTTTACTTGAGTCTGTCTTATTATCAGCTCCCTTTAAACGTTCAACAAATGCACGGAAATTATGTGCACCCGAAACCACATACTGCGGTCGCCAAATGGGACCATATTACTAAACAGTTTGAATGGCACTGTCTCAGGCAATGCTAAAGCCTTTAGTAAGAACCCAAAAAAATAAAAATCGTCTAGTTTGGGTTAAAAGTCATAAAAGCCCGACGGAAAGTTTAAACTTTGCTTGGGATATTTTCAAAACTAAGTAATCCGCAGAAAATATGAAGCATATCAAAGAGACTGAAGAAACAGTGAAGCATCCTGCTTCTGTTATGGTGTGAGGATGCATATCTGGGGAAGGAGTTATATATAGATGTTTTAAACCAGCATCTTTTGCCTACCGTTGGTGAATTACAGTCAAATCGTGGTGGGTATATATTTCAGCCTCCCATGCTATACTGCTAAACTGGCGAAGTCTTGAATAGATGAAAATAATATTAGACTACTATATTGAACATATAGTAGTCCTAATTTGTCCTCAATCCAAACATTGTGGAACAGAATAAAAGAACAAATTCGAAGCCGTCTTGTTCGAACATAAGGCTGCCAAAACATATACGTGCCGTTTTAAAGAATCAATGCGATATTACACAATGGTGAAAGTCTTCAATTATTTACGCCAAACCGCTGTCATTCACCCACAAAAGTTCAGTCTTATTTTTTTAACTATTTGTAAACGTTTTCTACTGCAGTTTAATTTAAAAACATGTCAAATTAATTGTATTTTATCATAATGAAATAATAGTTACTTGTGTACCAAGTGCAGATACAGCATTGTTTATTGCACTCGAGAAGATAACTGCCAATCGAGGCGAAGTCGAGATCCACAACTTCCCAAGTGCAACCAACAGCGCTATCCTACGAGGTGCACACACGATCTTTTCGGAAATCAGCTATTCTTGATCCTTTACAATAAAAATGTTTTTTATATAAAATGAATTTTATTATTTTGACAGACCAGTGCGACAAAGCGTACTTTGCCGCACTAGTACAACATTTGAAAGAGAAAATGAGAGGCAACAACTTATATGACGGAGAAGATTCCCAAATAAATTATCTAACACATCCATAGAGTTGCCGATGTCGAGGGATGTTCTTCCCCTTTTTGGGGAGTGAAAGTGCAACAAAATTGACATATGTCTGCCTATATGAGAAACTGTAATTCTAAGCCAACAAATCTTATGAAAAAAAAATTAATTTATTAAATTTCCTCTAAAATGGTTTTATTTCCGTCTGACAGTTTAAGGCTTTTGTTAGGTTTCGCTCTCTCTGTTAAGGCTGTAGGAATCACAGAAATTATTCGGCTAAAGTTCTATTTATATATCTACCTTCTATATATGAACAGCGTATCGATGGTGGACAGTCCTCAGTTTTGACATTATTAACAGAATTATAACAAAAAAATAATGTATCTCTTCAAATAAAAAAATAGGTTAATTTGTGATTTTGTCGTTATTTGTTACTATTTTGAAAATCTCTTTAAATACACATAAAGTTTATGATGGGGCGCAAGACATAAAGCAATAGAATTAGTCAAATTCAGTTTCAGAAACGCAATGGTGAATTTATCTTTTTATGAAAAACCGGATATGATTTTTATGTACAGGCGTGACGATGGAATTGATCGCGATGCTGTAAGGTTATATCAAGAGTATTTTCCAAATGGACAGCACCCAGATCATAAAACGTTTGCTGCATAAAATTCATAAGAATTGTTTTTTTAATTGCCTACATTAAACCTTTAAAGATTGACATCTTAGAAAGGATTTATTTGCCGTTACAGGTTTATTATTACTTTTTGATTTATTTTTGATCGTAGAATACGTCTGCAAAGTATGTCTCCTTGTTTTAGAAATACCCTGTAAAATAAGCTTTGTAATATAGGCCAACCCATGTATTTCCACTGTGCAGGAAGCAAGAAAATGGCGCCGAATTGCGGGAAATTTAAACGTTGTAGAGAGCCGGTAACTTCAATTTAAGCCATGTCCTTCTATTTTCACGTAGTGATACACGACTTTGGTGTTTTAAATAGAGCACCTCGTATAATTTTAGATATTTGAAATCGGCGCTAAAAATGCTTTATGATAACATGCTTAAACTAAAATTTTGAAATTCATTATGTGAAAAAAATATATAATTACAGTAGGCCATGACTTACGAAAAATTACTAACAATCGAATAATAATTGCAAAATAAACTCCATTTGGCTCTAAAAATTCCTGATGACCGAACTGTGGCATCAAACGTACTAAAACAATTGAAAACTATGTTTTTTTTAAAATTGAACAATACGAGTTTAATGAAACAGTTGAAAACTACAATAAAAGAGCTTTTCAACAATATACCACATTCGCTATTTCGTTTAAAAGTAGCTTTTAAATGTTAAAAATACGTAAAACATAATTTAAAAATAATATAATTTCATTTAACAAAAACATGGTATTCGATCGTCTTTGTACGTTTGGTGGGAGAATTGAATCTGGAGGAACTTTTAAAACCAAGTGGAATTTGTTTTACATTTCTTATTTGATTGTTAATGATTTTTCGTAAGTCAGTGCCTAATTCAGGTAGCTATTAAAAAAAATAATGAGTTTCAAATTTCAGTTTTAGCATGCTGTCATAAATCATCTTTAGCAACCAATGGTGGGTTATTTGAACATTTAATTTTATTTTCCTATATTTTTCTTATAATCTTTTTGTGTTATAATAAATAAAATTGTTTCCAATTATGCGTTTTGGTTGTGTAACAATCTGAAAATGCAAAAGTCAACTGGAGTGGCAGACCAATGTAAGTGCATTGGCCTGTTTAGATAATTCCATGGCTTCAATAATTTTTGTAACAGTGCTTTTTTGCATTCTTTCGGTTTCGGAAAAATTGTTAGAATTCTGTTTATGCTTTGTTCTGTGGTAGTAAATTTGAAAGTATGCGCCTAGCAAAAGGTGTTTTAAAATAGATTTATAGGCAAATAAATTATCTAACATTTGTCTTTCATTTACTTTATAATATGAAAATTAGTCCAGTTATGGACATTAACGTCTTCAATATTGTAATTTTCAAAAATGTGTTGACAGGCAAGATACGCCTCAATGGTCATGATATAGAAACTACATTTGATATACTCCTTAAATATTATAAAATACTTATTCAAAAACATTATTTCTATTTATTTAAGTATAATTATTGACATTACAAATGTAGTTTTTCGCATTTTCTTTTGAAGATATCATTAATGTTTTACTTTGTTAATTGTAATATTTAAACAATTAAATTAACATAAACATAAACGTCTGAAAATCTTCTTAATTTTCTTTAAAATGAGGGTTTTTACGTGTGATTATAGTACTGCAATTTTGAAGAATGTTCTTAAAAATCACTTTTCTTTAAGTTTTTGCTTCATATCTTTAAAACTATTGTTATCGAAAAAACTTGATGTTTAGAAATTACAGAACTATCTATTTTTCTGACACTTAAGTACACAACGTTACACATTTAGAATGTGATTATAAAACTGTACTTTTGTATAGTACAAAATGGCAGCATTAATCGGTAGAAATAAATAATAAACCATCATTTTCTTCTAAATTAAATTAACACTTTCTGAAAGGTGGAAAATTTTTTGTTTAAAACTTTTATTTGGGTATTTTTAGAGTTAATATTGCACACACTGCTCATTTGTGCAGGAAATACGTTTATGGCAAATAAAAGTACGACAAATCCGGATCCATTTCCGGAAATAATACAGTTCTACAATCAATTTCATTGTACGTGTGGGATACGTCGTGCTTTATTGTTAAATCAATGTGTTTGGATGAAATTTATAGTTTAAAAATGCGTAAGAAAAGAAAAGAAAAATAACTATCCAGGGAAAATTTTCATACTATGAAGCACCGACGTTTCCTCTCCAACCGAGTTTGCCAAATATGAAATTCCTTCCCTGAAGCTATAGTTTCAGCATCGTCTGTCAATTCCTTCAACAAGAAGTGCGATCTACAGGATTTAACAGTGATTTGACAATTGTGTGGAAACAAGTGCATTCTATACGTACAATTAAAGTGATCAGCCTCTTCAGTGTTTTCTTTTGCTCTTGATTTCGATTTTGATAAAACTCACACACACATTTAATTTACTTTCCCACTTTGATACATAATTTATTGTTGGGCAATTGGACCTAATAGCTATTTAGATATGTTCTAATCTTTCTTCCAATAATAATAATAATGTCTTCTCAGTGACCGACATGGACAAACATCAATCGACCGTAAAACATCGAGAGAACTGTAATAATAATAATAATAACAAATAAAGCGTAAAGACGGCACAAGAAAGGTAAACCAATAAACTTCAGCAATTACCGGCCGATAGCTTTATTTTCACAATTTCACAAACTACTCAGTAAGATTATAACCAGCTATCAGTCGATCAAACAAATCGGTTTTACAAAGGTTTAGAACTAACGACCATTTACTAACGCCTAAAATAAAAAAGGCTAGAAAGTACAATCTTTCTCTGTATACGGGGTTCGTTGATTACAAGAGATCCTTTAACAGCGTTAATTTTTGGGCAATAGAGGAGTGTCTTGTAACTGCAGAATCGACGGCCGATACCGGGGCCTCCCCGAAGACATTTATAACAAGGCGATGATGACAATACAACTCAATAAGGGCAGGGCAATACAATTTTCTCTAAACTGTTTACACTTGCCCTAGAAGATGTATTCAAACAGCTAATTGGGAAAACATCGGTATCAACATTAATGGAAAAATGCCTAATAATACACGACGTTCTTTTAAGAGCAGATAATTACGACGACTTAAACAAGATAATAAACGACTTACATCACGATTCGAAGCTTAAAGAACTTAACTTTAATCTAAATAAAACAAAGGTAAAGACAAACACTGATTACCTACGTTCAATAATGGTTGAGAACGGAATACTGGAAAAAGTGCCAGAGTACATATACTTGGGGCAGTCTTAACGAAAACCAAACAACAGAAATCAAACGTAGTCCAGCTAGGACCGATGGGTTTTGATAAACTCTCCTTTGTTTCGAAAAATAATAAAAGATCCACTCGACCTGAAAGCCAGTATTTAATAGCTGCATTCGGCCTATGCCGCACAAACATGGACATTCACCTAATCTAATCTAGACAAACTACGCAATACCCAACGTAAAATAGAACGTAGAATGCGGAAAATTACTGTCAGAGACCATAAAACGAATGGGTTCGAAGTAAAACAGAAGTCATCGACATAATACAACAAGCAGCCAAATTCAAATAGAAATGTCCGGTCATAACGAAAGGCACCAGGACGGCAGGTGGAATCACGAAATCCAAAGATGAAGGCCATACTACGGTCACAAAAACAGAGGAAGGGTAGCAATGCGTTGGGGAGATGACTTGAAGCGTCATATCGGCATATAATGTGGAAAAAGGCAACCCTGAATATTTAAAGATGGAAGGAATTGGGGGGACGCGAATATCCAGACCTGAACTGAATGACAAAGAGTTAATCAATGAAAACTAGTCTGTCAAAGTGTACTTTGTCGCACTAGTGGACTAGTGCGGTAAAATGTGCCATATCCTAACTGAAATGAGAATAACAAAGTTGACATTGTCAAAAAATTAGTATTATTGTTTATTTTGGAGTTATGTAAATATAAACAATTCAAGTTTGCGAACTGATGATTTTGGCTTCGTACATTTTAACTGAATAAACAAAGACACCAGTCTTCAAGAAACCACTCAAAAGTAAAATATCTAATCATATATTATATCCCAAGTGCAAATTTTTTATCGGAAAAGTGTTTACTAAGCAACGAAAACGTATATAAACGAAGTCGAGGGCTTTTATTTGATAATAGTTGATATTTTTATCAGGTAATGCCGATATTAAAATTATGCACGAGAGGTATACTGCCGACTATTACACATAACTGTCACATGACTGATATCCAATGAGAACCTAGCATTTTTTTAAATCGACCAATCCCGAGCTGATTAGCTCATAAACGCGCTAGTGCTGCTTATCGACCCCTTAGATGGTGTCATAATTGGAAAAATAAATGCAAGAAACATGCAATTTGAGTTTTGTGGCATTATTAAATCAATTTTAAATCATAATTCGTATACGGGTTTTGTGTAATAATCTTCAAAATATAAACGCGGGCGACACACATATAATTTTGCCCATGCCAAGAGTCATCGTGCTGGTTGCCCTTAGAAAACTGCCCTCCGGACAGTTTTTATTGCAACCAGCACTCGACTCTTGACGTGTAGAAAATTATCGGTAAGTATGTCTCGCCCTTGTTATATTACTAATGATTATTTACCGAATTATAACCTAATTGAGTTGAGTTTAAGCAGGAAGTACTTAGCAAATTAATGTTTTGCACACGTTTCGTTTATGAATTTTCCTGGAGCGAGCTAATCATTGCGCGGCGGCACACTGTGAAATAACTTGATAAGATTATTTGCAAGCTGTGCAAATAATGAGTGTAATCGCTTGAATTCTCAAGAGTATGGAGAGTAAAATTTCGTTACATCACCTTTGATAAGGTGTACATTTTGATATTTCGAAAATATGCCAACCTGTTGTTCTTGTTCAAAAAGAAAAGTAATAATTATTTAGAAGTAAAATTAAAAGATCCCGAGACGGTGTAGCTTTTCTGTTATATCTACGTGTTGTAAAATGTAACAAGCGAAATGTGCAAAAACGAGTGCTCTACACGTTTTCAAATTGTTATAAAGCGAATATTCCATTAAATGTTAGATCTTTGAAGTAGTGCAATAAAATGTATGCGTGTAGACTCAAAACCAGCAATAGAGTACGGGTATTCACTAGTAACAACAAACATTCTCAGAATGTTGTATCTCGTCATTGCGTATATGCTCTACATACGCATACAAGTAATAATCTCGTATATCTATTATGAAAATGGTTAAATATCAAACTTTTATCAGGCGTTCTTAAACATCTAAACTTCTTCCAGCCCTGAGACTATAATTCTACTTCTTTTTTGCAAGTTTAAAAAAAAACTTAAAGAAGCGCTATGTACTAAAAATAATTGGTAAAAATATGATGTATAGATATGAATCAATGAAAAACGTAATTTAACTATGAGGAAAGTCATAAAATAGTTATTTGTACATTGTACAGCGAGTAGCTAAAGTGACACTTTTTTGCACGCGTAAGAAAGTTTAAAGAATGAGCCGAAGGCGAATTCGTTAAATCTCACAAGTCTCGCAAGCTTTAGATACGAGTTGTATACATAATTTTTTCGACTACCACATATCTATGCATAGTATGCAATAACAACATGCTTTTGTCGTATGAAAAGTATCAAATAATATGCTCCTTTATGGAATGGTATTCGAAAAAATTATATATATATATATATATATATATATTGATCACAGGGGAAATGTTTTTAACATGTCTATTTACCTGATTTTGCTGTGGACCCGCCATAACTAAATATTTCAAATCTATTACTTTCTGCCAAGTTATGAACGTATTAGAGGCATTGAAAGGTGTTATAGGCACTAACACCTTTATTAAATTGAAATGTTGCAGCACGTAACACGCTATCTTATCTGCTGTAGGATTTCTGGAAAATTGTAAACCAATCGAATGTGATAGCAATGTTATCCTTATCAGTAGAGTCCGGGACAATTTAATGATAAAACAATAAATTCATATAACTGCAGTGGATGTCCAAATCAAATGTTGAATTAAAAAGTAGAAGTTTCTTTCTGACTTCTACACTGCGAAGACGTTTCTAGTGAGCCAGTGCAACTGATTTCGCAACTGACAGCAACCGAACGTGAACGCGATAAAGTTACATTGAATAAAGTGAAAATAGTTTAACCACATAGCAAGTAACAAAACTACACAATTAAACAGCAGATAAATTTCTAACTACACGGGTTTATACATAACCATAATGTTTAAAAACAGCAATCCCTCTAATTACCCCCAACAACAAAAAATACAATCGTCTAGTACAACAACAGATAACCAAATGACAACATCATTTGCTAATGTAATCAATGAATCAGCCAGCTTTCCGATGAAAGGACAAGGTATTATCGCAAACGTTTTGAAAAGCATAAGCATTAACGGATACATACTAACAATTGGTAAAATAGTGGGCCATGTAAATATTACCTTTGCTTCTCGAATTTCAAACAATATTTTCATAAAACACAAAGAACTAGTCGACCAACTTGCTACCAAATACAAGAACATAACTATCCAAAGACAACAAACTACTTTATGACTACTAATTTCGTCGGTCCAAAGAATTATTATATCAAAGGGTTGCCTGTCCATTTACCATAATTATATACAACACTATTTACAAAATATTGGAGTCGAAGCTGTATCACAATTAACATTCTTAAAAGCGAGAATGGAAGAAAATGAATAGTGCCACATATTGAGCTTCACAAGATAGATCTATATTAAATCATCTTCTGAATAATTAATTCCGGAATCCCTACTTATTATATTTGAGGGCGTGTATTACAGGGTATTTTTTATCGCATGCATGGTTTGCCAACAATTGGGACACATAGCTGAAAAATTTCCAAACCAGGTACCACTCACAATGCAACCAATATTCCCACAACCTCAAACAAATTCACACTATCATCCTCCTCAAATAAATCCCCTGACATACAAGACATAACCAATGACAGCCTATTACTCAAATTGCCACCACCATCTACCTCTACGCTAACAACCAACACCCTCACCGAAAAGTCGCAGAATACGCCAAAAAATAAACCACGCAAGAAGACAAGTAAAATCAATGAGCCTGGCGGTGAAAGTACATCCGTAGAAGGAAACCTTACACCGATCAAAAAAATAATAGAGAACCCTTCAAATAAATATCCAATGAATTACATTTAAAGACCCTCTACAAAAAAACCTATGGATTCTCTACCGCCTCCCAATAGCAAAACAATACACAAGTAATACTACAAACCCAATAAACACGATAAAAGATATATACCCCAGCCTAAAGAACAGGACCATGGTTCAGAAGACTCACAAAAAACTAGAAACACAAATAACTAGGGAATTGAGTCAAACTGATCTCGATCAATCAAATGCTAACCTAGATGATTACTAATAACTAAAAGCCGTTTCTGACACATATATCATAGTATTTAAATTGATAAAATAAATGGCACATATAATATAATCTATTTCAACTGCAACGGATACTACACTCACGTAGAAAACAACAAAGCATTAATAATGCATTACTAACTCCAATTTCTGTGTCTACAAGAGACTCCTCTAAAACTTCACAATGAACTCTACCTAAAAGGATACACAGCGTTCAACAGAATCCGACTTAGAAAACACTCTAGTGGGGGGTTAGTACATTTGTTAAAAAAAGCATACGTACGAAAATAATAAATCTGAATACCGACTTAGAGACAATTGCACTCAAAATACATTCACCCATCAACTTAGTCTAACTGAAATAGAGGAGCTGATAAAACCACTACAATCATCATTTATAACAGCAGGAAACTTCAATGCCCACAGCACGCTATGGGATATAAAAAACCAACAACAAAGGAAGATTGTAGAAAAAGCCATAGATCAACATCTCACTCTACTGAATACAGGATTAGGCAATCACTTTGATTTCAAAACAAACAAAACCAACATCTTTTCATCCATTGATCAATCTTTCTGCGATCCAAACTATGCCCTGGATTATCATGCACAGTGCTTGCTGATAATTATGATAGCAGTGCCTATTACCATTAATCGGACACTTCCAATAAAAGTTACATCAACTCACAAGTGGAAAACAATTAATGTCGACTGGAATTCTTATAGAGTGCAACTAACAAAAAAGCCACGTTTTCTCTAACGCAAAAGACGTAAATTTCAACATATATACACGTAACACTGCAATTAATGAAGCTGCAATAAAGTCGATTCCAACTGCAGTCTTTAAAAATACAGTGGCCTTTGGTGTAATGACCAATCTACACAAGCACTAAAAAAAGTCTTTAATGAATATAAAAGACATAAAATAACAGATAATATCATACAATGTAAGAAAATTAAGACATATGCGTAAAGAATAATTAAAAACAACGAAAGAGAATCATGGATAACATATATTAAATTAAGAAATTTAAATATGACTATCAAAGAAATGTGGTCAAAAGTTAGTAAAATAAGTATTTCCAGCTCTCTATTTGAAATAATTGGTATTGAAACGTACATCTCCACTGAAGATATAGCCAACATATTAACAACACAGTTTAAAAAAAGATCAAGTTCAGAAAATTATAACCCTGAGTTATTAATAGAACATTTAGAGTCAGTCTTGGAAACAATCTGCCAATCTGTCAAATGAACAAATACAAGAAAATGGAATACCACAGGGCTTGGTAGGCAGCGTGGCCTTCTTCTTAATCGCTATCAACGACGTTATGGATACTCTACCTAAGGCCATACAAACGTTGATATTTGCTGACGACTTGCTATTTACCCATCTACCAACGAGCCAAAAGCCATGAAACAACTCCTACAAATGCGCTTAAAAATATACAAAAATGGTCCCAAAAAAGAGGAAAAACTCTTTTTAACAGTGTAACGTTTCTCCCAGCTCGAACGCGATTTTAGATAATTAAATATTAATTCACGCATTCTACCATTGCTTAAAGCATGTTAGAAATCGAAGCGCTGCATGGTTGGCCGCGCCAACAGCGATAAGTGACGCACCGCGGATCGTCGCAGGTACACCGCCGCGCATTCGAAGAAAGAATTTTCTATTCAAATAAATTGGTTTGAGCCGCTGATTACGCCAGATAGGCCTATATAAAGACGAAGCAAGGCCATTGTAAGACAGAATTTTCCTGGACCTTTCTCCTCACCTAATTCTACTCAGGAGAGTCTGTAGACTCTTTGAGGGAATTCCTACCAGTCAACCTGCACCTAGGCCCGTTGTCAGGGAGGCTATCCAGGCTCATCGCCGACGACCCTGTCCGTTAACCTGCACTTAGACCCGTTGTCAGGCGCGCTATACAGGCTCATCGACGACGATCCTGTACGTAGACCCGTTGTCAGGAGGGCTACTAAAAGCTCAACGACGACGCGCCCATAACGAATTCCCCAGGTCTCATTCGCTAAGAGAACGCTTTATCTCCCCCCCAGGGAATTCGTCCAAGCCGTAACACTGGAACCTCCGTTATTAAAACCACTATTTGCAACCCTAACGGCATAACACAAGCGTAGCGCAAAGCTCGCGACCTGAAAACATGTTTGTATTTACCTGCAGCGAAAGGCTGCATTGGAACAAGACGGCGTTCGCTATTTCGTCCAAATGCAGATCTTAGGCCGTTCTGTGGCGGCCGCAGTCCTCGAAGCCCGGTATTAATTCGAATGCAAGCGCTTACCTGGTCCCGAAGTTGACAGCAAATGTAAACAAGATAACCTCGCCGCATCCGCCTGAAGATACCTCATGTTCCGCGCACGTTAGAAATCCGATAGCACAAACAGCAGCAGGTACAAACTCTATTAATTGTAATTCTGCCTTCATTTCATTCGCTTAAAGGTAAATAAATCGAATTTTGTTTATGCATTGCCGCCATGTCCGCGGTCTCGACTAAGCTGTCAAGTTTTATGTTAGTAGGTCAAATGAACGCACGAAACACGAGACCTACTTTGAACTGAGGGAGTCCCGAAAGTCGTTAACACCACCTGAGGACAGCCGACCACTACATTAACTGAAGAGTACCAGATATATTTTGATTATAAACATTGTTAAATTTTATTTTTGTTATTAGAAATTAAATATAATTTTATGTATTAATAGCTAACAATATTATACGGTTGAAAAGTTATCCTGTGTGCTTTACTGGATTACAAAACTTGAGTGTAGGAATGATACCTTTGGCAAACTGAGCTGCCTGGAGCCAGTATCAGCCTGGCAAATTGTAGCAATCTCATTAATCTTCTAGAATAAATTAAATTAGCCAGTACAGGCTATAACAGAAAAACAAGATGCATTAACTTCAGCAGAAGACCTTACACCTCCACCTTAAAACTCTATAATAAAGCTCTCAAATTAGTAGAAAATGTTAAATACCTAGGCCTTCTACTGAATAAAGGGATCAACTAAATTCCAAATAAAATAACAATGGACAAATGTGAAATATCCTTGAATTTAAAAAAATTATCTCGTGTCAAAAGTGAGGAACAAACGCAAACATTATTGGCCATAGTTGCGCAACAACAAGATTTTATCATTATACACTATATATCAGCATGGGCTCCAACTTGCGTGAGGTGCTCACTGCCACTAAGTTATAGATTACCAACACAATCATTAGCCTATACCTCACGAATCAACAGTAATACAAACCATCTATACTCTAATGCTATCGATCGACCATTATTTTAAAATCTATATTCCAGAACCTGACGAATTCTACCCTCTTAATATACGAACCCAACAGCTGCTGTCAGATTACAAGATAACACTACCAAACACTCCAATACATCCATCTCCTCATCTTTGGATTCTCTTCCCACCAAAAATCTATTTGGATCTCACAATATACTACAAAGTGACCACCACTTCTGTGATCTACAGAAATGGTCTCTATGAAATCTTCGATAAAGAAATTTACACTGGCGCTGGCGGTTAGAAACTATATGAGTGTTAGATGCGTAATCCTTACAGATACAATGAACTTACAATTCAGACTACACGATATAAACTATTATAGGCAATAAAAGAAACTCTGAAATATATTCTGGATAGACCAGATAACAAATTCATTATCACTATCGATTCTTTCAGTAATCTCTAATCCTTGCAAAACATCTACTCGCACAACGAATATATCAAATAAATCACCCGACATCTTACCAAAATGGCTGATAAACAAGTTAAATATTATGAATTCCATCACATATAGGCATACATGGAAACGAGACAATCGACAAGTATTCAAAGGAGGCCACACTTAAAAGCACTTACAATACCATATCCGCTACAAGTTCAGACATAAAAGTTTTTTTAAAAAATAAAATAATTATAAAATGGCATTACGAATGGAAAAACTAGGCAGAAACGAAGGAGTACGTCAAAGTTACACTCCCACTCAGATGTAACAACAGGAATCTCAATAGGAAAGGAAAGACTGTGCTGACTTAACTCAAGATCGGCCACACAAGAATCTCGCATCACTATCTACTCCAAGGAAAGCACAATTTATCTGTGATATGTGTCAAGTTACTCTTACAGTGGAGCACATAATTTCTGAGTGTACTGAATTTACAGCAGCTCGTACACTATAGGACTCTCATACCAAATAGCATTGGAAAAACATCGGACTTAATTAAATATCTCAGAGACATTCAGATATTCCATTTATTGTAATTTACCATGTATATGTCACATAATCCGCCTTATGCTGGATAATGTACGCATGTGCACTAAGCGTTAAATTTAGTCCACATGGCCGGTACAACTATGGTACGTCACGTCCTTCTGCGCGTAATTTAGAAAATATTTATCAACAAAATGTAACAGTGTGTGGATTGTGAATATGGTGACAATGGTGAAAGCGAATTATGTTGCCTGTGTAACTAGAAGATACTATTAGTAAAAAAAAATAGCATACGAAGGGCAAAAACAGCCAGCTAATAAATGATCCATCAAGGAATAAAGTCAAAACTATTGAAATTGGATCATATGTTAATGTTGCAATACATAGTGATTTGTGTGTTTAAAGAGCATTCATTGAACAATCACAAACACGTTATATATAAATTCGTCGAAGCTCTGATATTAATATAGAACCAGGAAAGGCTAACCTGGATGCCAAACCAGAAGTAAGCTACAAACAGCATTATAATCATAAAGTAAATTTATATAACTAAACAAATCAAGGTCTCTAACGGAGCGACTTGCATTCCCATGAACGTTATCTAGAGACAGCTTGCATGCAGGCAGGGTGCAAGCGTATCATTAAACTATAAAACAGTTCTAAATACCTAACTGGCGGGCTCTTGTGTAATTCAAAATGCTGTAATAGCTCACCTTGCATAAATAAATACGTATGTTATTAAATAAATGCTTTGCGTGTTAGATTATTTTACTACAGTCCATTTGTTTTTCCAAAAAAGATGTTGATTTAATTGTTATATCCACGGTTATATCAATTGTCATGCCCCGAAGAAGGTCAACGGGAGCTATGAAGATAACTCAAGACTTTAATTTTATACTGTAATTTAAATGTATTTGTTTCATTTAGAAGGTATTCTTACTCTGTATTATTTTGTATTATAAAAAAATATTTTTTGCACTTATGTTTTGAGAAGTTTTTGAAGAAAATCTTTTTACTTTGTAGAAATTATATGGTTAGTGATTGACTGATATTTTGGCTAAATAGAACCCTCAATATTTCTTTCAAGTTTCATAAATTTACAAATTCCCTACACAATTAGTCACATTGAATAATCATGCATTGGTTCATTTTGTGTAGTAGCAGCAAAGCATTTTGCAAAATTATTGAAGTTCAGCCGTCCCATTGCAAAGCATTCAATGTTTGTTCAAAATTCCGGTATTTTGCAAAATTACTAGATATTATACTAAAAGACAAATTATGCGAAACGCCTGCGATATATACTTATATTACCATAGTGCCGTAAAACCTAGTAGTTAATACACTATAAGTACACTTTAATTAAAAAGTAGTAAAAATGTAAACTATGGGGCACCGCTAAAGTTAAAAAGAGTAGTTAAATATTATATTTGAACTTTATGTGTGAATTGAAAGAAGAGTTGCTAAACTTTGTAATATACATATAGAGTAAGTTTTTGCAGCGGCAGCTTGAGAGCCAGCACACTCGCGAATACATTAATAAAAAGTATTAAGTTAGTTTTAAAAATGGATTTTTTGAAAAGATAATTTACTCATATTAAAAACAACCCAAAACGGTATTAATTATTTACCTGACTCTCCTGTAAACTCGCCATTTATGAAGTGTTTACTGACTATCAATGGAATGTTCTCTGCCAACTTCAACAGCGAAACATGCTATGGGCACACTAGCACCGTTTTCGAATTCGCATCTTCAATCACTTTCACAATTTTCTGTTGAAAGGAAAATTGTACACATGATAAAGACAGATTCAGAGCGTATTGCTGGATTATTGCGGTGAAAATCGAACGGAATGCGATAGCAGTGTTATCACTTATCAGTCAGTGTAGAAAGTTGTTGTACAGGTCCGACTTCAGTGAATTTTTTGAATAGTTATATATTGTTATAGCATTGACCCTACTTTGTACGCCAATATTATAATAATAGCTACTAGACTGCTAAACTACTCCTATCCATTCACTTAAAGATACTTTATTAAATACTAAATTATTTATTTCTTTGACTAGCTCAGGGTATAACAAACATCTTATCCCAGGTGGGTACTTGCGTTAGAAAAATCTATCAAAATAATTGTACCAAAAGTTTGGTTATTGACAAGTTATTTCAGAAAGATTTTAGATCTTTCAACTGTCTCTGTCAAATTACTAATATGACACATATTTAATCAACGCATATCAGTTGTTACGGTTCAAAAGTCATTTACAGTTATTCATTTAATTATTTGCCTTAATTTTAGTTAAAGCAAACCTTTTGCCTTATCTTTCATAAGTACAATTTTTTCCTACAATACAACTGAGCTGTCAGACCTTTTGCAAGTTATATTTTGATCTAACGTTAGCCATGTCCCAAAATTTGAATGTATGAGAACTCCTAGAGATTAGGTTTCGCTCCGCGCATAGAGTTTTTTGGGTTGCATATGCCAAGATTCTTTTAAGGCCAGAAATTTTGACTTCTTATCTGTTTTTCGGCCATTTTGCCATGATGTGCTGCTTCAGAAAAGTTGCTTTGTGAGACTACGTTTTGAAACCTGCCTTAATTGGGTTTCGTCACAGGGATCTTGGCTAGGAAATTAATCTGGCTGTGTTTTGGATCTTCCGGAATTGCCTACGGAGTATTCGTGAAGGTTATTTTGCAATTTCCCAAGCTCAAACTTAGTTTGGAAATTTAACTGAGCAGTGCATGTCCCCTTTTGGCAAAACAGAGCCAAAAAGACCTAAGGGTAGGTTTCTTTTGATGCTAATTAGTTAGATTCTATTTTGTGACGCTCTTTTAGCTCCTTTCGTGGCCCCCGGATAATATCTAAGGCTCCTCTCGTGGCCCCAGATAATTAAAGCTCCTTTCGTGGTTCCCGGATAATTGGTACGGTGCGAACGATTTTGATCCCTGGTTAACTGGCGAAGTTTGGCCCCCAGCTGCCACCTTGAGTATTGCGTGTATGGAAGTTCCATTTCTACAACAGAGAGCGAAGGCAGAAGCTCTAATGTAACTCCTTTATCGAAGCACCCGCCTGCAGGTCGTTAGCTTTACACAAACCCTGGTTAAACCTGTTACACTTGTTTGGTCGTCCTGATGCTTATAGGCCCTTCCTTTTGCGCCTGCTGCAACCTAGAGGACCAACATTGCAAGGTCGGTTGTACTTATACTGATATTTGCCCTGGGCCATTCGGACTGCGTCCCGTTTTAGTATGTTGTCGTGGCTGTATTGTCTTGTATCCGGCAAACGTTAGATTTCTTGTAGGATGTACTATTAAGCGCGATTACTCACCTATTTGAAGCAATTTAGATAACTTTTTAAGACAGTTTTGTTGATTCATCCTACCAGTGTTTGTTTTTAATAATATTGTTGCGGTAGTTCATTCTCACTACTTTTAGATCAAATGCTAGATGCGCCTCACTCACCTTCTACGTGATTGTAATATCGGAAATTGTACGGCTTTCTGCAAGACAAAATTAACCCGTTCTCGGCATTCACGTCACGCTAGTGAAATAAAACTGGTTTGAATCCAACTTTAGGGCATCCCGCCTTTGCAAGAATTTTGGGTATTATTATCTTAAAACACTTTGAAATCGGATGAAATCAACCCTAAATCACATCCCGGTTTACGAAGCGTCTTATAATAAGAAACGAGATCTTGGGTCTGTACGAGCGATACTGCTATTTATGGTAAACAATAAGAAGGCTCTTGCATAGTGGGTAAATAGTCGAATTCAACTAGTCATTCCAAATTTAACCTGTAGTATATGTGTCATAGTCTTTGTGCTATCGACAACCTTTTAGTAGTGCATTTAGCCATTTTGGATAGTCAATCTGTAATTTCCCATATTTTACTTACATTTAATTGAATTACGTTAACATTTCAATTACGCTTTAATTATTATTTAAATTATGTGCAATTATGCTGATGAGTTTTAATAAGTCGATTTACTACTGTGATATTATCTCCCTATTGAGATTTTCTACTGGTTTGCCGTGTGATATTTTATGTGTATATTTTATTTGTATTTGTATTTCTGTTTGCTGATATTATACTGCCTTGACATATTTGCCTGCGTATCTGATTTGCGTCTTTATCGTTACTTTTAATTTTTAGGTTTGGTTAGTAGCACCTTCTGTAGTGTACCTTTTGATTAGCAAAGTGCTGGGTTACTTGCTACTTGGCGCCCATATTTTATTTTACAGCTGAAGCTTTGAGTCTTTTGTTTTACCAACGATCAACTCCGGCTGAGGAGTCGGTTGCCTTTGCTTATTACTTTTACAGTCACAGTGACGGTAACACAGTTCCAACATGTTAACAGGAGTAAGTATTTATGTATGTAACTCATGTTACAATGCCAACAGCCACCTAGCTCTCCTAGATGGTAGATCCTTTGTATTGCATACAACTGCAATTCCAAGAAGTTCAGGTTATAGTTACTTCTTTAATTCAAATTAGTTACAGATATCTGCATATTGTCAGAAAATGTCTATTACAGCTTCTGCTAAAACGGACTCCTTTCACTAGTTGCAATATTCGTTATTCTTCCTTAATCACTATAATGGTCCCCTTCTTGACATCAAAGTTTGTTTCAGTTTAAAATTCGCTTTTATTCCATTTATTTCAATTATTATTTTTGTCCTTTGCACCTTTGTATATCTGTCCAATAATAAACTTTTAATTATACAGGGTTTATTTTGTTAATTTAAATCGATACAAAATAATTATGTTCGCATTTTAGATATCAAAATAAGTTGCTATGCTTAATAATAAATTAACTATAGCCATCCTCAATTTTAATACAATGTTTTAAAGCTAACATCCTGGATTACTTTTAACTACATACAGTATATTTTCTTAATTAATCTGATAAATTCCAAGTAACTTATTCAAATATTAATTCAGTCTATAACTTTTATATTATTTCAGACTAACTTATAGTTTGTTCTAATTATTTACCTTTTAATTATAAATTGCTCTCTTTTAACTTCAATAGCCATTCATCTTAATCCAAAGATAATAATTTTAATTGATTTTTTGGAATATTGTTTGTGTATAGCTATTCTGTTTTAGTTTCTAATTGATTTCACCCTTGTACTTTTAATAATTAGATAGTTTTTCTATCCAAAATACCTTTCTATCTAGTAATTTTTTTTTTTAAATAAATCGGCAGTCCTGATCTGAAACTATCACAATATTAATGTGGCGTGTTGATAATGAAGCGATAATTTTATTTTTATGTACAGCTTACATTATCTGCGATACAGAAAAATATGTAATAATAGGTCGAAATTTATTTAACTATAGAATGCTCCAAAATTATTTTCATTCAGTAGGTCTATGGAATAGTTTCTAATTTATTAATGCAGTTATAACCCACTTAAAAGTTAAATGTCAGGTTTGACATCTAACGTATAAACATAGTTGCATTCATAAATTAGGAATTATACCATAGCCATACTGGATGAAAATAATTCTTGATCATACTTTATTATTTAATTTACCATTAGGTTTACGAAACTAAATATGTATATTTTTGAGACTCTTCTTCAAACGTTTATAACCATACATTATTTAGCACCTGGTCATTCTTGAAGTAATACAAAATCATTCATTCTGTGTTTGAAAGTTTAATACTTCAACGTGGCTTCTCAAAAAAAACACTTGTTGGGTAACTTAAAACACTAAAATTGAACGTAAACAACTCATAAGCGAATGGAAAGGTACAAGTAAAATCGTACCTAATCTTATTATCCCATTTGCATCACTTTCGCCACTATGTAACACTTACGAAGCTTTGCCATCCAATACAAAAGTAGCTGTATACAGTTCGATGTTGCAGAACCTCGGCATAAAAAAACATATTGTTCGCCTACATGGAATTTTAATCTTTTGCTAGCCAACTGCGTATCAGCCCTTTATTTTCCTTGGTCGGATACTAGGTTTGTAAAATCGTAGCTCACCAAATTTTCCCGTCGTCACGAATTGTTTGTATGTTGCATTTAAACAAAGACTATTGGGTCAACTCACAGGCTTGATAACCCATTTTTTGACATTAGAAGCTGACGATTGTTCATGAAAGCTCTTTCCTTTGTTTTTCCAGGCACAAAGATTGGGACTTTACCTAGCATCACTCAAATAGAACAAGAGAAAGAGAGCAACCCTGGAAATGCTTATATATATATATACAATTATTCATGTAAAAACTTTGATTGGATAATAAATTTACCACTACTACTAAAATTAATTTTAAACTCTAAAGGAAAACTTATTCTCTAATTTAACTAAGCACACTGGTACTTATCAGAAGCGTACTTAGCATTAGAATTTGTTTTCCTGCGTAAATTTTTCCGCGTGAACGCATCTTACTTATACTCGTTAATCGTCTGAACAGTTCTTTAGTCATCGTCCGCGATATGCACAGATAGTGGTTATCTGCTTTAACGGAAAACTTTCGTTGTGCATTCTGACAGCGTTCGCAAATTTGGTATGTGCCTTATAAATAAATATCTTATAGGCAGGCGTCTTTTGTTTCGTTTTTTGAGATACCAAGCGACTTGTCGCAACTCGAATAACGTCCTTTTCGGGAGGTTTTAAAATTTGCCGATGCAGCCTGTCCTGGTAAGCGTAAATCTCATCCGTTTTAAAAACCTCATTTGAACTTAATTCGCATCGCCTGGGCGATCCGCTTTACATGCGTATTTTGTTTGCGACATGGTGATTTATGCAAGCACCCTCAACCTGGTGCCAGCATTGCTGTCAGAGCCCGTTTGGAGGCTATTTAGCCATCCGTTGCAGAAGCTTAGCCCCTCATATAAGTATTAAGACCTAGGGAACTGAGTTGCCGAAGACTCCATCAGATTCGTGAAATTATGTCTTCTTGGAGTAGGCTTCTGACTTTCTTGTGGTGATATTCAATCCAACGCACCTGGTTGGTTCCAATCAGGATTCAGCTTTAATGAATTCGGCTTATGATTATTCAAGGGTCAGCGTAGAGTGAATTAGAGTAAAACTTCTTGTATTGTATACCTATGTGTTTAGCCTTTAATTGTTCATTGTTGTGTGATTAATTTATAGTATCAAATGCTGATTGGGGGTGCAACTGTCGCTTCAGTAATGCTCTTAGAACCTGTTGTATTGGCTGTTCTATGCAACATTTGCCAAATAAATGTCATGCACTGCTTACGATATTAATTGTCAGATTTCGTTACTGCTACCTTTTGTATTTCAGATATTGTACGATTGTCTGCTGCGATTTATTTGTATATTTGTTGTAAGTAAAGACTTTTTGGTGCTCATAATATTTTTTGATAACATTTTATAAGGAACCGTATGTCGCCACTGAGCTTAGCTGGCAAGCCCAAATATACTTTCGCAGCTTTGCCATATTTAAGATATTTGAAGATTTAGGAAAATATAACCAACAACGCCTAACTCATAACATTAAAACCCATAATAATGGCGTTGTCATTTCGTAAGAGCCCTTTCAATATTTTACGCGACCTAAATCCGATGATTTAGTTATACCTTATTTGTTTTTTCATATACTATTAGCTCCTATTTTAATAATTACATTATCATACACTATCATAGGTACATTCTACCATATGTATCTGACCTAAGTTTTATGCAATTATAGTATTAATTGCTTCAATAAAAAACATTTTTCTAATTGACAAGTAACAACAATACAAATCTTAAATTTAATCACTTTTAGACATTTCTTAGGCCTACATAAACATGTGAAAATTTCGCCCACTTCAGCAGATACTACCAGTAAAAACAGTTTCAAAATCCAAAGCGATCCCAATATCAGTGATGGCTAGAACACTACAATTATTCAAATTATCAACCCAATCGGAATAAACTCTACCGCAGTTCAAGCAAACGCAATTAAATCGGACAACGTCTAACATTTTAACGTAATATTTACATATTTTCAAGTATTGCTCAATTGTAATTTTCACTATCTCATGTTGACATAACGCCACATTCTTGTTGATATGGTTTAAAGTAAAGTGATTACTTTTATACTGTCAATTTAATGTATGAGTTGCTAACGTGTTTAGAACCCACCTTAGTAAGGTTGCTCACGGTGTACAATTTTCTTGCAAAATCACTGAGACAAACTTCAAAACTCTTAAACAAAGCTGTCGGAAAGCATAACCAAGATCGGATAGTTCTAAAAATAAAAAAATTTGCTTCACTGAAATAGTTTAAGAGTTGTCTTGTACTAATTGTTGGTGTACTACTGTTGTTGAATGTAAGATCCTTCTATCTCCAAAAATTGTGCTTGTATCGGTTCTTATAGTAATCGAGTAATCGTGAAAAGATCACCTTTCGAGATTTCTCTAAATCTTCACGTTTCAGGAGACCTATATGACGAAAAACATGTTTTCTCAAATCTGACTGTCCGTTTGTTCGTCTGTCTATCTGCTTGTTAGCGGTGTAGCTCAAAAACTATTTTTTGGAGGAAGACAAGATATTTCATGCAGATTAGTTGTCTACCTGGCTCGAAACCGAATATACTTTCGGTCAAATATATACAAGGTGAGCACCTTAAAAATAAAATCCTATCTATTTTTGATTAAACTCAAGAATTAGGAGTTAAATAAAAGTAATACTTTACACATAGCTCGATTTTGGACCCAATAGATACAGAGTGATCACCTAAAAAAATTAAATTATTTTTATTCTTTTGATACTTTCAAAATCGTTAGTTTCAAAACTTCCGCTTGCGAGGGAAGTTCTAAGTAAAGCCCTTCCCGGATTCTTTGTGTTGCATAAAACCTTTACAAAAGTCATCTTTGCAGTGTTTAAATTCGTGTGTAACACTTCGAATATACTGGAGTTATGGCCCAACCTGAATCCATTTTGATCGTTTTTTTTTTACTTAGAGGCGAAACATTTTTTGTCTCAAAATGTGATTTTCTTACGTAAATGGAAATATTTGATGAAAATAGGCAAATCGATTCAATGAATTTAAAAAAACAATTATTTAATATAATCCACACTATTTCCTGTAATTTCTAAATGTTTCTTTTTTCGTTAATAGCTGGTTAACAACCGTTTCATCTTTTGATTTAGGCTACTAAGTTCTTACCAATCAATTCAACCCAAAATGCCACATTGTAGCTAAGTTAACATTTTAATTGTTGGTTCGTTTTCATATTTTCACGCTTTAAAAATGAAAAATATTTCTGCTTTACTTTCTATAGTTGTACATATTGTAATGAATGGGCGTGTTATTATTTTTCATATTAATTTATATTTTTCTAGCTACTCAAAAATGGCTTGTTTATATATTAGGTAGAAAATTAATTGAATAGGTATTCTACCCTATAGTTTAACCGTTAAATCTTTTTTTTAATCGCCTAGCTCGGTAGAACACGAATAACTCAAATGAGGGTTGGATCTTAACACCTGGATAAAATAATAATTTTAATAAATTGTCATTAAATCCAATACAAACTTATTTAAATGATATTTTGGTGTTACTCCAAATTAAGCTGTATTTATGCTTTGAAATAACCTCACTTACACTCAATATTCAATAAAATAGCTAATTACAATATATTCAACCAGGTAAGCCTTATCGCTTTGTATTCATTTGTTTGAATGTTATTTTTACCATTTTTATCATCCTTTTGAATACTCATCTTAAGTACCGGTGATTTGTTCACCACATCAAAGCCGCAGATGTTTTCTTTCTCTGGGCCACGTCCAACCCTACCACTGGGCTATGCAATCTGGAAACCAAGAACCGCAACGAACTTCAAACTAAATATTATTTACCGATCCTAGATTACCACAACAGCTTTATTTCAACTTCACTGCTGTTACCTTCCTCGAACGTCGTGCTCAGTCACATCTTCTGCCAGCACATCATACATTCGCAGACGTGGACCACCAATTTCCTCCGCCTGCACTCCACCACGAACCACCTTTCTTACTGCTCATGTATTGTCTCCTGCCATTACCTTCACAAGCCTTAATTTCATTAAAACACCATTTAGCTTGGTTACCGGGTTTTATTTAATAAACATATAAAAAACCAGCCTCAACATAAAATGTTTATTTGTTGGATCTATTACTTTTTGGCTTGTTATTTTGATTCTCTTTTATTATCTAGTAACAGACATATCATTTGTTTTACATTTACTTAATACAAGATTCTGTTTTAATTTTTGTAAATGTACTTCCAACACATTTTAATGATTCTTTTTAGTTCACACTTTTAATCATGCTTTCAGGTACCGCCTGCTTTATTTCTTATTTACAATTACACATTGCTTATGTGATTTATGTGCGAATATTCGTTAAATCGTGCTCACATGCATTTAATTCTCACCGTGTATCTACGTGACTTACATCATCCTTTTTAAACGAATTGTAGTTAAAAATTAATTTTATCATGTATTAATATTATTTAACATTAATTTTAAGATTATTTTACAGTACACTTTAGCTTAATAACAATACGTTAACAGAAGCATCCTTATTAAATGTGACACCGTCTTGTGCTGATTTAAAAGCAATTAATAACATTAATTTCCAGTTACTAGTCTTTCAAATAGAACCTGCATCCAAGTTATAGTCAATCCTGACCACCTAAACCTAGTTAACTTTTATATTAATATATAATGTATCATTTATTAGACAAAAAAGTCTGTTAATTTTATTTAAATATTTAAATCTAAAATTCTCAAGTACTAAGAATAGTTTCGGGCTACAATACTATAGCAATTTAATTATGAAATTAAGCCATTTCATTTATCTGTTATGTCGAATTAATATTGTCTTACGTCCTAACGCTAAATTTTCAATTGGTTGCTTTCCTCCTACTTCATACACCCTTGTTAGCCTAATATTTTGCGTTTTTCCAAACTAGTCACCTAACATTTCTTGGTTTTCTCTTTCAAAGTTTGATATTCAACTTCAATTACAGAAGTATAGTTTATTAGATAATAAAATACAAGAACGAAAACATTTTACCATTCTTGCGTTGTTTTTTGCAAAAAGTTTAATTTGAAACATAAACGTCTTGAGATGATTAGTTCTTCGTAATTCAATTTACTGACTGTTGTTTGGCAAGACTAATATGAAATAGAGTATGTGCAAAGTTATAGGAATATTATAGATTCATCGTGACCACAACCATCTGTTACAGGGAAATCCCCATTTACAACATGCAACAAGCTTGAAGGTTGCTCGACTAGCTTGCTGGATGGGTGAATCGTATTCTATAAAACCAGAGGCTAACGCGCGATATTCAAAACAATGATACCTGGAGAGATACGGGGACAAATTTTTGTTATTTTTCTGGGCGCCACTTGGTGTTCGTCAGCCAGTGATGTAATGGGGTATTTCATTCAGAAATCCTCCGTCAGCGTCAGGAGATGTGAATGCTTAGTGCACAGATTTACCTATCTTGCTTCATGACTTGTCTGAAAAGGATATTATGTCACTTCAGTGAAAATTAGCACTGTATTTTACTTTACAAGATATCAAACAGTGTGACATCTGAGACGGCTATATTATGGAACACACCAAAATAAATACATATCTCGCCAGACACAAGTGCAAATGCTGAGATCTGCAATAAAAAAACCTTAATCTATCTACACGCGTAGTATACAACAAATGGATACAAGTTACGACAAGTCAGTTTTGATAGCCTAGTGACAAGTCAGCCACCGATTACAAATAAGGAACGGCACATTCCTGGATTCCGTCCCTCCTTGCGCTACCAGTCGTGCGAGTGGGGAAGTCGGACGCATTGTTCCTCTCTCCCGACATAAATCCAGTGGCAGCTTCAATCGTTCAAACTCACCCGTCGTATAAGTGTCCTTGTATATTTGCGTCCATGTAACTTCGACGCCCAAGTTGAAGAATCCGTTTCGCCCGCCCCCTTCGACATCCGTTAGTCGTTGAAACGTAATTTTAGGTTTCTTCCATTTTGTACATATTCTGCTTTATAAAGTTTCTCCTAAAATAATCGAACCCTTTTAAGTTATAAAATTCAATATGTTGCAGAGTAAAGCTACGTCTTACTTTATTTCTTCTTACTCGTCAGTTATAAGTCTCTTGCATATACGAGTATTTCCATATTTCTCAATTTTATGCCACGTTGTCCCAGTTAAGGTGACTTATTATTGGTAGATCGCTTCCTCATACCTGTTGTGAACTTGTCAAGCGTATCTGAGCCAATTATGCGGGTTGTCGCTACACTTGCATCGATACGTTTTTTATTTGTCGCGCGCCAGCCCACCTTGGCCTCCTTCTCTACATGCATCTTTCAAGCTGTTCGCCCGCAGAAAAATTAGTGGTCGACCTTGGCCTAATTTACAGGCGGCTTATTAAAGATTTGCTTGGACATAATTGGTGTTCTTTTAGAATGTTCACTAGCATACCGCGGATTTATATAGGTCGTACTTGTCGAAGATTATTGAGTTTGCATTGTCCAACGGGCTAGTCTCGGATTCAAGCAGCGCTGCAGTTTGAATTGCCAAACTGGAAGCTTTCTCTTCTTCTTCTTCTTTATTTAGCCATTTTCTACCTGCTGGATATAGGCCTCCCTCATGTTTTTCCAACTTTCTCGGTTTTGTGGAAGCTTTAATTTCTTAGTTTTTGGAAGTCAACATTGCCACCGTGAAATGTGAGATTTGTTAGCTGGTATTAACTGCGGAATTAGCAGTTCTTACTGAGTTCTTCCGTCTTGGTTGCCAAATACCCGCTACATTTTGCTTCGTCAACCCCGCCTTGCGGTTCTGGGAGTAATAACACACGATCTTGTATTGAGCAAGGTAAAATAAATTTGTCTAATTGTTCTCGCTCTGTAAACTTGAAACTATCCAATCTTTTGTTCATAAATCATTGATACATTTATTGGAACACTTTGAACCCTTACACGTATGTGGTGGCATGATATAAGTTACTGGTTTGAAAAATCACTGTAAAGCTGTAATAAGCATACTTTGCTCTCATGTGTCAACCTTGTAATTTCGTATGCTACTATTTGCTTGCGTGCTACTTCCTTGTAATTAGCATACCTTGTTGTGCCTTTTGGCTACTCCTTTGTAATTCGCCGTTAATTAAAATAGAACCTCTGTAATGTGTGGTTACAATAGATTGCGCCGCGTTTGAACTTTTCGACCCATGATATAAACTAGCTCATGGAAGCTATACGAGTGCTGATCCTGAAATTATGTAACCTCATGTATTGTCTGTATTGTCGTTAACTAATGTAAACCTTGTTCATGCTTATTAATATTTAGTGTATGGCTAATGCAAGCTATTAAGGTATTGTTTTCTTTTTAAGTCTGCTCAGGTCGTAGCGAGTCGGCTGCGTATGGTACCTTAGTGAATTTAAGGGATTTCACAAGCTGATGGATTTATCGTTGTATAAAGGCTCTTTGGCGCATCCTGGTAATTTTGAATACCTTTTACTATTAACAGAAAAACAACCGCACGTCTTCTTCACTGTTGTAGTCGGCCGTTAGGTATCTCCTTGTAGCCTGAACGATCGTTTGGTACAATTTAAGTCAACACTTTTATGCATAGCAACGCATAATTTCATTTTAAAATGCACAAAATTTCACATGATTTTTAATATTTTAATATCAGAATTTTTAGGCATTGTCCTATGTACGTGAAGAAATAGCATGTGCACCGACCTCGGCGCGTTTTTAATCTCAGCTTTGTCTCTATTAAAAAGCTCAAGCATTGCAGGAAAAACTTTTTTTTTCAACTTCTACAGTATACCGACTACCCTAAAACTAATATTCATCTAAATTTTCCGTGTGTTCTATCTATGGGAAATTGGGTGGTGATATGTATTTATCTAATACCTCGTCTAAAACATATCGCAATAATATTTTGGGATTTTTAGTTAACCTCAATTAATTAAGTATTTCGTAGATTTTATTTTATTAGTCTTCGTTTTCATCATATGTAAGTTATTTAGAAAATTATCTTTCATTATTTTCATTTCTTTGCTAGTGTTATTGTTTCTTTACAGCCCTATACTTACTAGGTGATGCTTAATCTGTATTTGTTATTTTCTGAAATTGATGTTTTGCGTTGGAAATAAAGCACGTTATAATTTAAAAAAACTGATTCAGTCTTTAACTTATTTGTTTAATAAATATTATATATGCGTCGGTGTGAAATTGGAACACACATGTATTGAAAAGTAGAGTTGGGTTACTCTAAGATGGGGATTGGTACGTCATCATTAACAGGGCGCGCAGTGGTTTGGCGATTATCTCAATGGGCCATGGTTACTTAGCAAATGCATATTCTTAGAAAAGCTTCCTGTTACCCGGGGCTTTAGTTGCTTATAGTTTTGCTCATTTGCGTTTTATTTTATTAAAAATGTCAACAAAAAAGATTGGTGTTAAGAGAAAGACGATTAAAAGTCAAGGGCGCGAAATTAAAGATGAAGGTGAAAACGGGCTGCAAATACCTCTTGCGAATTATCGGTAAGCATATCTATTATTTATTCATAATTCATACGCAATTTATAAATTATTAAAACGGTTAATGGTTGCAACAGGAATTGGGAAAAATAGTTATCAAAACATAGCAAATGAAAGAAGACGTGTTAATTATAATACCGCATCTTCCGAAGAAGAATCAGATTTAGGTGTAGGGCCATTGCTAATATCCGATTCTAAATAACCATTTTTTAACCCATACTTTACAATGTAGTATATAGTACATATATGAATAATAATTTTGTTTTTCTTGCTCGCTGTTATTAATTCTGATCCCAAATATTGTGTACGTCACTGTCAACTCTTGAGGAGCGTGACGTAACAAAAACTAATTGCAGGTTTTCTTATAGAATTGAGTCGTATGCCTTTTCCAAATTAGTGGAGACCACATCACCTTTTGTTTTTCGCTTTTTGGTTACTTGTGAAATAAAGATGCTGTCCGGGCATCACTCGCCTGATATAACCCCACGCTGCTCCATACTTATACGTGCCATATCTTCTCTTAAATTGTTTCTATATATCCTACTTTACGCACCCGTCAGACATACTTCTCAAATTATTTGTGGGTTTCTATATCCTTTTTTAATACTAAATGAGGTTTTATACTCTGAAGGGATAAGTCAGTGTTTTACATGTTTATATATTATTTATATTTATCATTTTTCAACGTATTTCTTTCATATTTATTTATTTATTACACGATGACTTTATAAATTTCACACCAAACACGTATTTACTTCTTTTTAATTACAGTATGATGCATTAGTGCGCTAGATATCTATTGTGTGGAAAGATAGTCAAACAAAACCTGATGTGATCCTCTAATAGTCTTTGATGTTTCGGTTCGCGTTTCAACATAATGTCGGTATCAGTCTGATAAACTTTTTGCTATTGACATAGCTGAGATAGCTTGAGACCGCGGCAGCTTTGTTCGCTTGTGATCTTACCTCTTGGTTGGTGTTTCTGTTACGGGGTATTTCAACGTTCCAATATCTGTAGCCCATGACTTAAGTTACGAATTTATTACTAAGACACTTGCAACACATTAGCTTTTCAAAGATTATTATCGACTTCGTATTTTCCACCGACCTTTTCCTCCTAGCACAGAATTGTAAGCTGATGATTTTATTAAAAGTTATATTATATGCGGTAATACTGATACTGTCTCTAATGCCGTGTTATCTAGGTAGCTCTGGAATGTAAGTTCTTTTGCTTGTAGTATGACGTTTTCATACATATTTAGTTCTTTGTTATTTTTTCGAGTCTTTTTAAATATGGGGATAGTTATATAGTATACTACCTGATCTTTGCTAAGGTTGTGATTTTTTGTGCAAGCTTTTAATTTCCTATTTTCTCATTTTCTATTTCTGAGATTTTTTATCTACTTCTTCTAAGGAAACTTCTGCACTAATCGGAGATTGATTGGGAAACGCAAATCACGTTCAGTATTGTATTACAACGTCTATCACAGCTCATCCCCAAGCCAAACCGGACAGTACCGAACCTGCAAACAGAAACCGTATTAAGTTTATGAATGTCTTAGAAACATGTTTAAATATTGCTTTCCGTAGTAATAAAAGAATTCGTTTTGCTAAAAGGGATTTCTCGAGGAATAATTTACATATTTAGCCCGTTAGACATTTTACAGCATCTATGCCAACATAGCAATCATCTAAGCTCGACAACCTTTGCTGACAAGCTGAGTATCATAATCATAACTCTATAATAAAACAGAAAAATTCCCAAGGTCAAACATTTCAGCTCGTGGTCTATGTGCAGTTACCATTTTGGGCGTGGTCTTGATATTAGCAGCGTTGCCAGACCTGGTACAATTCTACCAATCTGGTACATTCTGAAACCGTTTCTACAAAAGTATATTTTTAAAATATTTCTGGTACATTTTCATCCTCATTTATTAGACGAAACTGTCAAAAATAAATTAGCAGATCAGCCAGGCAAAGCGGAATTGGCAGACAAAATACTGCGTCAATCTTATTTATTTCGTACAGTATCCTCATTTAATACAGTATCCTCATTTAATACTAGGAAACTGGAAACTGCAAGTAAAGCAAGAGAATAAATTTTCGCAGAAGTGTATTATAAATAACCATTAATACTACAAATATAGTGTTTAGTGTTATGTTGTTTTCCTTTAATTATTGTACAATATTTTGAGGACGTCTGACAACACTGTTATTACACGCACAAGGAGGCTGTGAACAGTTAACATCATCATTATTGCTGACGCCATAACCTGCCTTCTCGTTTACGTGCAATTTGTTTGTGTTATTAAACTGTAAAAGGCTTTACGCAAAACTTCCCTCGTCGTTTGTCGTTTACGTTTGTGATGGCAGAGTATCGTTACGGTGGGTACAAGATGTGTGCATCGCCTTTGTGCAATAACAGTGCAATCGTAAATGCAGAAGTTTGCTATTTTCGGTTCCCGAAAGACTGGCAAAGGTAAGTTGTTATATTGGAGCGTTATTATATAGTACCTTTGTATATTTATTTATGTATGCACGTATATAAATCCCGGAAACACTAAAAAAGGCTATTTTTTAAGATGTTTGATCTGGATTACTAATTGCGGTTTGGAAGAATCCAAAGAAACTTCCTGTATAAATTGGTACGATTATAGGCTGTGTAGCGCACATTTTGAAGAATCAATGTTCTCCAGTCTGCTTAAAAATCGCCTGAAGGAAACAGCAATTCCAACATTGTTTGGTGATTTAAATTCAGGTTTGTACATATTTAATACTGTTATATATCGTTTACCATAATAAACAATTAGCAAATTGACTATCGATTTATCGTTTAATACAAAATAATTTTAGGTGCTTTATTTCAAACACCACGGCCTTCATCAGCGTCAACGGCAACACTGTTCCCAACATTAACTCGTGAATCTGTGAGTTATTCTTCAGGTAATAACGAATAGTCATAAAATATAGTTGATTGTTAATCACATCATATTTTACAGGTGCGTTATTTGATACGAATGCAACACCTACTTTTCTTAGATCGTCTAATCCTGCAAATGTTTCTGCAGGGTTCGAACCCCTACCATCAACATCTACGGCCGAGGTTTGTAAACATGTGAGTTGTTCTTTAGGTAATAACGTATAGTCATAAAATATTGTTGTTTGTTAATCACATAATATTTTACAGGTGCGTTATTTGAAACGAATACAACACCTACTATTCTTAGATCGTCTAATCCTGCAAATGTTATTGCACTTTTCGAACCCCTGCCATCAACATCTACGGCCGAGGTTTGTAAACATTTGTATGTAAAGCCTCTGACACGACGCTACATTTTACGCATTTTATAAAAAAAATATTAAGCATTGTTTCATACAGAAAATTGGCTGCTACATTTTGCGCTGACTTTTTATGTCGAGTCGTGTGCAAATAAATCTGGGACAATGGTTTTTTTTTATATGTAAATTGAGTTAAGATTTGAAGCATATCTCCATGGATTTCCTGCTATCAGAAAGAGTTACGTTAAATTTTGACACGTAAATGAAAATGTAGCTCTTTCTGGTAGCAGAAAATCCATGGAGATATTCTTCAATTCTCAACTCAACCTACATATGAAAAAACATTGTCCCAGATTTATTAGCATACGACTGTACATTATTTAGAAGTTGTTCTACATTTTCTGGTAAATATGCGTGTAAAAATGTGCAATCAAACTAAACTGCAGAGCATGAAGCGAAATGAAAACATAAACATAACCTGCATTTTATTAGCATTGTGTAACTTCCTGATTAATAATTAATACATAGTAGCTGGCTGAGGTTAATGTTAAAACATGTTAAGGACGAACTAGCAGCTATTTACAGTTGAAACGCCTTCCTGCGGTGAAAGAACTGGTCAAAATTGTGAGGTAGAAATATATTTCAGCACTTAGTGCCTTCTTCAGTCTACATATATAAACAGGTTAAAAAACCAACACGTTAAAATCTTGCATATTTATAAAAAGACAGTTTATACGGTAAAAATATCATTTTCCTCCTTACTTATGTATTAAAATCGTTGATTAAGAAAACACAAAGAGGCTACTGCTAAAAAGGGATGATTATCTGGTGTTTTAATTAAAGATCAAAAGGAAAATTTGTTACGGTCTTGAACTGACTTTACGACACCGCACCGGCTCATACATAAACGAAACGGCCGGCGCGTGCCGTAATGGACGAAATCGGGACGAAAGTTCTCCGAGGCCGCTACCCAGCCGCAACAAGATAGGCCGGCTAGACTTTCAGTGGAGTTGGGCGGGTTCTTAACGACATTATCTAAGGGTAACGGCCAGAGGGTCGGTAAATAACGGTAAAATAAAGAGGGCCTGTCTTAACCCGAATAACCGGGCCTGGGCGGTTAGACGGGGGCGAGGCGAATTTAAGACACTCCGTCGATAGGGGTACTCGTGAATTATAAACTCACACAACGATTTCGTGATGGCAAAAATACTTAGATCATGAAGTGGGGCTCTTTCAGCCACGGCAATGTGACCACCAAGCTTACCTGCACGCTCTGCTCTCACTGGCCCCACCGTACATTCCCAATGATGGGTGCACGCTGAAACAGAACATGCACAAATCGACCAAGAATAAAGCGTCTCTTAATTAGATAAGCGTCTATTATTTAATTCTTAGATTGGGGCAGCAAAGCGTGCCGCAAACATTGCGTTAATTCTTATAAATAAGCATCAGCTGATGGGCGCACTACTGTTACTAAACAACACCCATAACTGTACAAAATCAAGAGCAGTTTGACATATGAGTCCCACAAAGGGAACGTTTGTTCATAAAAATCGAGTTGCGCAACAGCAAAGGCGACGCGAACAGCGTAGCTGTCGGCAGAATCCGGCGCCGCAAAGAGATGCAGCGAATTAGTTAGAAGCCCAATTCGCAAGGCAAAAAGGGGCCGCGTTACTGAGATATATTTGGCCGAAAAGGGGGCTTACATAGCCTAACGCCCGCAGGCGAATTTAGAATATGACACAGCTGGTGCTACGCAGCCCAAGCGATTGATAACTTCGTGTAATACTCAACGAGCCGAACACGACGCCTTTGCTAACATACGAAAGGTCTCGCACAAAACTTGGCGAATATGGCACCGCCCTAGTAAGAAGTGATCTGGCTCACATGATAATTTGGGCAAACACAGCAAAGCCCAAGTGAGGGAAGTGATTAGATTAACAAACGAGCGACGCCACTTCGCGACAACAATTTAAGATGCGAAGGGTACATTTTTAACGGTGCACATGATTTCACATCAAGTTCGCCCACATGTAATTTTACTGCGACCAAACTGGCAATGCCGCCTTACAGCACGTATGCCAAGAGTTGTATGCAGTATGCATGGCTCTGCATAATGGGTTGCCTACAAGTTGTTACGTGATAAAAAAACTCAGCCTGTATAGCATACATTAGCCTCCATCTTTTCGAACATCTAAAAGTGGTAGATACGAAGGTGGTGCATAGTACTAAAATATTTTTGATTCTACAGGGTGGCTCAAAAAAGAATGGCCAACCAAACTCTTTTTATGAAACAAGGTTAAATATAATGCCTAACATCACAAATTATTAACAAGTGCAAATCTTTTATTCTAAAATTAAACAATTATTGTGGTTTTAATATCTTTATTAATACATTTTACAACCACCTTAAATCGGAAGCTAATGATATATGATCTGACGGAGAAACAATACTAGGCAGGGCTGTATGCTCTTCCAGTTCTTCATTACTGGGTAAAGGAATGACTTGAACTACATCAAGTTTGCTTTTATCATAATATATATAATCTAAACACCCTGCAAAACCCGAAGTAAAATTGGTAAACTGAGGAGTTCCACATGCACTTGCTAACGGGACGGGTTGGTTTAGACTTAAATTTTTAACGGCTTCCTCCTTGTCTATAAATTTAAAAGGAAATTTGATACAAAAAATAAGCATGCAAATGCAAAAACTTACTACTTTCCCAGTCTATACAGCTCTCAGAAACAGATCCCGTTGTGTACAACTGATAAATTCCACATTCGGGTACGCTGTTGAAGTCACCGCAAAAAATGAGCGATATTCTTTTGCCCGTCTGTAAATGTAAAATGTACGAATTTACTTTAATACTTTGTTTTACATATTTACAGACACAAGCTTATAGAAATTTTCTGTAAATAAGTTATTTTCTAATTGCTAATAAGTGTAATAAAATAAAACAGATCAATCAAAATTCTGATCGTTACCTTCAATTTTAGCTTGTCAATAACATCAAGAACGTATCGAATGGCCAGCCCACCCTGAAGAAGCCGTATGTGGTCTGCATCAGGATGGGAGTACAAGTGGGTGTTGGCCACCATGACAATTTCGTCGTATTCTAATGACTCTAAAGCAACTGTCTGGACGGCTGTGGTTCCCTGTAAAACTCGTTCTGCTAATTTTTCATTCTGCAAAACCTTTTCCCAAATATCCGCAAATATCGGGTTTTTGTTTATTTCTTCGCCAATGATTATCCAGTTGGTTTCTAAAAATCTGAAATTGCAAATTAGCGGAAGAATTCTTATTAAGAAAAATATTACCTAAATCTCTTTTGGTTGAAAATACACGCCAATCCTTCAGCTACTCTTCCCCCTTTTAATTGGAAAATGGTGAAATAATTTAGGCTGCTGAAGACAGGTTCTATGTCATACAAATATACCTTTTTGTCTACTTCTTGTAAGCATATGATATCAGCGTTTTAACCTACAATGATTTTTTAAGATAAAATCGTAAAATATTATTATTGTTTGCAATTACCTATAAGTTCCTTTAAAATTAACGGTTTTCTATAGTCTATGCTTAGAGCATAAGGAGGACAGTACGGATGTAAAGTGGTTCTTGTAAAATCTGAATCACAGTATAAATCGGCTAAAATATTATACGAAACGACTCTAAACCTGCAACAGTAAAATTATTTTAAAAGTTTATTCTTAAAAAGCTCATTATGTACTCTTTGCATGTTGCCCTTTCTTTTGTAAACTGATGCCTAGTTTCAAAAGGACAATATCCTGGACTCGGTTCCACTTTAACATCGGAAACGGCTTCAGCAACAGGTCCTACAGCTTTTTCATTCTTAGGAGCGCAACTAATTTTCAAATAGGCATTAATGTCGTCATTTGTGGGTATATATACAAAGCCACTGCCGACAAAAGTCCATTTAACTTTATCGTGTGACTTATACCACTCGAATTCTGAGAAACTTTTCTCTGTAAACATGGTTTCAAATTTGGCTGGGTATACAGGAAAATTTGACAAGATTGACTTTGGTAGCGCTATTCCATCAATCCACGGTGAATTTATAATCACCTTATATTCTTTCTCGAACAACTTCAACACCACATTGTTCTCTTCATTGCAGAACAACTGCTCGCATATTGTGTCGCCGTTTACGGAAGCACCGTTTAAACTGAGCTGCAAACTGACCTCTACACTTTCGCCTGTATTTGTCCCGTCTTTTTTCTTCTTGTTCTTTTTATTAACAGCTTTTTCCACGTTTGCGGCCACCCTGCTTAGAAACACACTAACGTTTTCTTTCATTTGTCTGCAGAAATTGAATTGTCGGTTTACCCTGATATCGGGATTGCTGTACTGGAAGCTTATCTGGAACTGTTCTGAACCTTCCAAATGCCGTAGGTATGCTTGGTCCATTTTGTAGACGTAACTGTGCAGTAGCCTACGGCTGGTCTGGGTTGATATTTGCTTTAATAAAGTACTTAATTTAACGTACATATCAATGACGTTTAACGTGAAAGTGAGGTTAAGTTCTGAAATTCACGTGTAAGCTACTTTATATACGGTTCGATTCAAACATTTTGGACAAGAAGTTAATTATACTGGATTGGCCTCCACTACCTTCACTGTGAAGCTACGGCGTTGGTTATGCAACCCGCGGCATTTGCATCTCTTTCTATCTCAACGTCAGTATAGTTTTATTACAATAAACACCCACCAATTGAAAATAAAACAAGATTTATAAGCATCAGTGTGAATTAATTGAAGCTTAATACTTACCAATATTTGGCAATGAGTATTTCTATCGTGTGTTCAAAAAAAAAACTCATTTAGGGTAAGCGTTGGAAAGAAAGATAGAAAATCTAGTCATGTCTTAACTTAAGTCTGTAGGTGAATGTCAGATTGCATTTTGTTTATGAACACCATTGAAAATATCTGTCACTGTGACAGGCAAAAGTTTACACTGCATTAAGTTTAATTGCATCAAGCAAAAAGGAAAATAAGATGGCATGTACAGCCGTGTTCATTAAAGTTTTGTACAGAATTTGTGCTGTATGATTGTGACTTAATTTCACAAAGTTCAAAAAAGTGTTGTACATACAAATATTTTGAAAGGTTAGATCTAGGTCTATTTAATTAATGATACAATGTGAGCCTTTGTTGAGTAAAAACACAATCACCAATAAACTTTTAATGGTAGAAAAAATAACACACTAAAGATCTAAAGTAATTAATTTTCATTATAAAGAATAACAATCAAAAATAACCATAATTAGTTAGTTGTCACTTTGACAGTTCTGAAATTTAACTACCATTGACAAAATATACAAACAGCCAACTACCTATTTCTGTACAATACATTTTTAAGAACGACTTACAACAGCCAATTATCTCTGTACAACACATTTTTGAACACGACTGTACACAAAAACGAGTGTAATAATCATAACGGTCAATAATAGTAGATTATATTATAAGTGAGAGAAATGCATCATTATTTGCGAGTGAGAATTTTGAATCGCGAGTGCCCCAGCACGAGCGATACAATTTCTCACGAGCTTATAATGGCATTTCGCTCACGTGTGATATACGACGTTTTATCTTACAGTAGCAATTCTTGTGCCTAAATAGTTTGCGCAGTCAGAATATGTCTCGAAATAAATTTATAATTAGTCGCCTATGATTTGTGATATACGTTTGACAGTACTGAAGTGTATTGGCAGTACTGAAGTGTATTGTCAGTCTATGTCAAATTCGAGGTTCGTAGGTTAGGTTTTGTTTGTTATTTGACACAGACTGACGCAAAACTTAACCTGAAAATTACGAATTTGACATAGCTTGACAGTGCAACCAACAATGCAGTAGTATAAATAATAAAAACTCACTTGTGAATAAAACTTCATTTTAGTCACTGAAAACAGTTGTATAATGTATGGTAATAGGCGCTACTGTAAGATAATAGTATATAATATCATGAGGGACTAAAGTGCATCATTAAATCCCGCGAGTGAATACTATTTCCTGATGGCCCGTAGGGCCTGAGGGAAATAATCACTCAAGGGATTTAGGCACTTTAGTCCCGTGTGGTATACGCTATTTTGTGCACTTTTGGGAACATTATCATCAAATATTTGAAAAATTTGAAATCTGTCAATTTGGAAACTGACAAATACGAATTTTATTAACAACAAGCAAACAGCGCGCTACGCGCACGTAAAATAGGATACGCGAACGGTCACGCTCCGAGCCGAGCGCTCAGATAAGAAAAACAAAACCTAAACAAATATAAACATCTGTGAATCCGGAACGTGAGATTTTATTTTGTGCCACAGACAGACAAACACACATTAAGGAAAATTATATTATAGATGTTGTGTACAGAGTGATTTTTTAAAAACTGAATTGCAGCAGGCCCTGGAAGCCTGAATCAGTTGGCAGTGCTGAAGTGCATTGTCAGTCTATGTCAAATTCGAGATTTGCAGGTTAAGTTTTGCGTCAGTTTGTGTCAAAACTGACCCAAAACCTAACCTACTAACCTCGAATTTGACATAGACTGACAATGCACTTCAGTACTGCCAACTGATTTATTTTAAATACAAATTTTATTAAGAATACTGTGTACATAAATTTACCATAGATACAGTAACATTTTTTATTCTCAACCATATATGTAATGCTAACATTCCTGACCTCATTTGAGTGGGGGAAGTCGTACATTTCCGCCCGCTACTTCCCGCACTCACTTCCCGCTCAAGTGCAGGAAGTGAGTGAGGGAAGTACATTCCCGACCGCTGTGTAGGTAGGGACACTGGGAATCTCGTTGATCCATTCATGCGCGTCACAACCTGTCGTATCATAATATAATAATTTTTCCAATTATTGTTTAGAATAAAGTGGTTGCGAATAAAATAGTATACAAACCTCGACAGGAAGTTTCCTTAGTCTCGAGATAATAGCTGATTTCGACGCTTCGCGTCTCAATCAGCTAACTAATCTCTCGACAGTAATGAAACACTTCCCATCTCGGGCTGTAATATACTATTACGCATTTTATTGCGATGTTATGCAAATTGTATACAAGAACAATTTACTACTGTGATGGTGATGTTGGAAACATTTAACGGACTGAATCAGGGCGGTCTATATTATTCCAGGCCATGACACTGGCTCTGTTGCCAGATTGTGTGCTAGGCCATTCCAAAACACACTAAGTTTTGTTTGTTTGAAATATAGTTAGTTAGTGTTATTTTTGGTGAGACTCTAGCGAGTCTAGCAAGTAGGCCTTTATAGGCCCTTTTTGCCAACCCCATGAACAAGGTCTAGGCATGCAGAGTACCAGGTACCTTTGTCCTACTTAGAATTTTGCCGAGACTAAGGAGTTCCAACCTTAGCAAGAGATCTTTTACATGCTACACATCGTAGTAACATGTGAGCAAATGAAAATGAAATCAAGCTTGGCTTTGAAATATTTGTTGTATCAATAATATGTTGGTGGCACTGTAAGTCTATGTCAAATTCGAGGTTAGCAAGTTAGGTTTTGTGTCAGTTTATTAATAAAAAAAATGCAATGTTCATTGCCCACTAAATATTCGGACATTTAATATGCCTGTAAAACTAGTATGGTGTAACATCACCTGTAGCCTTAATAACTGCTTTAATCCTATTAAGCATACTTATAATTAATGATTCACAGTCCGCTGGAGTAAACGAGTTCCAAAGTTCTAGAAGTTTGGCCCTCAAATCCGGTAAAGTCCTCAGGGGACGGTTTCTTAAACACCTTTTCATCTTTTGCCATAACGTTTCAATTATTTTGAGGTCGGGGCTACTAGAAGGCCAATCTAAAACCCTTATATTGTGGTTCTCAAACCACAGTTTTGTAGCGTTTGCCGTGTGGCAAGACGCACCATCCTGTTGGAATATGAAATCCTGATCAGGGTGCAACATTTCAACACTTGGTAATAAGATTCTCTCCAAAATCTCCTGGCATTTTACCGAATTGACGATACCAGTTATGAACTCCATAGTTCCCACTCCTTTATTTGACATGCAACCCCAAATCATGATTCCTTGTGGAAATTTTACAGTCCTTTTTAGACAGTCTTTATGGAATGCTTCTTTTTTTGTACGAATTACTCTCTTACAAGAGTCTCCAACACAAATGTCAAATTTAGATTCGTCGCTAAACATGACTTTACTCCAATCCTCGACTGTCCAATGTTCTTTCTGTTTCGCCCAAGCTAAGCGCTTCTTTTTCTGGGCTGTTAGTAGAGGTTTTATTTATTAAATTAATTGTCACATCCTTAAAATGATACCTACAGTATAACATTTCAAACTAGACTTATGAATCTATATTCTGCAACATTCTCTGCCAACATTTACATTCGTTTCTTGATTCCAGTGAGCTGCAATTTTACGTAAAGTGCTTCGTCATCCACTTTTACAAATTTTAATAAGTTGTCTCTGCATTCGAGGTGTTACTAACCTCGGACGCCCAGAAGATTTGCCTCCAACGTCAATATTTCCTGTATTTCCATATCTTTTTATTATTTCTGCAATGGTGGACTTTGCGATTCCAAAATCTTCGGCAACTTTTCTGATCGACTTTCCTTTCGCGTATTCGCGAATAATTATTTCACGTAACTTTGGATGACATAATATTGAAAACAAGTGACAGGCATTTGTTTGAATCGCAGAAAACTGCTTTGCGTCCGAACATTTAGTTGTCGGTTTAGTTTTGCATTCTATACTATTTATTTTTCCAGAGATTTTCACTTACATAAATAATAATTATAATAAATGTGTAAAATCTACATTATACAAATGTACCTTTAAAAATATTTGACCAAGATTAAATAAAAACAAGTATCGTGAAATGATTGAAGCATTTATTTTAAATAAGCAAGTGTCCGAACATATACTAGTTAGGGCTCGTATATTGCTAGCGTCTTTCAGTGGGGAGGTCACAAAATAAGTGAGACAGACAACCAACTCTTCAATGTATACGGTAAGCTGTGCGCAAGCGCGTCGGCGTCGTCCGCGCGGTGGGGAAGTGGTCAAGTTTAAAATTCGCTTCTAAAGGCGGAGTTTGAATTCTCAGGCATGCGCACGAGACGCGTAATGCACAGAGTGAAACTATGTCGGCGCCGTAATGTTTTCGTCCGTTCTCAGGCCCTATTAGTAATATAGTAAGTAATACATATATGAGTGCCACCAACATATTATTCATACCATGATATAAATACAAGGGTATGCTCAAGAGGCGGTAACCCACAGCGCACGTGAACCACATGACGTCACATTCGTAAGGTCTCGGGTATGATTATCATGGTCTCGGGTATATCAGGAGGGCTTCGGCATGTTGGACGATGGTTGCACGCATTGCACTTCGATAACCCTAACCTCATTTATATCATGCCTAACCTCATAACCTGAGTTGCGCGCGAGTGCGACTGCGAGTACATACATAGTACATTATCAAGTAGACAGCGAATAGTGAATAGTTTCCTCAGATTATTAAACACCATCAAACACGACAAAAAAAAAACTACGAGAGCGTGTAAGAATGGTAGTGTGCAGTGTAAAGGGCTGCAGGAATAACACCAGGAAGGATAGAAAAGTGAGTTACTTCAGGTTTCCAAAGAATGAAGTAATTTCTGAACAATGGCTTGCAGTATGCAAAGAAAACACAAATGCATCTACATGTAAGTAAATGAAATTCTTGTTTCTGTGCCGTTTTGAAATCGCAAACAGAACAGCTGTACGGTTTCTCTCCTGTGTGGATTCTTGCATGTCCAACTAAATCGCGTTTTCGTGCAGTTTTATAATCACAAATAGAGCAACTATACGGTCTCTCCTCTGTGTGAGTTTGTATATGTACACTTAAATAGCTTTTTCGTGCAGTTTTATAATCACAAATAGAACAACAATAAGGTTTTTCTCCTTTGTGGGTTTTTATATGTAAGACTAATTGACAATTTTATTCAGCGAGGATATGCTCAGAGCGAAAAACACTTCCTCAGGCCCGTGGATTATACCTACTGGGGATACCACGTAAAAAAATGCGCTTGAGACTCTACCTCAGTGGTGGTGCGGAAAAGAGTTATAATGTACGAGAATCAATAAAACCGCGTATTATTCACACGCAAAATAGAATTTATTACAATTGCGTACGATTTCCATCCATTTCACCATTAACTTGACCCTTACAAATGCAAAATACGATTTTTCCGGGAGACTTTTAAAACGTAACTTTCAAATTGCCGCCTATTGATGACGTAGTCTGGTTCTCGCTTTCACATTGGTCGTTGAGAAAAGCTACGCTTGAGTATACCCTTGTATTTATATCATGATTCATACAACAAATATTTCAAAGCCAAGCTTGATTTCATTTTCATTTGCTCAAATGTTATTTGACATTAAAAACTATTTTGACAAGGCACTGCATATACAGTGTGTCCCAAAAAGTTTTATACAAATGGAGAAAAAGTTTATCTTACATTTCACAAAAAAAATATTCTTGATAAAAAGCTCTGCATGACTTGTAGATCCATAATCAAGTACAAAATTTTTAAAACATTGGCTGATATATAGGGAAAATCAAAATTATGATTTGGAATGAGAGTAAAATACATTCAAACTGTAGTGGAGAGCAAAATGTTCATTGAAATTGTTATTAAGTAGCATTTGACATTTTTTGACAGTTATTAGATATTCCAAAGCACTCTATCCAGAACGTGTTTAATAAGAGCGAGTAACACAAAATCAGGTGCTTATTATGAACGGGATCTTACGATGTTTCGTACTGCGCATTAATCTAACAATTTCTGACGTATTTATTGAAATAATCTTATAATTTTTATCTGGGAAAATCACTAATCTAATAATTTTTTGCTAATTAATAACAATTTCAATGAACATTTTGCTCTCCACTACAGTTTGAACGTATTTTACACTTATTCCAAATCATAATTTTGATTTTCCCTGTATATTAGCCAATTGTAATCTGTACGCCAACTTTCGAAAAACATCTTTCTACTCTCCGTGAGGTCGTGTCTCGGTTGTTATCTGCTGGTCTTACTTTAAGTCAAAACAAATGTCATTTTTGTAAGCCAGAACTTAAGTATCTTGGCTATGTAGTTAATTCACGCGGTTTATTGGTAGACCCAGAAAAAGTAGATGCGATTAATCGTATTCCTACTCCGGTGTCAGTGAAGGAAGTACGTCGTGTGATTGGTATGGCGTCATGGTACCGTCGCTTTGTTCCAAATTTTTCTTCACTTATAACGAGCCTTCCGTGATATTAAAGAACATTTGATATCTGCTCCGATATTAGCTTGCCCTGATTTTTCTGTCCCCTTTGCTATTCAAACGGATGCTTCTGGTTATGGTATTGGTGCCGTACTTACTCAACAACAGTCTGATGGTGAGAAAGTAATATGTTAGTAACTTCATTGTATATCTAAATAAACAATTATTGAACTCAATGCTTGTAATTAAAATGAAAGAGAGCAATACCCTTAACTAGTTTTATTATCACTCCAAACTTGAGACATCCAAAATTGGCCTATTATATGAACGGGACGGCGGGGTACCCCTATTAACTTAAACTACTAGGTCTTTCTAATGTTTACACAGCGTTTTTATATGCAAAATATCATCAAAATCACTTATTTGTTCGTGATTACACTTGTAGACGTTTACTGAATCAGATTAACTGTCAGCTTGACAGCTCCCAATCGTCAGCTATCACCTGCGGCAAGTAGTTTTCAAAACTGCCTGGTGACTTCCAGCAGACTAAATTTTCCCTAGGTTTTCACTCCTACACTTTTTGCTATAATTTGAAGTTCAAGATAAAATACGGTAGATGCCAAAATAATTGTACCTACCCTGTTAAACAGGCAATAAACTTTAGAATCGTGATTCCGTGGTTTCCCAAATCGCTTCTAAGCTCGAATTTACATTCGTCGGAAAAATGACTCTCGCTTCTTAAATCTCCTACCAGGAAGGTTAACCAGTAATATTCCCTACTATAGCCCAAACCATATACAATGGCGAGATTATCACTTATATACCACGAAACCCCTTGCAGTTTCAAATGCTGTCACACGTTTTTTTTCAAAACCAAACCGTTGTTTATCTTTTTCCTCTAGTAACGACCAATGAAAATCTGATATTAATTTTTATGAGTTATTATCGCATTAATCCCACTTGATCTCTTATTCAACACTTATATACTGTAGATTACTAGTATTAATAGCATATGCTTTTAGCACGTAACAGCATATCAAAGAGACTGTCTGAAGAAAAAGTGAAGCATCCTGCTTTTGTTATGGTGTGAGGATGCATATCTGAGGAAGGTGTTATATATACTCGTAGATGTTTTAAACCAGCATCTTTTGCCTACCGTTGGTGAATTACAGTCACATCGTGGTGGTATATATTTCAGCCTCCCATGCTATACTGCTAAACTGGTGAAGTCTTGAATAGATGAAAATAATATTAGACTACTATATTGAACATATAGTAGTCCTAATTTGCCCTCAATCCAAACATTGTGGAACAGAATAAAGGAACAACTTCGAAGCCGTCTTGTTCGAACATAAGGCTGCCAAAACGTATACGTGCCGTTTTAATCATTTCTATATTACACAATGGTGAAAGTCTTCAATTATTTACGCCAAACCGCTATCATTCACCCACAAAAGTTCAGTCCTATTTTTTTAACTATTTGTAAACGTTTTCTACTGCAGTTTAATTTAAAAACATGTCAAATTAATTGTATTTTATCATAATGAAATAATAGTTACTTGTGCACCAAGTGCAGATACAGCATTGTTTATTGCACTCGAGAAGATAACTGCCAATCGAGGCGAAGTCGAGATCCACAACTTCCCAAGTGCAACCAACAGCGCTATCCTACGAGGTGCACACACGATCTTTTCGGAAATCAGCTATTCTTGATCCTCTACAATAAAAATTTTTTTATATAAAATGAATTTTATTATTTTGACAGACCAGTGCGACAAAGCGTACTTTGCCGCACTAGTACAACATTTGAAATTTACATTTGAAAGAGAAAATGAGAGGCAACAACTTATATGACGGAGAAGATTCCCAAATAAATTATCTAACACATCCATAGAGTTGCCGATATCGAGGGATGTTCTTCCCCTTTTTGGGGGGTGAAAGTGCAACAAAATTGACATATGTCTGCCTATATGCGAAACTGTAATTCTAAGCCAACAAATCTTATGAATTTTTTTTTAAATTTATTAAATTTCCTCTAAAATGGTTTTATTTCCGTCTGACAGTTTAAGGCTTTTGTTAGGTTTCGGTCTCTCTGTTAAGGCTGTAGGAATCACAGAAATTATTCGGCTAAAGTTCGATTTATATATCTACCTTCTATAGGTGAACAGCGTATCGATGGTGGACAGTTCTCAGTTTTGACATTATTAACAGAATTATAACAAAAAAGTAATGTATCTCTTCAAATATAAAAAATAGGTTAATTTGTGATTTTGTCGTTATTTGTTACTATTTTGAAAATCTCTTTAAATACACATAAAGTTTATGATGGGGCGCAGGACATAAAGCAATAGAATTAGTCAAATTCAGTTTCAGAAACGCAATGGCGAATTTATCTTTTTATGAAAAACCGGATATGATTTTTATGTACAGGCGTGACAATGGAATTGATCGCGATGCTGTAAGGTTATATCAGAGTATTTTCCAAATGGACAGCACCCAGATCATAAAACGTTTGCTGCATAAAATTCATAAGAATTGTTTTTTTAATTGCCTACATTAAACCTTTAAAGATTGACATCTTAGAAAGGATTTATTTGCCGTTACAGGTTTATTATTACTTTTTGATGTATTTTTGATCGTAGAATACGTCTGCAAAGTATGTCTCCTTGTTTTAGAAATACCCTGTAAAATAAGCTTTGTAATATAGGCCAACCCATGTATTTCCACTGTGCAGGAAGCAAGAAAATGGCGCCGAATTGCGGGAAATTTAAACGTTGCAGAGAGCTGGTAACTTCGTTAATAATTAACAGTAAACAACCTACAAATTGCCGTAAACCAATTTAAGCCATGACCTTCTATTTTTACGTAGTGATACACGACTTTGGTGTTTTAAATGGAGCACCTCGTATAATTTTCGATATCTGAAATCGGCGCTAAAATGCTTAAACTAAAATTTTGAAATTCATTATGTGAAAAAAATATTTAATTACAGTAGGCCATGACTTACGAAAAACTCCATTTGGCTCTAAAAATTCCTGATGACCGAACTGTGGCATCAAACGTACTAAAACAATTGAAAACTATGTTTTTTTTTTAATTGAACAATACGAGTTTCATGAAACCGTTGAAAACTACAATAAAAGAGCTTTTCAACGATGTACCACATTCGCTATTTCGTTTAAAAGTAGCTTTTAAAATGTTAAAAATACGTAAAACATAATTTAAAAATAATATAATTTCATTTAACAAAAACATGGTATTCGATCGTCTTTGTACGTTTGGTGGGAGAATTGAATCTGGAGGAACTTTTAAAACCAAGTGGAATTTGTTTTACATTTCTTATTTGAGTCAGTGCCTAATTCAGGTAGCTATTAAAAAAAATAATGACTTTCAAATTTCAGTTTTAGCATGCTGTCATAAATCATCTTTAGCAACCAATGGTGGGTTATTTGAACATTTAATTTTATTTTCCTATATTTTTCTTATAATCTTTTTGTGTTATAATAAATAAAATTGTTTCCAATTATGCGTTTTGGTTGTGTAACAATCTGAAAATGCAAAAGTCAACTGGAGTGGCAGACCAATGTAAGTGCATTGGCCTGTTTAGATAATTCCATGGCTTCAATAATTTTTGTAACAGTGCTTTTTTGCATTCTTTCGGTTTCGGAAAAATTGTTAGAATTCTGTTTATGCTTTGTGCTGTGGTAGTAAATTTGAAAGTATGCGCCTAGCAAAAGGTGTTTTAAAATAGATTTATAGGCAAATAAATTATCTAACATTTGTCTTTCATTTACTTTATAATATGAAAATTAGTCCAGTTATGGACATTAACGTCTTCAATATTGTAATTTTCAAAAATGTGTTGACAGGCAAGATACGCCTCAATGGTCATGATATAGAAACTACATTTGATATACTCCTTAAATATTATAAAATAACATTATTTCTATTTATTTAAGTATAATTATTGACATTACAAATGTAGTTTTTCGCATTTTCTTTTTAAGATATCATTAATGTTTTACTTTGTTAATTGTAATATTTAAACAATTAAATTAACATAAACATAAACGTCTGAAAATCTCCTTAATTTTCTTTAAAATGAGGGTTTTTACGTGTGATTATAGAACTGCAATTTTGAAGAATGTTCTTAAAAATCACTACTCTTTAAGTTTTTGCTTCATATCTTTAAAACTATTGTTATCGAAAAAACTTGATGTTTAGAAATTACAGAACTATCTATTTTTCTGACACTTAAGTACACAACGTTACACATTTAGAATGTGATTATAAAACTGTACTTTTGTATAGTACAAAATGGCAGCATTAATCGGTAGAAATAAATAATAAACCATCATTTTCTTCTAAATTAAATTAACACTTTCTGAAAGGTGGAAAATTTTTTGTTTAAAACTTTTATTTGGGTATTTTTAGAGTTAATATTGCACACACTGCTCATTTTTGCAGGAAATACGTTTATGGCAAATAAAAGTACGACAAATCCGGATCCATTTCCGGAAATAATACAGTTCTACAATCAATTTCATTGTACGTGTGGGATACGTCGTGCTTTATTGTTAAATCAATGTGTTTGGATGAAATTTATAATTTAAAAATGCGTAAGAAAAGAAAAGAAAAATAACTATCCAGGGAAAATTTTCATACTATGAAGCACCGACGTTTCCTCTCCAACCGAGTTTGCCACCTATGAAATTCCTTCCCTGAAGGTATAGTTTCAGCATCGTCTGTCAATTCCTTCAAGAAGAAGTGCGATCTACAGGATTTAACAGTGATTTGACAATTGTGTGGAAACAAGTGCATTCTATACGTACAATTAAAGTGATCAGCTTCTTCAGTGTTTTCTTTTGCTCTTGATTTCGATTTTGATAAAACTCACACACACATTTAATTTACTTTCCCACTTTGATACATAATTTATTGTTGGGCAATTGGACCTAATAGCTATTTAGGTATGTTCTAACCTTTCTTCCAATAATAATAATAATGTCTTGTCAGTGACCGATATGGACAAACATAAATCGGCCGTAAAACAACGAAAGAACTGTAATAATAATAATAATAACAAATAAAGCGTAAAGAAGGTACAAGAAAGGTAAACCAAGGAACTTCAGCAATTACCGGCCGATAGCTTTACTTTCACAATTTCACAAACTACTCACTAAGATTATAACCAGCTATCAGTCGATCAAACAAATCGGTTTTACAAAGGTTTAGAACTAACGACCATTTACTAACGCCTAAAATAAAAAAGGCTAGAAAGTAGAATCTTTGTCTGTATACGGCGTTCGTTGATTACAAGAGATTCTTTAACAGCCTTAACTTTTGGGCAATAGAGGAGAGTCTTGTTAACTGCAGAATCGACGGCCGATACCGGGGCCTCCTCGAAAGCATTTATCACAAGGCGATGATGACAATACAACTCAATAAAAGCAGGTCAATACAATTTTCTCTAAACTGTTTACACTTGCCCTAGAAGATGTATTCAAACAGCTAATTGGGAAAACATCGGTGTCAACATTAATGGAAAAATGCCTAATAATGTACGACGTTCTTTTAAGAGCAGATAATTACGACGACTTAAACAAGATAATAAACGACTTACATCACGCTTTGAAGCTTAAAGAACTTAACTTTAATCTAAATAAAACAAAGGTAAAGACAAACACCGATTACCTACGTCCAATAATGGTTGAGAACGGAATACTGGAAAAAGTGCCAGAGTACATATACTTAGGGCAGTCTTAACGAAAACCAAACAACAGAAATGAAACTTAGTCCAGCTAGGACCGATGGCTTTTGATAAACTCTCCTTTGTTTCGAAAAATAATAAAAGATCCAGTCAACCTGAAAGCCAGTATTTAATAGCTGCATTCAGCCTATGCCGCACAAACATGGACATTCACCTAATCTAATCTAGACAAACTACGCAATGCCCAACGTAAAATAGAACGTAGAATACGGAAAATTACTGTCAGAGACCATAAAACGAATGGGTTCGAAGTAAAACAGAAGTCATCGACATAATACAAAAGGCAGCCAAATTCAAATAGAAATGTCCGGTCATAACGAAAGGCACCAGGACGGCAGGTGGAATCACGAAATCCAAAGATGAAGGCCATACTTAAGTCAAAAAAACAGAGGAAGGGTAGCAATGCGTTGAGGAGATGACTTGAAGCGTCATATCGGCATATAATGTGGAAGAAGGCAACCGTGAATATTTAAAGATGGAAGGAATTGGGGGGACGCCAATATCCAGACCTGAACTGAATGACAAAGAGTTAATCAATGAAAACTAGTCTATCAAATGTGCCATATCCTAACTGAAATGAGAATAACAAAGTTGACATTTATTGTCGAAAAATTTAGTATTATTACTTCCTTTTACAATAAAGGAAGTATTGGATTCAACCCAAAAATTCGAAATTGAGTTTTCAACAGATCACGTTTTAGAGTGCCCTGAACCCAAAAAACATATTTTTTTTCATTGGTCTGTCTGTGTGTCTGGCTGTGTGTGTGTCTGCCTGTGAACAGAATATCTCAAAAACGAAAAGAGGTATGGCGTTGAAACTTCATATATAAGTTTTGTGTACTATGTAGATGAGACAGCAAGCTTTTGAAGAAAATCGCATAACCGGAAATAAGTGTTTACTCTTGTGATTTTTCAGTTTTTTCGATTTTTTCAAAAACGACTAACGATTTTTTTTTAAACTTTACATTTTTATTACATTTTTAATGTGTATTGATGTGAGATATGTGATTTTCCAGTCGAATACTTCTAAAGTGGGTTTCTTTTGTTTTTTTTCTATTTTTTTTATTAACTCCTATTTTAAATAAAACACTCGGTATATTATTACATTTTTGAATTTACCTTAAAATTCTAAAGAAAATTTGTCTCTTCAACTAACGCTCTATTTTGTACCGTTTTTGTAGAATTTGTAATTTTTGAAAATTTTTGACAAATGGTTAAAAATTAAAAATGAAATTTTTGACTAATTATAAGAACACTGTAAAAGGAAGTTCTGTGAGTGTATCACACCAGATTTTTGTTTATTTTGGAGTTATGTAAATATAAACAATTCAAGTTCGCGAACTCATGATTTTGGCTTCGTACATTTTAACTGAATAAACAAAGACACCAGTCTTCAAGAAAACACTTAAAAGTAAAATATCTAATCATATATTATATCCCAAGTGCAAAATTTTTTATCGGAAAAGTGTTTACTAAGCAACGAAAACGTATATAAACGAAGTCGAGGGCTTTTATTTGATAATAGTTAATATTTTACCAGGTAATGCCGATATTAAAATTATGCACGAGGGGTATACGGCCGACTATTACACACAACTGATATCCAATGAGAACCTAGCATTTTTTGAAAGTCGACCAATCCCGAACTGATTAGCTGATAAACGTGCTAGTGCTGATTATCGACCCCGTAGATGGTATCATAACTGGAAAAATAAATGCAAGAAACAAGCAAATTGAGTTTTGTGGCATTATTAGACCAATTTTAAATCATAATTCGTATACGGGTTTTGTGTAATAATCTTCAAAATGTAAACGCGGGCGACACACATATAATTTTGCCCATGCCAAGAGTAATCGTGTTGGTTGCCCTTAGAAAACTGCCCTCCGGACAGTTTTTATTGCAACCAGCACTCGACCCTTGACGTGTAGAAAATTATCGGTGAGTATGTCTCGCTCTTGTTCAGAGCCGGATTAAGGATATGTGAGGCCCAGGGCTAAATATTCTTAGAGGCTCCATTCCCATTTATGCAACGGGTGCAAAGAGATCTAAATGATTAGAAACCGCACTAGATTATAACCTTCGAATCTTTTGGAGGCCCCCGAAATTTGGTGGCCCGGGGCTGCAGCCCTCTTAGCCCCCCCCCCCCCTTGTTATATTACTAATGATTATTTACCGAATTTTAACCTAAATGAGTTGAGTTTAAGCAGGAAATACTTAGCAAATTAATGTTTTGCACACATTTCGTCTATGAATTTTCCTGGAGCGAGCTAATCATTGCCTGGCGGCACACTGTGAAATAACTTGATAAGATTATTTGCAAGCTGTGCAAATAATGAGTGAAATCGCTTGAATTCTCAGGAGTATGGAGAGTAAAATTTCGTTACATCACCTTTGATAAGGTGTACATTTTGATATTTCGAAAATATGCCAACCTGTTGCTCTTGTTCAAAAAGAAAAGTAATAATTATTTAGAAGTAAAATTAAAAGATCCCGAGACAGTGTAGCTTTTCTGTTATCTCTACGTGTTGTAAAATGTAACAAGCGAAATGTGCAAAAACAAGTGCTCTACACGTTTTCAAATTGATATAAAGCGTATATTCCATTAAATATTAGAGCTTTGAAGCAGTGCAATAAAATGTATGCGTGTAGACTAAAAACCAGCAATACAGTAGGGCATTCACTAGTAACAACAAACATACTAAGCATGTTGTATCTCGTCATTGCGTATATGCTCTACATACGCATACAAGTAACAATCTCGTATATCTATTATCAAAATTTAATCAGCCGTTCTTAAACATCTAAACTTCTTCCAGCCCTGAAACTATAATTCTACTTTGTTTTGCAAATTTAACAAAAAAAACATAAAGAAGCGCTATGTACTAAAAATAATTTGTAAAAATATGATGTATAGATATGAATCAATGAAAAACGTAATTTAACTATGAGGAAAGTCATAAAATAGTTATTTGTACATTGTACAGCGAGTAGGTGAAGTGACACTTTTTTGTACGCGTAAGAAAGTTTAAAGAGTCTCACAAGCTTTAGATACGAGTTGTATACATAATTTTTTTGACTACCACATATCTATGCATAGTATGCAACAACAACATGCTTTTGTCGTATGGAAAGTATCAAATATATATATATATATATATATATATATATATATAAAGATAGTCCCTCTCACAGCTTGTGTGGTTACATACACAGTAAAATGTTATTTCTTGACTGGGATAGGGTTTGGAAAAACTCCAATCTCAGTGCTACGCACAGGTACCAAGCTTTAATGGTTAGATTGAATTAAAACCACTTGTATGTTTCGCCTGACGTTTCGTTTTTTATTCAAAACATTATCAAAAGCTATGGACAAAAATTTTACAATAAGTAACGTTGTTATAAAAGTTATTGAAAGTGACAGTCTTACCTAACACCTTGTGGACCAAAACACATGTTTTATTAAAAGCATGTGAAGATATTCAAATTTGAACAAATTCATAAACAGGGGCAGTAGGCCACCAAGATTACAGACCTGGGCTGCACATGATATAAATACACTTAGTCATACATCTAGTCAGTTACACATTAAAAATTACTAGCACATTTAAAATTTGATTTACAATAATTTTATTAGCTATTTGGCCAACATGGCCGTCAAATTTGGATAAAATCGTGGTATTATTTCTAATCAAACAGCGACAGGTGTCAGAACAAATTGTTAGAACCGCGCATGCGCGGAGCGCAAGGCGTCCAAATATTACGAGGGACGTTCAAAATGGAATTGACCAATTAGCTTGTACAATGCAATCTAACATAAGACTAGTCAAAAAACGACGACAAGGGCTATGTCTGAAGGTTCTAAAAGGTGGAAACTACAAAAAGAGTCCTAATTGAGCACCCAAAGTTGTAAGTCTACCATGGGAAAAAAGACAAATGAGAAAAAATGGAGGAGAAAAGACCCTAATTAGATCTAAATATAACTAAATTTATTGTGGGACCGTATTGAGTTTATTAAAAATTTCATTATTAAAGAATTAGTAATAGAAATGTGGTAGTAAAAAGAAAATATTATAAGATAAAAGTAACTACCCATTGGGCTTTCTCGGTTGGAGAAATTCTAAGGAGAAATCATTGTTGGACATGGCTAACAAAAGGTGGTATGAGACACTAAGATGATCAATGTCAGTATTTGAATTTAAGGTATTATTTGTACCAAAAATGTGGCACATTTCGATGAAAGTGCGGTGACTAGAATTTGGTTCAATAGTAATAATTTTTGTATTTTCAAAATCCATACAATGACCAGTGCTGTTGACATGTCCAGCAAGAGCGCAGGTTTTGGGTTTAAGACGAGAGTCGCTTTTATGCTGAATAATTCTTGATTTCAACCTCTGAGAAGTTTGACCAATATACGTAGAAGGACAACCACTACAGTTTATCTGATAGACGGCATTAGGGGTTAGGAGAGCTGGAGTTTTATCCTTTAATTTTGAGAAACAATCTTTTATGATATGATGGTGTTTGTCCGCGATGATAATATGATCGAACTTACGAAAAACCTGTTTAATTATATGAGAAAGTCCTTGGACGTAAATAAGACTTTTGTAAAGTGGAGGTTTATCATTTATATTATTATCAGAATTTTCTGGTGGAATGATCCTGCCCTTGGGGGTGGAGTATAAGATAGAATTTAATAAAGAAATAGGATAATTATTTAATTTGAGAGTATTAACTAATTTATTGAGATTAACTGCGTGAAAATCCGGATGCGAGATCGTTAAGATTCTGTGCTTGAGCCCTTTCACTACATTCAACTTATGTCGAATGTTGTGTATAGAATGGAAATTCAGATAACGGCCAGAACTGGTTGGTTTAACATACCAATCCAGTTTAATAGTGTTGGAATCCGTTCTGATGACCAGGGTGTCCAGAAAGGGGACAGACCTATCCTTCTCTCTTTCCACTGTGAATTGGATGTGAGGGTTGAAACCATTGAAAACACTCAGCACATTGGCAACGTCGTCGACCGGTAATATCTGGCAGAGATCTTAGGGCAAGCCTTTAATGAATATAATAGTTTTCGTATCAAAGATAGTTTCGCCTTCAGCGAAAAAATTAATAATTTTCAATTACCACCTGATTATGAGATTATTTCACTAGATGTGGTCTCTCTTTTTACCAATATCCCTGTAGATTTGGTTATACAGGTTGTTGAAACCAATTGGAACTTAATAGAACCACTAACTAGTATACCCAAATCACAGTTTATTAACCTTCTCAAATTCATCTTTGACTCAACATATTTTTCCTTCAATAATAATTTTTATAAACAAATCTTTGGATCCCCAATGGGCT